>JAWNMK010000197.1:0-552447 GCA_035044105.1 Drosophila nr. perissopoda 5 BK-2023a | reverse complement strand
GCCACGCCCCTATGTTCTTAGCGATGCGTGCATGTGGCATTGATGCACACATGTACTTGCTAGGGTTGGGCAAACATTTTCCCAGCTATTGAACCATTGCCATATCGTATTGACACTGCGACGGCACACAGCTTGAGGCAGCTTCAGCCAGATAAAGAGTGCTGCGTACTGTTGAACTGTCGGAACTGAGACAGTCGCCAACTAGCAAGCAAATCCCTTTAAATTGCTGATGTTCCAGCAATCGCAAGTCTTAGCCAACAATTTCTCGTATACCACACTGTGCGTCTGCAAGCCTTTCTCCCTTCCCTCCTACTATTTGAGCCAAGTGGTCTGCAATGGCTGCACTGCGTTGTTCTATAAATCTAAAACCAAAGCGGATTGCGATTGCATTGATATGCGATGTTGTCCATGTCCGCTCCATTATCCAGCGTGTATTTCTTTGTATGCCCTTTCTCCATCCCTTATATCCGCACAATCTGAGCTGAATCTGGATTTTCTGGACAAAATCAGGCCACTCGGCGTCGTGTTCAAGTGCTTTACAAAGTGGCATTAGAAGCACTGCTACCTTTCACTTAGCCTTTCGATTCTGCCTTTCCAAGCTCTAAATGATTTACAAATGTCATCCGTTTATTTCCCAATCTGGCAGCGCGTTGGATATTTAAATAAATTTCGTTTTTTCTTAATTTTTTTTAACGTGAAGCATAAATTCATGAACGTCAAATAATAGACACTTACGCACTTGGGAAAAAGCAAATTAAGAGAAAATACATCAATTTTGTATTTTAATTCTATATATAAACTGCAGACGTGCATCAAGCACTGTTTTTTCCCCCCCAGAAACTGATGAATTACAATCTGTCAAGTCTATTTCAGTCAATTTCAGCAGAACATGAAGCTAAAAATAAATTCATGGGGACTGAATGTAGGACTTTGTTTATTATATGTTGATACTCAACCTCAAAACATGTATAATTGTGGCCAAAAAAGTACTTTGAAATTCATTACTCCTATAAGTCTATTTAATTGAACGAATATGATGGTGTTTGCTTATCCACCATCACCTAAAGAATATATAACATGTCTATCGCTCTAACCATTTCACACGATATCACCTGGCGTGAAACTGAAGACAATCAGAATAGCACATTGAATTTTGAATTGAAATTGGAATCAACTTGTTAAGTTGCGTCTGTCGCCAAACGCTTCGAGCTGCACACGAAAGACACGCGTGCCTCGCAATTGTTTGCATTTGCCTCGTGTTATTTTTTCGTTACGGCATTACAATTATTTTGATATATAGTAAGAATGGGAGGTGGTTGGTGGGCGGGTAGGCTTGGTTGGTTTGTACTTGTAGTTATTTGGGTTGGTCGCCTGCTTCGAGCAGTACACAGCGGTCGACAGCGTCGCAAGCCAAAGAAGAAAAGAATTTAATTAAAATCTGAAATTACTGCCAACGGCGAGCAAACCGGGCTCGCAATTTTAGATGCGCAGCTTTGCAGGTTATTAAATGCATATTGCGGGTTTATTTAAGTCACAATTGCTGAGCAATGTGGCACGCCCAGATGTTCTCGAATGCACAAGGAGCAAACCCGAAAGGCTGAAAACAGAGGCGAAAACTGTGATCTCACGTCATGAATACATTTACTTTAAATAATTAAATATAACTGTTGACCAACATAATATAATTATTTATTCCCCCCCCCCCCTCCCCGTTTATATATGTATACATACATATAAATATATGCACAGATAAAGTGAAAGCCGCTTTGTTGCAGTCCAATTTAAATTAATGTCAATTTATCCATTTCGCTCAACGAAAAGTGCGAGGCAAGAGTAAAATATTACTCATCCGTTGCTCTTATCAATTTTAATAAAATGCAACATAAGAGAGACACATCTGTCCCTTATTATATTGTGTGTGTTTGTGTGTGTGTGTGTGTGTATGGGTGGGTGTGCTAGAGTGTGACGTAGATTGAATTACAGCAAAATATAAGCATAGCCACAAGGGCGGCATGTCATTTAAGCCTCATCCTTCAATTCCGCATGGTATTACGCATTTATCATTTAAGATGAAATGATAAACAACTTCACTTCCATCTCATAAATGTTTAAATTAATATCAAATTGAATAGATTTTAATTTAATTTATTTATATTTTGTGTGTACAAATTATGTTAAAATGTTATTTAATTAGGTAACATTATTTAACATAATAATCATATATTATTTCAAATTCCAAATATTAAAGTTGCCAATTGAAATATATTATCTTATTAAGGTTAAATATTTAAATAATAACTTATACATCGTAATCAATCAAAAATGATTGCCATGCTCTCTTTGGTTTGATTTTAAAAATAAATAAAATGAGACTTTCTCTTGGCGACCAGAAACACAGCCGGACTAGAAACTAAAAGTATAAAAAATAATACAAAATGTTTAATTAAGTATTTAAAGCTAATGTTAAACATTTACAAATATTTGATGTTGTTCAATGGTGTACATGAATTGACATTAATTAAAGTTTAATGAAAGTTTAAAAACTTGAGAATACATTTATGGAGTGACATCTGTTGTTATTATTGTCGCTTTTGTGCCGCTAATAAGGTTAGTGTTAATGTTAAGGACAGTTGTGACAGGCCAGTTAAACATACGCTTCTTGGCTTTTAGCGTGGTTACACACACACGTACACATTGATAGCTAAAAGCAATTAAGAATTTAATTAAAAAATTAAAATACATTGGTGGGTGTTGCGCTTATTTGGCAAAACATTGTTTGGGCGTCGACACGTACTTCGCTTTAGACAAACTACATGCAGAAACACACACACACGCGCACACGCACACACACACACAAATGCAGATGCATATGTAGTTGAGATAATATTTGTATATTTAGACGTGGCAGCTTGTCGCAATGTACATGATAAATTCATTAAAAAGGTACAGAAAATGTTGCAAATGGTTGGCTGCTAGTTGTAAGTAGTTCTCCATTGTCGAGAAACTATTTGTGGTTGCTGTTGTTTCTGTTGTACTTGATTAAATTTAATTGCCAAGTAACATGCACGCGAAATCAGTAGAGGCAAAAATATAGTAATAAAATTAAAATTCTCGACGTGGGCTCATTTGTCATTAAATAAATTTGTATTTTGGCGTGCGTTTGTAGGATTTAACAATTTTAGAATTCTTTTTGTTGCGGCGTTTGGATAACTAATTATTTCCCTCTTGTTTTCGAGAGGATCTCCAATTTGGTCAATTTTAATTTAAATGTTAGTTTTGTGACTCTCTAAATACTGAAAAATTTATATATATATATATATATATATATATGTGTGTTTATGCATGTTTGCTGCATACAAAATTAAATGCAGGCGATGCTGGCCCATTTTCAAATATGTACATTTAAGTGTCCGTGGCTTGGCAATACAAATATTGATAATCGAAACCCCAAATAGAAAATGTGTGCTGTTCAATATTGGCCCTGTTATCGCTTGGCTTTTATTTTGCTCAATTAAATGAATTTATTCATCTTGGGTCTGAACAGCGTAATTTATCTATCGCACTGCTTTTTGATCATCAGTATTTAGATGCTGCTTAAACAGCAAAATGAAAAATACATTTTTGGCAGCATTTGCTTGAATATAATTTCCCAGCAAAAATTGAACTGCCAAATTTTCAATGAATATTTCATTGAATTTCAGTATTGTTCGCTTATTAAGATTATAAAGCTTGAAAGTTTCAAATCAACAAACTTGAATAGATACCTTGCTCCGGAAACAATAAACATTTGACATTTTATGCTGATATGCAATCATCAGAGATATATGATTCATGATTATGAGAATTTAATGAGCGAATGAGAATTAGAATAAACTTTTGTTCACAGCAGGACCAGGACATTCCAGGAAGAATAACTATATATGTAAATAAATAGGTATATTAAAGAAGCAAACAATGCTTAAGAGCAAAGAAAATAACACGGGATTGAATTTGGCAAATTTGGCTCAATATGAACTGTTATTAGACCTAGTTTCTGCAATGCTTTCCAATATGCTGCTCAAGTGCTCGAGTCTAAGTCAATACATATGTTTTTCCAAATGCGCCGCACTTAAGCGCAAACATAAATTCTTCAAGGTTTTAAACAAATCTTGGCTTAGGTCAACTCGATTTACAATGGAAGCGCCCATAAATTCAGGGCTTTGCACACTACCCGAAAGCACTCAAGGCAAACAAACATTTGAATAACTGGCAACTTAAGTGTGTGCTCCCGCTCGAAAGTGTGTCCAGCATTTATGAGTGCAATGTGGAAGATTGGCGTGATTTGTAGCAATTTCCTCATAATTTTATATTCCCATCTAACGCGATAGAGTGGCTAAAAATATTGTTGGCTGAACACAACAGACCATTACTGTAAATATTTCATTAAGTTTTAAGTGCCTACACAGAGCAGCAACAGCTCAACAATAAAAATGGCAAGCCAGTGAGAGGAGGAGAGCCGATTTCAGGACATTACTCATACGCAGCGTGAAATCATTAAGGGGAACGCTGCTTGAGCCTTGGCTTGGCTGTTGTGTCAATAGCTTTAATTGCCGGTTTGTGCACTGCCATCAATGCCTCTGAGCCATAAGTCCTTGTGCGTTCGTCTTTTTCCATAATATAAATTAATTTATACGGCCGCAGCACCCCTGCGGATGTTGAGTGTTTTTATTGGCTGCTCGAGCTTTTAGCATAATTGAGTCCACGGATTTTATATTATTGACAATTAGAAGTGTCAATAAATCTCAGGGCCTGTTATTTTTTTTTTTATTCTGTTATTTTTTGACATCGCAAATGTGACCGCAATGACTTGTTAATTTGACTGGCTCAATTTGACGTTGATTTTTATTGACTTCGTATTTTTTTTTTGTTTCCTTTGTGGCAAGTGTGTGCTTTGTTCATTTGAAAAGCGGTTTTTTGTTGTTAGAATGACTGCTTTAATCGAGGAGTCCACAATGCTCTAAGCATGACTTCAATTTCCGCACATCCCTGAGTACCCTCACAGGCATGATAAACATTTCTGTGGCTGCTGTTGTTCTTTTGTTTTTCGTTCGTTGTTGCAACATTTTTTAATTAAAATTTGTTTGTTTATTTGGAAGTGAAGCAATGCCGGTTCAACGACAGGTTGCTCACACGTGCGGCAAAATGCCACAAAAGATTTTAGTGACAAATAACTCATTAATTAATTTCGTCTTTGGACTAAGCTTCAAATGGGTCTGCGCTGAAATCGCTTGACAGTTGCGGCTCTGAGAATGCCCGAGGCCGTTCCAAAAATCCTTTCGCATATGCTGTTCACACCGATACATTCTTTTCACAAGATTAATGTTGGCTTTCACGCAATTTGCAATGTAAACAAAGTGTCGTAAAAGCGTTTTCAAAACACTTTCTTTGACTTTGGCTTGATCTGAAGTCGCTTTGTGGCAAGTCAAGCTACTCACCTGTCCCCAAAGTTGCAGCCATTGATCAACGTCAAATGTTCTCTCTGTTTATTTGACTCTGATTTTGCTTTCAGTAACTATTTTGTTAGTTATTGAAATTTTCAATAGGAAAACATAATTCACAACAGGTAGTAGTTTCTTGTCTGATATTCCTTCAAGTATTATTATTAAAGAAGCAACAAGAGCATTTGGAAGAAGAGTTCAACAGACAGCTAGGGAAACATTCGTGCGCATCTCATCAAGTTTCTTTTGATTTTTGTGGAACACACTTCAATATGCTCTTGTGGCAGCGCATAAAAAATGTTGTGCCCAAAAAAAAAATAAATAAAAAAAGCAAACGAATGACGAATGAATAAACGCATGACGGGACTGACACACTACAGTTCAAGCCACCCTCTCTCTCTCTCTATTTCTCGAAGAACCCGTCTCCGTTCCGCTTCATTTATATCCTGTTCCCTGTTGTATGAATATATGCATGTGCCTTACTCGTGGTCTGTCTGTTTGTCTGTCTGTTTGCCAGTCTGTTTGCCAGTCTGTCTGTCTGTCTGTCTGTTTGACTAACTGTCGTTCCGGTTCCCCGTCATGTTTGACTGACATGAATGACAAGAAAATCGTTACGCGCACACGCTGACATTAATTGAAGCTGATACATAAAGAGTAATACATAATAATAATAAAGGCAACGCTGCCACAGCCATAACAGAATGTGTGCCACACACACACACACACACACAGCGACAGAGAAATACCCAGAGGATGAACGGGCGGCATTCAGCTTTGCTTAAAATTGAAGTGAAAATATTTGCACAAAAACCAAACGAATCCATCCAAACATTGCGAACATGATTGCAATGTGCATCTTTGTTAGTTGCGGCATGTTTGAGATGAAGCTGAAGATGTAATCGAAGGTGACACAACACCTATTCAATTCACATAGGTTCGCATTCAGCAGTTATAGCAATAGCAAAGATGAAACATTAAATTCGGAATGCAGATAGAAAAACAGGTTCGAATTAAATTGGATTTTTACTACTTTTATTCACAATTGAAAGTGTGAGCCCTTCTGAGTAAAAGGAAATATGATTCCCAAGAAAAACATAAAATATAATATATGGACTGCTCAATGTGCACTTAAAAAGAAAAATATATTTATAAATATGAATGCCCAAAGTAATGAAAAAAAAAAACCGAAATAAACCCATCGACAATTTCAGGGCCATTTAGGGTAAGTAATTACTGCTTGAAATTAAGTCACACAGTCACACACACAAACACACACACATACATACATACACATTCACACACAAAACCGGTACGAAAGCGATTGTCAAATGGCTTTTAAGCCCTGCTCCGTGTCAAAGAAGCATAAGCGACGCATATAAGTAGAAGCACCTACAAGAAATATTCTCTCTAATTATAACAAAGCGTAATCAATTTGAAAAAGCAAAGCCTTTTTTATTCACGGCTTGTCAGCTTGATTAATACTGCATTTGAAAGTAGGTAATTATTGAGTTAATCGAATTGTTAGCCTACAAAATCAGGGATTCAGTTTTAAATGTAATATAAGAAAATCAGAATAAATAAAAGAATGTCTTATAGATTGGATAGAACATATTATGCATTGTGTTGCAGTTCGCTTTTGTTGCTGTTGTGTGCGAGAGTATCTTGAAGTCGGTTCCCGGTCCATGCAGTTTTTCTCTTGAGCGCCTGTCGCATCACATAAAATCAATATACGCTTTTTTTGTTACATGTATTCCCGATTGGTAGTCGAAGTAAAAAGTAACAAAAAAAAGCAAACAAACAAAAAAAGGCGCACACACATACAAGAGGAGAACGGAAAGCCTAACGAAATTAAAAATTCAATATCCTGTACAAACAATATTATAAATAAGTATTTACTGTGCAAGTAATTGTTACATTTCATATCTCGATGATGGCCGCCGCATAATATTTTGTCCACGCAACTGCCGCAGCTGTGTCCTGCTTAACAATATATATATACAGCCTGACATACTTATTTTTACTCGAGTACCTTACACTTTTGTATGCCTACTTAACTTTTTCTTTATTCATGGCAATGACTTTAACCGCCCCCTGCCTCTGCCCCTGCCCCAGCAACCTGCCCCACACCAGCCCAAGCACAAACAGTGGCACATTTTTTACGTTTATTGTTTGTGATTTTCGCCACTTGGCCAGCAGCACAGCAGTCACATCTGCAGCCTACCCAATTGCACTTGAAATTAATTTTTAACTTCCGAAAATATTTTGTTCAGGCTGTTGTCAAGTCTCCCCCATCACCCCACCTAGCTCTGCTGCTTGATCAACCATTTGCGAGCAAAACTTCATTCATTTTTTTGTTCCACGGTCTTAATGAGGGGCATGCATCAAATGTAGCAGCCGGCATCATAAAAATGAGCTACCATCCGAGCGGGCAACTAAAATAAATAATTAATTATGATAAGTCATGTTCAGATCTGGGTACGGCCATTAAATGTCATTTTTTATGGAGAAATAAACAGCTTCGATATTAACACGGGCAAATTCGGTGAATTACAATTTCCTTAACGAGGGATAAAAACATCATATCACAAATTAGTGAACATAATTAAACATAATAAATATTTAATAAAAAAGGGATATTATCAGTTTGCTATACGACTGGCAGATACCCTGTAGTTTATTCCACAACAATGCGCGGATGAAGAAAAAGAATTTTTATATTAGTAGCTTGAAGATTCCAATTGAAGCACAATAAGCTTGCTATGTTTTTTTTTATGATTTTATTTTATTTTTTGTTGTTTTTTTTGTTGCGTAAATTGCAATTTTTGTTGGTGGTTCGTTTTCTGATTCCGCTTTCTGTTTTTGTTTTCGCCGAATTGTGAATTCGGCCACAGTCATGAAAGCTATTGGTGTTGTAGTTGTTGTTCCTTTTATTGCTGTAAAACTTGGCAATGCGTGAAAACTACCATACAACAAACTGACACGCCCACCCACAAACAAACACACACAATTGCCCTTCCGCGTGAGCTGCCTTTCTATAAACCATGACAGAAAGGCACGAAAATTTTTAATCCTTTTGCCGGTGCAATAATATATTTGCCTGTGAGTGTGTGTGTGAGTGTGTGTATGTAGCCATTTTGTTGGGAATGTATAAATTAAACAGCAGGCACACACGCAAACACAGACACAACTCACATATGCATGTACCAAAAAAGTTTTTTGGCTAAATCCTTTATGAAAAGTTTGCCATTTATGGGTTTTTCGTGGCAAAGGCGAGCTAAGCGTGTGTATGTACGTGTGTGTGTGTGTGTGCGTGCGTGTGTGCATGTGTGGGTAACAGTGTGTGTGAGTATAAGCTCTGATTGTGTAGCAAAGGGTTAGTTGTGAGTTTCGTTGCGGTCGCTTATTGTGAAACCTAATTAAGTCATTATCAATTATAAGAGTGCGGAAGAAGGAATTATGATGTCCTCTGTGAATTATCTCGGTGAGGCCATTTTGCGTACACAGCTCGCCCTTTTGGCAGGTGAATTAGTCAATTAGTGACCTTCACTAATACGTAGCATACTTTTTGGCGCCTGGCAAAAGGTTAAAATGCCAAACATCATCATCCACATTACTCGAGTTCGCCTTGAGAATGAGAACAGCAGCAGCAGCAGCCCGACGACCAATTGTGTGTGCGTGCTGTGCTCTTCGAAAAGCTCTTTTCGACAAAACCCACACACACGCATTGGAAGTTCGAAAGTGCTCAACAAAAGAGAAAACGTAACTCAAGCTAAGAGAGAGCGAGAGCGCGACAGAGAGAGAGAGGGAGAGAGAGTTTCCAGCTAATTGCTCTTTGCTCTACCGAGGGCACACAGGCCACGCTCTCGTTTTACAAACGTCAGAATTAGAAATTATAATTGCCGCTGATTATTCAAAACGTGAGAGTATACATGACCTACACCCATACAGGCACCTATAGCAACTCACACACACACCACATACACACTCACCACACACACGCAGAGTTGAGTTTTACACACTTGAATCGCATTGAATTTGAAATTTCTTTGCCGAGTTGAGTTTTGGCATCGCATCTGTTTTTCCGCTGACATTGTTCGACTGCACTTGACAACCAACATAATTTAGCATTTAACCTTGCCTGTGTTACCTGTCTTTCGTATTGTTGCCACAGATATATGCGCTGCTTTAAATGTGTCCATTTTCATCCTCATCGAGCGCAGTCTGTTTCTACAATATGCAGGCCCTTTTGTATCTCAATTCTGCATCAAAACTTCAAAATATATCTTCCTGAAAATGTTCGAAAAAACCCCTTTTAATCTTTATTTTATCGGATTTCCGAATTATTATCAACGTTATTCAGGCAGGTAAACACTTTTGAAGTGCTTTTATTTCCACTTTCACATCTTGTTAGCCACAATGCACAACAATCTATGCAAACACTTATTAGGGTTATTGGGTGCTCTGAACATGGGTTACTCTATAAGGATTCCACATGAAATTATTTGTAATAAAAGTTAAATTTCGACAGTTGTGGGAATCATATAACCATTAGTTAAGTATTAGCATTTTTAAAAATCAATTTAAAGTTTCCGTGGGTCCTATAGTCAGTGTGTATTTCAGTATAGGCTTCTGGGGACAGTTCCGAGCATACGTTTTTCTTTGAAGAATAATCGCTTGAAATTTTAATTCCTTTCGCAATATTCTTTCAAGCCTTCTATATAAATGGATCAAAGGTAAGTATGTGACAGATTACGGCTCTGAATCAGACTCCGTGAGCTTAAAAATTGTAGTCCTTAAACAAGATATTTAATTTCACTGAAACTAAAATATTGGTTGCATTAATTTGGAATACATTGTTTCTATTTTATCAGAATTTAATTTAATCTAATTAAGTTTAAGAATATGGCTAAAGCGAAAATCAGATACCCCGTAGTCAGATCTAAAATGTATATATATACGGGTAGATTAATCTTTATCTCTCATATTTTAACAGACCATTGCGCAGTCGGGTTATTTCTACAGTCCCGAAATATTATAATTGTGTGACTGTCTCTATTATAGAGTCTGTTGTTTTATAAGGTTTGGTAAACAGTTTTTCACAATTTTTGCATGTGCAAATGAAACCCTGGGAGACTCATCAATTATTGTGCTAAATATAAGACCAAAACTGAAGCACAAATTATTGTTAAGCTAATTATGTGCAGTATTAATACTTATTCATATTCTGCTATGCACATTATAAATTTCTCGTACAAGTATGAGATATTTAAATCCAACATGTTATCATTACTTGGACTAGTTCAGAGCTATCTTGAATTATAACTGAAATGGCGGTGACAATATAGGCGCTGACAAACTTGGCAAAGTTCGTTAAACTTGATTCCCAACTGGCTTTGTTAGCTTGGCTGAGTAATGTCTCATTTTAATATCTCACACTCACAGCCGACATACATAACAGAACAGAAACGGCCTCTTTTACTCCAGTTCATCTAATGGGAAATCTCTGAGGCTTTGTTTGCCACCTCCTCGGTACCCATAATCAAAACTTTTTAAGCTATTCTCATTAAAGTTTCAGAGTGGGAAAAGCACATGTATTTAATCATGCATGGCTAAACGAGAATTCGTATTCCCTGGCCAATATACCAGCTCATAATATGTTAACCACACAACCTTGAGATACTCCTCCCACACTCATGTCGAAACTTAACCCCCTCCACACCATGCATGATGCCACTAAAACTCTCAAGTGAAACTTGAAAAGTTGTATGTTTTTTAGTGTCGATGGAATGCCACACCACCCAGCAAGTGAGCTACTGAGCCACTGAGCCACTCAACCACACTCAACTAAACAACCACATCGCACTATTCTGTTGCGTAAAACTCATTAGGCCACGGTGAGCATGAAAATTCTCGACATATTTCCAGCTGCTGCGGACTGCTGTTCGTTCACATGTGCCAGCAAAAATGAAGTTTCGACCGCAAATGCTACGATGGCATGCAAATTATGCGTAGTTAATATGCCACGCCCCCCGGTTAGTCCTTATCCAGCTGTTGCTGCATGTGTTGGTTAATTTTCGTCTTTAAGATACTCAATGCTGTGGTCTGCATCGGCAGGCAGCCCCTTTGAGCACCAGTGCGAAAGGATTGTAAAAGCGTTTCCTGTGGCTGCACCGCAATAACCGCAAAATGCCTTTTGCCAGTGCATCTGGCATGAACCACTGGGCTGCCTGTTGGCCTGTTGGCTGCCACTGAAATACATTTACCCACAGATACAAGATACATTTGCACACGGCCAATTGGCACATGTGAACATATTTGTAGATCGATGGCATTTCAACGCTCAATGATTAAGGTCAAGCAATGTTTTTTTTTCATAGCAAATGCTAGAGTACTTTAGATTGGAATTTTTTAATTATTATTTTTGTGGCTGTTGCTGGTTGGCTTGTATTATTATTATGAGCAGTAAGGTCATCCAGCAGTCCTTTGACGTCGAATGTGTGTGGCATTTGTACCACAATTCACACTCGTATTTTGAGTCTTGGAAACTTAAGGCCTCTGGAGTATACTTAAATAACTGAGAGAATTCTGGCGCTTCGCCAGTGGTTGAAAGGGCAGAGCAATAGCAAGAAAAGAGAATTGTTTAGCCAGTTATGATAATAACTTTAAGATTTGCTTAAATATCTGCTTCGCTCGAATTACATTTGAAACTCAAGCAGACGTGGTTGCTATGCCTCAGTGTATAAATCAGGGCTGAACTAGTTGAGTTTCCTGCAGCGAATACCAATCGAATGGAGATGTATTGTAAGTGCTCATTTGAATGTCGTTGGGCACCACTTTGATTGGCTTGTCGTTCGCATCGCACTGATGCAAGATATTCAGCATTATTCACATCACAGGCTCGTGCAGCAGTCTCGATGGGATTGTCCAGCAGGATCAGCGCCAGAGAGATACTCATGAAGATCCATTCATTAACAAATTGTTATCAAATGTTTAAAATAACTGACATAAATTCTCAGCATGATTTGATAGTTCATTGTACTCTAATTTCTATATATGTATAAGAAGTTGACCTTCAGTTACAAAGACTAACCAAGTACAGATTCAGCAACTCAATTGGCTTGGCGAATCATTCAATTTAGAGAAAAGAAGTTAACCGAACTTGCCAAGAGATGAAGAGGAATGCTGATTCTAGATTTCCAGTTACCTATTTTCAATTTGATATCTTAATAGTGTTTTACATTTTTAAATGATGTCGGATGCTTTTATTATTTATTTTATTTTCTTAAAAATATACAGATAATAATAAAATTTAAAATGGAGATAGTTGCAAGTGTTTGTTAAATGTTGTTAATTGTTTTGGAAAGCAAAATAATTGAAAAGCATTTGCTTATAAATATCTCAAGTCAGGTCAGCTCTAGGTAACATTTCGGAATCAAATTAATTTAAGTGCGAAAGGCAAAACTCAAATTTTATTTAGCGAAAGTACTCTCTGCTTGCATGTGTGTGTGTGTGTGTGTGTGTGTGTGTGTGTGAGGGAGTATATGTGCGTGGGTGTGTATGTGGGAGTGTGAGCGTTTTCGTCGCGTGTGCACATATTGAATTACATGGGAGAGGGGAGCAGTATTGACGTGGTTGAGTTATACGCACGCTTAAGCGCCTCAAGCCCTGTATTATTTCTAGCTATCAGTTACTTCAACCCAATTCTTGCCAAGCTGCGATTGCAAAACGTTTTGCCAATAAACTTCACACAAAATCAAATTAAATTTGTCAAACGTAAAACAACTTGATATGTTCCTTCCTCTCTCTCTCTCTCTCTCTCTCTCTGTCTTTCTCTATCTCTGAGAGGCTGTGCACCCTTTGGCTGCCCCCGGAGTTGCCCTGATTGGGTTGGCAGCTCAGCAATTATTGACTGCTGTGAGGTGGGTCCCTGTGCGTGCGTCTGCCCAATAACAATGAAAATAGATGGACCATTGAGGACATGGCAGGACATGACAGGAACAAAGGGAACCGAGGGGAGAGCGTTGAAAACAATCGGATTAAAGCTCTGTCCTTACTCTGGGAGCGAGTGTGGCATGTTTTAAATGTTTATTGTTTTAATTTACAATAAAAAAATATTACAATGTGCCGTTTTGATTATCATTTTTCTGCTTTATGTCAGCCAGACACTCAAATTGAGTTCCACAATGCAGATTGAGTTTTCCAAAAACACTATTTGTAAAAATCGATTGTTCCGCTTACATTCGATATGAAATAGTCTTGAATGCAATTCAAATTTTTTGAAAACAGCATTTAAGTGGTTGAGAATACCAATTGACTTCATTGCCAAAAGAATTAGTAGATTGGCCAGCAGAGGCTTATGTTCGTATATAGTTAAAATCCAACTTAAATTACACATATTATTTACAACAAGCAATTAGAGTCACAGTCTCTCCGTAGGTCTTAAGTAAGAGCTGATATTAAATTATTTAATATGTTTGATTCTTTTTGATTTATTTATTCGGCAAACACGCAAAGGTTTGACACTAGGAGTACATCACAAATAACTTTTGAATATGTGAAACATTTTAATTCTTTAAACATTATAAATATTCTACGCAATATGTATACAACTTTTGCACAAGCATTGCATATTTATTGGGAACAATTTTGCACTCTGATGGTTCAATTCGAACTCAAGTTTATGTATTTATTTATTCCGTGCGCTCTATATTGAGCGAACAATTTTATAAAATTGGGATTACCCAGTGACATGTTGTGCCAACTGTAATATTCGACACAATCAAAAGAGGTCAAAGAGGTATCGACCGTAAAGTACCAAATGTATATATATATAATTACTTATTTATTCATTTTATATACATATATATATATATATATGATGTCGAATTTAATTCGAATGTACATAAATTAAAAATGTGGGAAAAGCGAGCTTGTCGACAATGATGGTAAAATGATGCTCCACACGGCGTGTGCTTGATTTTAATTACCGCGCATCGAAATAAGTTGAAATGTATTTTTGTCACAAAACACGAGCCATCGGACGCACGGGGAATAAGTGGATATAAATCAAGTAAAGGAAAAAAATAAGATGCCTTGATTGGCTTCATTAACTGATGCGCCACAAATGAACTTTTTATGAGGCATGAGCCAATAAAAGTCTTAAGTTTAAAATTCTTTACGGACTTGCTGCCGATAGATAACGGCTACAAAATGTGCAGACGAGCATCGCAAATAAAACTCAACAATCGTTTGTTTATTGTTTATTTATTTTTAGCAATTTCTGCCCACACTCGAGTACTGGCGGGTATGTGCGGATGCTACGCACTCCCTGACAACAAATTAAACATTTGTCATTTCAAGCAATTTTTGGATCTCTTGTGCCCTTGTGACTCTTAACAAAATAAATATTTATCCGGCACTGATGGCATATAAAACAAAATCCAGTCAAATTCTTTAAATAAAAAACTCGAAACTTATTTATTTTTCAATTAAAGAAAATTCAGATGTTGCTTGCTCTTGCTTATGGTCTTGCTTGCCACAAATACATGTGTAAACACAATTTCTCCAGAAATATATTTCAAATTATACACAAATGTTACCGTATTTATTTTTAAATTAAGGACATATTTTTGTTTTCCTCTATTTTATTTTGCTGGTCGACCCACGCCCGGATTTATAAATTAAATAAATAAAAAAATACTTTACTTACCTTTCAAAATTAAGGACATGTTATTTTTGTTCCTCTATTGTATCTGGTCGACTTAATTGCTGCGTGTTTTCAAGACCCAATCCCGGATATAACAGAAACATCAGAAACAACATCAAAAATAACGGACAACAGCTGCTGATGGCGAGCAATGATGACTGACCAGTCAGGAGACCTCAAAAAGTCGCCTATTAAGCGCGACAATGGCGCCGAGCGGATGTAAAAATTATGTTGAAAGTTGCTTATTGTATGCGGGAGTGTCTCTCTCTTTGTGTGTGTGTGTGTGTGTGTGTGTGTGTGCTTGTGTTTGCGCTTGTAGTGGACTGAATGTGTTTGTGGTGTGTCAGAGTTATGTTCACGTGGTGCGGAGCTTTGTTTTGGTCGCTCGCCGGTGGTTTGTGGTTCATAAAAAGTCAATAAACCGAGTTTATTGTTGAGCATGTCAACATAATTTCTGTTGAAAAGTCATTAAATCAGCCAGCAGCACTGTACGTATAAAAAATAAAGATCCGAAACATTACGATTAAAATGCATAAGACTAGCTGAGAAACAGTGAAACTGTTAGTTGTTAGTCTGCGCTAATCGATGGTGCTCGCTGAACGACATTAAACCGCTCACCCACTAAAAGTTGTATGTGTCTTTATTGCTCTGGGCAAAGCAGGACTCTGAAATCTTGATCCTGGCGCCGCGATTCGTCTAACTAATAACCATAAATGGGAAACGAAATGGTGAAGGACGCGCCAATTTCATTTGACAGATGAAGATGATTGATTGATTTCGTTAATTGCTTTATATGCGAACGCCTACTTCTGGTTGCTGACTATCATCGATAATACATCTGATTTAATCGAACATGTTTCATATACATTCAACTATTTAAACAAAAAGCCGAATATAAACAAATACCAGAGTTGATACGACATATATATTTTTAATGGCAGTTTGAATTATTACATTATTAATTGTAACACTATTTTATTATAAATTATATTTTTTACGTTAAAAAAACTACATTTCTACAATTCTGTTTTTAACAAATCAAAAAAAAATCCGATTTAATCAAATTTTTTTTTTAATGATTGATGTCAACGCCTATCTCTATCCACAATTTAATACTTATCTTTCTGCCGATTGATTCTATGGCAGCTATATAAAATACAGATACTACTGTTCTAGTGATGTTGATCAAGAACATATTTACTTTATGGGGTCGGAGAAAATTAGAAAACAAAATTAAAAGAATAAAGTCTTACAAGCGAACATATTTAAGAGTTTTCAATTGTGCTTTCCTAATCCAAAAAACTGTTCCCTTTTTATTTTCACACATCAGACAGCTCTAATGCATATGTAATTGGCATAATCCCAGCACGGATTCAATTGCTTAGTTGTTGGTCCAAATCGACTCAAAACGATTGCCAACTTTTCTTTGCAAATTAATTTCAATGCAATGCCAAATTGCAAACCTCGATTTGCTTGGCTCGTAAATCGGTTAGCGAGTTCAGGGATGCAAAGTGAGCTAATACGACTGCAAGTTGCGTAGATCTGCCAAAAAGACAAAGACTTTTACACATTTAGAGTTTTAGAAGACAATTTAAAAGTGAAATAAATCGCTTTGAGCTGCACAAAACTATAAAGTGCAGCCGAAGGCGGCATAAGAAATGCTTCGACCTTACTTTTGTCTTCAGTTTCACGCACTTGATGTATAGTGTAAATTGCAGCGCAGTGTTTTCACGTTTATCTGACAAATGGCGGGTCATTTTTAAAACACAGCCAGCTGCACAACCAAATTGTGAACTAAGGCTCAACATTGAGGCCATTAGCAATTGTGAATAGCATTGTGCACACCTGCGAGTTGCGAGTTGCGAGTTGCGAGTCAGGGAGTCCAACCAGAACCAAAATGTTGGTCAAGCCACGAAAACTGAAGTCTGAAAGCTGAACCTGTACAAAACATATAATGCTGCAAATGCGTTGAATATTTTAGCACTGTTGCAGCTGGTTAGGCATGGCTGCAACACAAACGAGAGCCAAACAGCGAGCAGTTAGCAGTTACCAGTTAGCAGTTAGAAGACATGGCCTAAGCCGAGCTCTTCACTCTCCCACTCCTCGCCGTATCACCATGCAAATATTTATGCATAAAGTTGGCTTCGTGCTCATTTTTTGCTGTCTGGTTTGGCGGCTGTGCAGCCAAGTGAAGTTTTGCCAGCGCTCGTCGATCCGAGCACCCTCGGGCACAGACTGCCTTCGCTGCCTGCTGCTGCTGGAACTTGTGCTGGTGCTAGTGCTGGTGCTGTTGTCATGGAACAAGTAGTTGATGCCGCTTGAGCCTTCTTGTGAAACCATGTTGTGGCTTTGCCATTGTTTGCCAGCTGACAACAGTCGGCAAAAGTTTATGCCGAGAGGCGCTCACTTTGGCCCTGGCTTCCACATAAATCATACACCACGCTGTCACTATCTGAGCCCCTCTCACCCCTCTCCCTCGCCCTCTTTCTACCCCAGACTCTGTCTAGCAGTTGGTTAGCATGCCGCAGCCAGCTGCAGCAGCTGCAGCCTAGAAAAGCATCCACTGCATTTGGAGCACAATTGGACTGTGTCAGCTCTTTAAGCCAGGCCAACAACCAAGCGCAATGCATGCAAATGTAAAACTGATTTGTTGTGACGAGCACTGAGATTTGTACTATCTATGAGTTCAGCAATCCATGCCGAGCACTTCATCAACCGCCAATGACTCTGTCCAAGCCTCTGCCAGTATCTCAGATCCTTACTGTCTACTACTTCCCTTGCAGAATTTTGTCAATTTGTTGTGACTGTCCAACCCACTCGACATAAACATAGAGGCAGTTATATCAAGGAAGCATGTTATGCCTAAATCTGGTCATTTGCAGCCAACCTTCTTTTGTCAGACAGGCAAAAAGTTAACAAGAGTGTACTCTCTCCCCCCACATTCACCAAGCTAAGGGTAACTAAGTCTCCTTGAGGGACTTTACATATTTGGCATTCGCCAGTCTGGCATTATGTGTATGTCTGTCTGATACTCTGATGTGTTTTAATTCCACTATTGTGAGTACAAGTTGCATTCGCCTTTCGAGTTTGTTGTTTAAATTACAACTGTTCAGTGAGCTAGGGTAGAGAAAACAATTAATTAAACTGTAGATTTGTATGCGAATTAACCATTTCACATAAATACTTTTACATGAAAAAATATATATATATGTGTATATTTGTTTTGTTAACTGCATATCTTTGAATTCAATATTAATAGGCTTACCACAATGGATTTATTTTCAATTCAATTAGAGATAAATGATGAAAGGAGCCAGCTAAAACCTGTGTAAATTAATATGGTGCTCACCAAACAAAAATCAACTAAATGATAGACATTTCAAACTTTTCACATTAATTTCCCTGTCAAGCTTGTTGCAGGCCACTATTGTGGTGCTAAAACCCACTTTTGACATAAAAAAAAAAGTTATCGATAATGGCAAAAAGAAGAGGTTGCGAAATATTTCGAGATGGAATTTTGACGTCCTGTTTAGAGACCGCAAAACAAAAATCCACAATATTAACTCACTGTTGGCTATGTGGATTCTTTTCGGCGATGTCAAAATAATGAATTTTGATATATTTTGAGGGCGGTTATCGGCAAACCACCATAGAACGGGCAAGTACATCGAAACGGAAATAGTAAATTGTGAATGAAAAAATATATTAATTCAGCAGACCTTTTCGCTTTTAAGTTCCAGAAACGAAATATATTGCGAATTTCGGTCGCGAGATTGTTCCTCGATCTGTGAAGTAGGCTTAAGACTGTAAGCCAACATCATTTACATTTACTTAACATATAATATCGATTTCGAATGATATCATAGTGAAGCAGTAGAACTAAATCGTTGTGAATAAATAAACTGAGCAGATGTGTTTAGAAACGATTTATAATTTTGTTTTGACTGCTTCAATATTGACCCGGTCTCTAACAAATTGAGTACAACATATTTAATGCAATTTAATAAACTAACAGTTCAGTAAATCAATTAGTTAAAATGCTTATGCAAATTGTTTTCAACTACTTTGACTTCGAGACATAATGATATATGTACATGTAAATGTGTTTTACATTTGGTTTTTAACTTTTGAATCGAAAGGGTTAACCGTCTGTTCCGTATTTGCTTGGGGCAGCACCCCAAATCAGACTTTTGGCGGATGTGTGTGCGTCCCATGTGCGGTTATCATCTTGCTTGTGCATTGGCATTCATGCCACATCCTTGCCTGGCAACTGAAGTCCACTTCGAGCATGACGAGAACTCGTTTTGCCGGCAACTAGCTGGTCTTTTTAGACTCGAACTTAACGGCTTCGAGTTCCATATTAGATGAGAACTGCATTTATTAAAAAGATGAAGCGAAATACTTGATAAACATGACCAAAGAGCAACTAGTTTTGCAATGATGTGGCAATGCAAAATATATCGTAATATATTTGGAACTCAGCTCAGTTGCCATCAACGATTGATTTGAAGACGAACAAATCTCATTCTTCACAAATTAGTTTTTACTTTGCAAATATTATTAACACAGCTAGCAGAGTTTTTCCTTTGACTTTAAATACTGTCAAACATGTTCCAATAAAAAGTTTTTTAATTCGAATACACTAAGCAAATATAAAATTATTGTCGTAATTGGTGTCAGAGGATATTAGAGATATTGTCAGTATTTGCGTACTGTGGAAAAGTTCGACTTGAATTTGGAGAACGAAATTCAATCATCTTTTGAAGTTTATAGTTCGGCATTAGTTGGCTGCTGCCATCCATTAAGAAGATCCGGCAATTTGAATACTCTTCGCAGGCTGCTCGTTATAAAAAAACGTCGCTTCCATTGTCAGCAAATTACGCAGTCCAAATATTTGCTCAGGGCAAAGAGAAAAGTTTCCTGACCACGGACCGAGCAAGTTGACACTCGGCCAAAGCCAAGCCGAAACTGAGGCTAAAGCTGATGGCAAAGTCAAAGTGCAGTGTGAAAACTTTGCATTGCAATTTGTGGCACATTTTCGAGAGCTTGGCGGGTTGGGCTCGTAAGTGCGCTGTTTAGTTTTGAGCAAAAATTTGCTTAAATAAATATTAAGCTGTTGGCAATACGGCCGCAGCGAGAATCTTGGCCATTGTGAAAGTCCCAATGATAAAGTTTTTCCATATTTTGATTGACTTGACAGTTTTACCCGATTTTCAAACAGCGAATTGTCAGACGACTCCACCACAGCCAGCCACAACCCCTCATCCGATCCCAATACCAGCCCCAGGCATGCCAAAGAACTTTGGCGTGACCCAAAAGCAACAAGCGAGAAATGCTGATAAAAATATTTTACTTTGTCGTATAATAAAAATTTCATTACGATTTTTGCGGTGTGCGGTGACGTTTTTTGGTTAGTATTTTTCTTCTGCTTTGCCCTTAAGCAAAAATGTAAAATGTGCAATGCATAATAAGCTCGACGTCGCAGCAGAAATAAAACGAGAAGCGACATGGCTGGAAAACATGGCGCAGCGGAAGCAAAACAAAAGCCCAGGATGAGACGGGCGAAATGAAATAGGAAAATGAAAAGGGAAAGAAAAGCAGACCAGAGTAGAACAGAGTAAAGTAGAGCTAAAGCAAAAGCTGCAGGGAATTTGCATATTAGCTGGCTGCACGAAAGTGGGAGTAACTAGAAATGCGGCTCTGATATGAAAAATACAACTGGGTGGAAGTCAACTTGTCGTTAAAGCTGCGCAGGACGTCTCGATGGTCATTGATGGGCTGCGCTGGACGCGTTTTGGCCAGGGTCCTGGCTGGATTCCTGGCCAACGTTGCCTTTTTTCTGCCTGGCAGCGTTTTGTGTGGTAAAGTTTTCCCCGCTAGCTGCCTGCCAATTAGATGGAAATTTATGGCAATTCTTTTTATACGCTCGCAAAATTGTGCAATGTATGTGCCATTTCCATATTCGTATATATTTAGTTGGGAAAATGTACTTAAGCGAGACTTGCGATAAAAAACAATATGTTGACAACGGTAGTCGACAAAAAATAATAACAATTATCTCTGTGGTGTCAATTGTCAGTGGCAGCTAAAAGCAGGATAAAGCAAACACAAGCGAAATTGTTAATAGGAAATTTTCTTAAATATTATAAATATAAATTTCAACAGAATGTTGAAAGAAAATTCTTAGTTGTTGATTAACAGGTGCGAACTATGTGTATTACTATAGAGACACTAATTTGTAAACTCTATGCTTGGGTATGTTTTGTAATAATTTTATTTTACGAGAAACTCAACTTATTACAAACTGCATGTAATTACTGCCAACAGCATAAGCCGGCATCCATATCTCCGGCAATGAACTTGACATTCACTGGTCTGAATTTACTGCTTAGTGCTATCTCTAACTATATCTCCATCCATCTTGTTGTAAGCTGCATACATAATGGAGACATCGCATCAGGCAACGAGTCTTTGTTGGGGATCTGGAGGTGTGCTCACCTCCACCATCCACCTTGCACCATCCAAATGCCACTTTGACAGTTGTGTTGCGCTTTGAGCATAATTTGTTTCCAATTGCGACGTCAGACGCCGCCATTAGCCTGTCAAGTTGCACTGCACTGCTCCAAAATGTGTGCTATCATTTCTTTTTCTTTTTCTTTTCTTTTTATTTTTTTCTTATATTTTGTTTTTGCCCACTGCCAGCGTATAAGCAAATCAACACAACAACGCGGGGCAAGGCGAGTAGAGAAATGTGCAATAGGAAGCAACAAATGAGACTTCAGCACAAATCGCAAATAAACTCGAGCAAAACACACACACCACACAAACACACACCACACAGACACAGACACACACCACACACACACACACACCACACACACACACACACACACACACACACACACATCATAGTCGTCGTCGTCCTCATTCATCATTATGCAAAACGTGCTCGCTGGCTGACATCCTTTTAGCTTCGCCTCACAGTCAACCTCAAGCCCAACCATATAGACTCCTCGTCTCCTGCGCTCATCCCTGTCGTTTCCCTTATCGTTGTTCCAACTATTTTGCTGGTGTAGCTGTTGCTGTTGCTGTTGCTGTTGCTGTTCCCATGCAGTAACCTGAATTGTCGCAACATTTGGTTTTTATTGTTGGTCCTGTTGGCCCTCGACTGTAGCCGCTACGTTTGCGGGTACTGCGGTTGCCAACTTTACGCCCAACATTATTTTACTTAGTTGATAAACTTTTATGCGAATCTGCCCCACCTTCCTGTTGCTGCACCAGATCCCCTACACGGTTGGGGCATGCAAGGCATATATGTACATAGCTGTTCCATACCACTTCTCTATGTCTTGCAATTTGTCGCTTTGGCCGGCTTTCCTTTCGATTTCGTTTATATTTTAGCAACAATTTTGTGACTTTTACTTGCGGGCGCAATTCGAAGTTTTGTTTGTTTCCTTCGCTTGTGTACAACGCATTTATCAAGCTGCCTACAAAAGCCGAAAGTATTTCCCTCAGTCAGCTTCACGTCGTTCCTTCTCTCCAACAGACGCTATTGAAAAGTGCAGCGCGGCGAAATCATTTTTAATTGTACACACACATTTCTCATATATATTTTTTCTTCTCAGAGTTCACTCTTCGGCATTGATAAATGGCAGCGCCTGTCATTGGCACAAGGCGCAGTTAAACTACAAATTGGTGCCACAGGCAATGCAAAATATGTTCACATGCCCATACACCATAATAATTAATGATTTTCAATTTGTTATATTTATCATTGTCATCTATGCATGAAAGCTACGTTAATGTGTATGTAACTGAAAATGGTTTCATAAATAACATTTATGTTTATTGTCAATTCAGCCAAAAATTAAGAAATATATTGGTATGTCATACCTTCAATACAAAAGAATATGTTACATAAATTTATTGTATTTTGAATACAATTTTAATCATTACAGATTATTGGTAAGAGAATAAATAACGGGATAACTGTAAGCCACTATGTACATATATTGAATTGTTTTCAATATTAAAGTTTCTGTTTTAAATCAGAGGAATATCAACAATCGCGTAAACTTTTCGTATACTGCTTTCATTTGAGCTTCTCACAACGAGTAGTTTCCAACTCGAGGCAGCAAAATATTGGGTTTTTCACAGATAATCGATTATATTTTTTGTTTGTCACCTTTCACACCCATTTGACACAAGTCACGCGTTGTTTTTAATTAAAAAACTTCTACGTGCAATTATTTTTTTCTTCTTCACAGACCCCTGCATTTTACAGTGAAATGCGTTAAAAGTTTATTTTTTATTGCACATATTTCAATTGCAGCCTGGACACAAGTTTTCTTTTGAAAACGTTGACTTTTTTTTAAGATACAATTTAACTTGAATTTCATTCGATAAGCGAATAAGTTACAATATTGCGTATACGCAACGCTGGCTTTAGGTCTCTGAATGTCAACACAATGTCAGGAATGCCAATGCTGCTTCTAAAGTTGCTGTTGTTGTTGTTGTTGTTGTTGTTGTTGTATTGGCCTTATTGATGTTGTCGCTAGCGAAAATTGGCTTTAAGTTAAAAATGCACAACAACTTGTGCAAACAACAAAACACTCGAAACAACTCGAGAGAATGAAAACAGCAAAGGAGCGACGCAAAAGGCAAATTCTTCTTTATTGCACTTGCTCAGATTTGTATACCCTATGACAGTTGTAGCACCGATTTGTTCCACTAGTAATCCCAGCATGTATAGCTTTAAGTGTTTGAATATCGAATATGAATGCATAATTCAGGAAATTTGTAATTTGCCATATTCTCTGCTGTAAGCAAGTATTTGAATGAACTCAAGCTGGGTCGAATGCAGCTGTTGCTTTTTTCTCTTTTCTAGGGTCTTTTATCGCCAATCATTTAAAACTCGAGTGTTCTTCGGAATCAGTTCTTCCGTTTCGCTTTACGTTTTGAATTCGGAATGACAAACGAACGTAGTGAATCGACTGAAACTGAATCATCTGATTCACTGATTAAACACGGCTGCTCGCCGGTGCTGGGGGATCAGCTTTAACCCTTTGGTGGCATCATCATAGCGTCAAGCTGTTGAAGCATGAAATTTTCAACGAGTAATGAAGTGTAAAGGTTTATCGTTTGAGGGAAACGCAGGCCAACCTATTCATTGTTGGACCTTGTTGTTATCGCTGCTAGCTCTAGTAGCTTGATGTTTTTTCTGTTGTTGTTTTTTTTTCTTTTTGGTTTTTGTTCTCTGTTTTATTATTATTGTTTTGAGTTGCGTATTATTTAGCTTTTGCTTTCATTTTATGCCATATTTCAGTGGCCTATGTGATATTGGGCTTTGTTACGCTTGCACAGTTTATTATTATTTGCTTCCCCTCTTTGCGGGTTGCTAATTTTAGACTTCATTGATTTTCACGATTTATTGAAATGCTTCGCCGAAGGCCAATTCAAAGAGCTGCTTAAATTTCTATTTAATATTTATTGAACGAGTATTACATTTCATATACGTACTTAATCATATGTTAAGTTATTATAGGTTTATTTCTAATTCATAAGTAAAGGTTACCAACTTTATAGACATCATTTTATTTAGTTACTTCAAATTATTTTCGATTGATTATCAGGGTATCTTTGAGTCTAATATTGTGCACTCTGCATGCTTATTAGCTCTCTATTAATTAATTGTTCAATTACTAGCAAAATTTGACTTGATTCTTTTAAATACCATGTGTACAAAGTGCCAACATAAATAATGATAAATTTGTTACATACAATTGTGCATGTATGTTTTTCATGTATTTGTTGTATGTAAACATATTGTTCATTGTTAAATTTTAATGCAGCATAATTCGCTTTGTGTGTTAGCTTTCTACAAACAAATTGAATATGCCAGAAGTTTTTAGCCAAGTTACAATGAATAATTTTCTTAGTTCTTTTTGTTGTGTCTGTGAAAACAATTGATTTCATTTATTTACAATTAAAAACATATTTAAATGCGAAAGCTGTATGCAAACGAGCGAATTATTGTAACAAAAGAGTGTAAATGACATATCTCGACTGCGGGCAGTACTCACCTTACTCAATTGTTACTTTTATACCTTGCAGATACTCTGTGTCTATCGATTACTCAAATTAGTTCATGCATAACAAAAAACTTAAAATATATCTGACTAAATCAGTGGAGAATTTCTTAAATGGACAACTTCGAAAATGATGTGAGCTGTTCGACTGAGATCAGTAAGAAAGTTTTTCCTTATTGTTTGACAGAAACAGTTTGAACAGTTTGAATCACATTTGAATATTGAGTTGCATTTATTTGAATTGAATAAACTCGGCACATATCTTTAGTGTAGTTTAGTCCTGCCAACTATGTGATCTTATCTGGCTTTAAGCATTTCGTTTCTTTTTTATTTTCATTTGTTTTATGAGTCGCTTCAACATAGTTTTCTGAGCTAAAAGGCACAGTCACAGAACTGCCTTCCTTACAATTCCTGATTGAATTCGAAGCGATTGCACCTGTACTTGTGTTTCCTGTGCTCCTGTACACTGTCGCTCCCGCTGCACCATGTCCTCGTTGCACAATTGACTATTTATGCCAAGCCCAGCGGGGCAGCAAAAGTGGAAATGGAAGCTGTAGCATTGAAAAATGTTGCAACTAGGATATCAAAATGTGCATATGAAAGTTATTTCCACACGTAATAGGATACGGAAACTCTGACGATACGTTTTACGATATCCTTTTTGCTAACCCCGCTATGACTATGATACCAGGCAACTATATACATTATGCAAAAGAAAAAGAGACTGAGAGAAAGAGAGAGTGAGAAAGAGAGAGAGAGAGAAAGAGAGAGAGAGAGAGAGGCAGCTGCTTTTCGTCATTCAATACATATGGAATGCTTGATGGGTTTACTTTGGAACGCTCAGCCACGTTGACTGTTTCCGCTAGAGCTTCCGTACGGCCGGCTTATGTTGCCAGTAGTTACAGATGCTGCAAGTGGGGCGTGGCATTGGCATTGGCCAGCAACTGTGCAACTGTGCAACTGTGCATCTGGGTAAAGTGTGCTCCATGTGTCCGCTGTCAAATTTGAAAATTATTCAACTTGCTCAACTTGCAAGTAGAGCATGAAATGCCACTAAAAACGGGAAGCATCCGCGCCGTTTGCAGGTGTAAGAAACAGATAGTTGCCTTTAGCCAGAGGCTACAGATACAGATGGCTTCAGTTGG
Source organism: Drosophila nr. perissopoda 5 BK-2023a (assembly GCA_035044105.1). Taxonomy (NCBI): domain Eukaryota; kingdom Metazoa; phylum Arthropoda; class Insecta; order Diptera; family Drosophilidae; genus Drosophila; species Drosophila nr. perissopoda 5 BK-2023a. The sequence goes on along the minus strand of JAWNMK010000197.1, from coordinate 526,031 downwards.
CGCTAACGAAACGTGGCGCAAACTTATTGTGGCAAGCAGACAATTGCAGGTTGGCTACTAAAACATTTCAAATGTGGCGCTTCTTCATCTAAATCCCATTCAATCGACTGCAGCAGATTCAATGTTTTGCTGCTTTTGCGAATGCAGCGTCATGTGCGTCATTGATCTGCGCGACGTCCCCTGAACTGGCAGCTGTCAGTGACATATACCTCCCCAGACCTAACGCACTGCGCCCCATAAACTCTCAGTGACAAGCAGCGGGCGAGCGAGCGATGCTGCCAATTTTGTTTTAGCTTGTCCAATATTACTGGGTATTGTCATGTAGACGGCTAACAAAAAAAATCCAAAAGGGAAGTTGCTGCGAACGCTTTGATTGACCATTGAAATTGCACGTCAACGTTGCAGTCAGTGCTAGCCACGTGGCGTATGAGTTATGTTGAAGACGTGCTGCCTGGACGCACACAATCTGCTCTATATAAATCTGTGTGCGTGTGTATGTGTGAGTGAGGGCAGTTCAATAGTTATTTAAATTATACATATTCACAAACTAAATTTTCACTTCGTTTAGTAGGAAGTCTCTCACGTACTTATAAATGAATCACAATCAATGTGCTGTGATTTGTGAAATTTAGTTAAATTAAATAGTCAAGGATTATTTATTGTAAGACTTATCTTAAATACTAATCGTATTTATGTTGATTTGTGTCTGCTTTAAAGTAAAATATAAATGGCTTTAGTTAAATATCGAATCTTCTTTTTTATTTATAAATTCCATTTTTGATACAATAAAAGCTTATAAGCCTCATTGAGGTTTTAAAATTTTCAACTGTGGAGGACCGCAGACGCATGGTGCTACCCTCACTCTTTGTTAGGGTAAACCGCAGATGATGTTAATCTGTTTGCTTTGGCACTCGCATAAATCAAAAACATATATTGCATGCACACATATGCTTATGCAGCAGCAGAAGACTATCAACTAGCTGGGTGGAAGCTGTGGCAGCAGGCGTCAAGCGTCAAGATCAAAATAAAACAAATGAAGCCAGCTGCAATAATAGCAAAAACAACAAATACAACAAAACAGCAACAACAACGATACTCAAACTGGGAACCCGCTTAGTGATTCAGGCTGGCACATACAAAATTAAGCTGGCCTTAAGCGTGCCCGAGAGAGAAAGAAGCCCACCATAGTGTGCACATATGTACTTACATAATCGCACTTGCTGCAGACAATAGTGTGTGCAGATTTACATAAAGCAACATCGCGGCCCTTTAGGTGACTGAACGTGTCTTTACTTGATGTAATAAGCAGGAGACTTTGGGACTTGTTTTTTGACAGCAACAACAATAATATCAACAAAAGCCACAGCTCAAAGTGGGAAACAAAGAATCAGGCAAGTCGCTGAAAAGTATACAATGCCAAATCAGACCCCCGAGTGCAAGGCGTAAGCAAATTACATTCGAAGTGTGGCAATGTAGCAATGTGGCAATGAAGCAATGGCATTCGCACAACTGCTTGAGCATGAGCCCTACTTACAACGCATGGCTGAGAGCCGAGATGATATGTTGGGGAAAGTAAATATATTTTGCATGCATTTCTGCACAGGACTCGTTAAGTAGCATTAAGTTTGCTGTTGCGTGTGCGTAACTATGACACAAATATTTATGCAACTCATATGAATCAACAGACCCGCGGAATGACAAACAGACAAACAGACAAGCAAACAAACCAACAAACAGAAACTGCGATAGATGTAGTTAAGTAGCTCGAGTTTTCTGTAGCACCCTTGGCCGCGCACCCAGCTTTCCACACCAAGTGTTGATGCTGAAAAGTTAATGAGCTGCCTCAGCAAAGGATATACACCAAGAGGGGAGCGCAATTGAAGGCCAAGATGAAACGCTTAGGTGCTCGTATGACACACACACACACACACACACACACACACGCACACACGCACACAAATACCCAAAGACATACATATGCTCGAGTGTTTTTATGAGCGAGTCTTAATTAGAATCATATTTATTTTGCGTACTAATTCCCATTAATAATCTTGGTTAATTTCATTTATGTAACAATAATAAATAGTTAAAACGTCAATATTAATATTATAAGAAATTTACTTTTAATCAGTTTACAAAATGAAATTCATGCTTTGCCAACATCATTGCTTAGTATTCGAATTTCAGACACACATGGCCAGTAAAATACAATCTTGTTATGGACGAGTTAAATTCCAAACTAGACATAAATAAGCAGAAAAAAATGTAAATTGCATTTGCTCTTGGCTAACATATTTAATAATGGCGTTCATTTAGGAACGCCAAGTTGATTACTTCAAGTTTTTTAACTTTGTCCATCAACGTTGAGTTAAAACCACTGAAACCAAATTTGGCTAAAATAAAATGCTTCGCCAGAAAATAAAATAAGAGTGGCTGCAGTGGAAGCATTATTAAAATTATGGCAGGTAAGCATTTTAAATGGACAGCAAAAAAGGTTGTGTTCATGAAAAAATTATGTTTTGCCATAATGTTTTTTAGTTCTTCTTCATTTATTATTTATTATTATAATAAAATGCTTGTTTCAGGTGCTTGACCAACAATATTTTTGTGTTAACATTAACTTAAAAGTTGAATTGGACTCTGAAAGTATTTTAACATTTTAGATATTTCAAAAACGTAGTTTGCTCTTGCGTAATATTTTAATCGACATACGTTTATCGCACAAAAGTATCTGTTTAACAATATGTGCATCTTCATTCTTCTTGAAATTGTTATTTGCCGTTGTCTATTTGCAGTGCAGCAGGACGTATGCTTTACCTTAGCCCAGATAAGAGCTGGGCGATATGTCAAACATTGCGTATACGCCCTGTAGCAGCTATTGTTTATGTACACCCTTCTGTCTGCCTGCCTGCCTGCCTGCCTGCCTGCCTGGCTGTCTCTGTGTTTATCTATCAGTATCTATCGCCTGGCAACCTGCTCTCTCATCGCTTTGTTTATTTTAAGTCAATTGCAAAGCAGCAAATTAAATACACTTGAAATAATCTTTAACAGTCTGTTATTTATTACACAGAGAGACACAGCAACACTCGCACACAGACATCAGCTGAGATGCGATTGTTGCCATCAGTTCAAGCTTGGCTAAACCCAAAGACAATATTAAATGGCAAACCTCTTACCTGTGGCAAGCTGTTTCAAATTTAATCACTTATTTGTTTTCGATTCTATTCCAATTTTGAGCAGAAGCTGACGTATCTCCTCAGTTTGTTTAACCCAGCGGCAATTGTCTCCTTTGCATATTAATTAGATTTATTTGGAAGAGTCTAATACTTAATGTATATAGCTCAGTTTCCATTTTCCAAAATATGTATGGTAAAAAATTGGATCACAATAATACGAAAATATAAATATCATTATTAACGTAATTGTTAAGCCTTTTATATATACATATGTATATTTGTCAATGAACCCACTCAACTGTTTGTCTGTTAAAGCCTTTTTGACATAAATAAATTTGGATATATTTAATTAATGTCCTTGCAGTTGAGAAAACAATTTGGTAGTTATACCACAGGGTTTGGATTGGGATCAGTTGCAGCGCAAAATCAATTAGTTTCCGCTTATAAATTTCAGTTACATAAGCAGCAGCCAACCAACAATCAGCGCCAATTTCATATTTAATACACGGCTAGGGAATTACAATAAGTGTGCAAAAGTATGCAGAAAGTATAATACCCTTTAACACTCAATTTACTTTGATCATAGCAATTCGGTAGGTCTGTCAGTTTAAGGTCGTCTTTCTAGATGCGTGATCTAATGAGTTGATAGGAAGAAATAATCAAATATATTTGATATTTTAAACAATTTTCTTTTTTATTTATAAATCTTGAATGAAAAGCAAATGAAGAACTTAATTAAGACCGAATGTTGCAAACACATATTTTTTTTGTTGCACACCCTTTGCAAATAAAATAAGTCTATCATGTGAAATATAATAGTAAAGAAATAATTTGCTCGTTTAATTAATTCTACATTTCGCGGCATGCTCTTGATTTAAGGGAACAAACAGCGGTAGTATAGAAACGCCCCCAAAACAAAATTATTTTAAATTGTGTATTTAATTTAATTTTTTTTGGGCGCTTTCACTGCGATAAAAAGTTAAAATAAATATTTTTCACAATGTGTAATTCGATTTGAAAGAGTCTGCCTTTTTCTCGGCAAACAAATTGGAAAAAATGTTTAATGCCCTGCGGAAATGGTGGACTAAATGAATGTATTTAGCTAAGCTTTTACACAATTTGTTTGGTAATAGACACAAAGTATTGTGAATTATTGAGATGGATACAATCGGCTGGAAAATTTGCAATCAGATATCAGAATCAATGAGATAAATGGTCGCTTTATTGGCTAACCATTAATTATCATTTATTATTATCAAATATTAATAAGAAGTTTGATCTAATAGCCGATGTAGCCAATGTGCTCAAGGGCAGATTGAACAACAAAGCATTTACACGCTGCATTGAGCACAAATTGTGGGCCAAGCCACATGTGCGTGTGTGTGTGTGGGTGTAGGTGTGTATAAGCCGCGTCTGTGTGTGCCAAGGCATGTCTTGAGCTCTCTCCCGTCCTTTGCGATACATGTGTGACGTGTATGTATGTGCCCAAATTCGTATCACGTTCAGCAAAATGGGAAAACGTATAGGTCGGGTTACGGAAATGTGAATTCGATGTCTTCAAAAACAGCTTTTTAAATAGCGTCACCCGCGCGCACGCTCCCAGACGCACACACACACCAAGTCAGCTGCCAAGAGATTGGAATAAACTTAAGCTGCACCAAAAATAACAACAATAACTGCAGCAGGTGGAGCGATATTCACAGCTGAAAAACGAATCTAGTCTGAGCAAAGAAGTAGCTCAGAGTAATGAATATTTAATGCGAAGCGTTGCCAGAGTCCTGTTCAACTCATTTGCTGTAACCACAAGGACTTTTCTACTTGATGCTGCCTCACTTTGCTTTTCCCTTTTCTTTCTTTTTCTTTTCGGCAGAGAAAGCGTGAGAACAGCCAAACGAAAATTGGTTTTAAATTGATTTACCATAAGCGCATTTTTTTGTTGTACAAAAACGAACGACAATGAACAAAGAAAAAGTGAAGAGCCGGAAAAGGAAGAGGCATAAGCTGAAGCATACAAGTCGCAGCGTAAAGTCTGTGCAGCTCTCGTAAGCTGCCCCCTCTCATTTCTTCCCATTAAGCAGCCATAAAACAGTTAGCTGCTACGTCTGTCTCTCCCTCTCTCTCTTTTTCTCTTTGTCTCTGTCGCTCTCTTTCTGCAGCTGTCTGACGATCTGACTCCCTCTAATCTGTATGCACATCAGCAAATTAGAACAAATCGTTTTGCCATTGCAGTTGATTTCATGCTTAAGCATTGCGGTGGCTGCTGCCACTTCAATTGCAGCTGTCTGGTCGCGCCACAAAGTATGCAACACTTTATATGCAGCATCGTACATGTTCATTACAACTGCGTGCGCTGCACTCGCGATACGTGTCGCTGCTTAATTGCAGCCACCCGGACAACGGTCGGCAGCAATTAGAAGACAACGACAACTAGCAGAGAAAGACAGCGAAAACGACAACGACCATGACAAAGGCAGTGTTGGGAACAATAAAGAGGCGAAAAAATGTCACTCAACCACATGACATTTAGCAGTTGACAGCACACACACAAAGAACTTCACACACACACACACATACACCTGTCTATTTCATGCATTTTTTGTCAGCCAGCTTCTACTTGCATTTCATTGCTGAAAACTATTGTTAATGTCATTCTAACTGCTGCTGCTTTTAGGCCACGCCTGCTCTGCCCTTCAAGCTGAACCAACTTTTTTTTGTTTTTTTGTATGTTTGTCAGTTGCTCTTGTCGGTGTTGCTGCAGCTTCTACTGCTGAGCGGTAGTCATTAAAACTTTAACAGTTTTATGGTGGCAACGGCATTCTGACATTTTAGCTTTAGCTGCCCTTTTGTTCCCCTGCAACCTTCCATATATTCCGGTGTGTATTTGAATGTGTGTGTTTCTCTGTGTGTCTCTGAGTGTATGTTAGGTGTCTCGTGAATATGCGAAAAAGAACAACATGAAATTACCAAGAAAACACGACAGGCAACTCAAAATGAAATTTTCAGTCACTCAGCTTTCACTTGCACTGCTCCTGTTTCATTCGTCTTTTTTTTTTAGCTCCCATCTCTGACGGAATGTGACAAATTAAAATACTGAAAACAATTTACCAAAAATACTAAATGCATGCAGGGCTGAAGAGCGTCAGTTGTCATGTCCTTTTCCCATCTAAGCACTTTAATTGCACTTGTTTTCAAATTACAGCTTAGTCTCTATTTCATGCAGCTATTGTAAAGTGTTTGTCAGATGAATATGTATTAGATATATATATGTACATATATCTATGTATAAATATATATTTTTAATAGCTATATACCAATAGTTTCTAGCTTAGTTAAACCGACTTTAGTTTCCATTGAGTTATGTGCATAGTTTATTATTTTGAAATAAGGTCTAAGCTAGACCTAAGCTAAATAACATTGAAACAAGTTTTAACACAACTTGAATTGCATTTTTTAAGATTTTAATGGTAGCCTTGAATATTTAATAGTACCCTTGAAGCATTGTCCCTAATTGAAAACCCATTTATTTAATTTCTTATGCCCATTAGGATTTGTTTTTTTCTTTTCTATTTAATTATAAATGAGCAGCTTGCGTGCATTTTCTTTTATTTATGCCTTTCAGTGAACATTTTTTCCTGTTTCATATGATCAAATTACTTTTACAACCGCAAAAATGGCTGCAGAAGACAAGTGCCAGCAGCGATACCACCAACACCACTAAGCCGCTTACTGTTAACAGACGAAAGGAGTTTTATTCAACACTTCGCGCAGTATGTGTGTGTGTGTGTGTGTGTATCGAGTGGGTAGGTGTGTGACATTTGGCCTTGGTCGCCAAGGCGTATACGTAACATCTTGTTTCTTTTATACATTTTTTATATGTGCTGTATGTGCTTAAGAGCTGAGCTGGGGAGGGTGTTGGTTTATTTAAAGGGGCTGGCGGGGGCACATGAAGTGGTAGGGCTTTAGACCGAAATCCGCTTAATGCGCGCATAAAAAATGGCAACAGCGACGAATGTTGGGTGCGCAAGGGCAAAGTCCCAAACTTGATAAAATGTAAAATTATCGCACATTCATTGTTATTGTTTTCTCGCTTGGATGTTTCTTTTTTCTTCTTCTTCTTCTCTCTGCTCTCTGTTCTTAGCTGATGCCTGCGACGAGTGGCATCAGCGCCGGGCTTTGGGTTAAGTAAGCCAACTCAAACACGCAGCTAAACACACGAAATCAAACTTGAAGAATTACGTTGATTTGCCTTAAAGTATGCGACACAATACCGACTACAAGGAACGCTCGCAGGCCAAATATATGCACACGCTCACGCAAGCATACACACACACTACAAATTTGCGAGAACGGAAATTTTGCAGCACACGCAACGCATGAAAAAGGAAAGGAAAATGTAAGAAATGGCACGGAAATGGGACCTCTTTAATGCCTGCCAGTTACATTTTATACATTATTTTATTTTATTTCATTTTCGTTTTATTTTTATGTGCTGCGCCAAAGGAATAACAACAACTATGTTTGAGCCAGATCAGAGTGATCGACTTAAAGATACCAAAAAAATACACGCTTACTTTCAGTTTTTGATGTGTAAAAATACACCAAACATTCACTGAATGCGATTTATCTAATAGGGGCGTGTTGTATCACTGAAATCTTTACTTGGTGGTAGAAAATGTGTAATTCCTATCTATGTTCATATATGTGTATGTTCCAATATTTGTAATATGCCGGAACTGCCTGTTTATATTCGACATAGTGCAGGGTATAAAAACAAAACCTCGGAAGTCAAGAAAGTATTTTTTTCTTCTTTTTTTTGCTGTGTATTGCGATTCGCTTTGACGTCTTTGGTTCTTCTTTATTTTGGCGTTGGTTGGTTTTGTATTGGCTACACTAAATCACTTTAAAAATTAGCATAATCCGGTGAGTAAATAAAAATAAGTGAACCTCGCTGACGTGCCAAATTCAGATCTGAATGGGCCATGAGCTTGAATTCGTTTCTTGGTCAATCGCAATCACAATCGCATAAGAAGTGAACAAATTGCACTGCAGCAAGTGGAGGAGAAACGAACGCTGCGAATGTGGGTATGGCTGGAGAGGGCTTTAAATATTGCTAGCTTCCCGTGGATGGGAATGTAATTTTGGCCAGGGGCGTAGCCACTTAGTGTAGATGGCTAGTCTAAAAAAAATCCTCATGAAGGAAACTTAATATCATTTTGGTTTGATTGGAATAGGCTGCTAAAATGAATCGATTTGTTTTCTCCGTTTGCTTTACTTATTTTTCTCCTTTTGTTTATCCGCGCTTTCAGTTGCCAATTCCCGATGCCATTTGTTTCCAACCCTGGTTGTGCTTGTTTTTGTCTTGTATGTCTTTTATGGCGTGGAAAACCCTTTTGCGCAAATTCTTTTTGCTTGAGTTATGCAAATCGCGCACCGAAGCGACAGATAAAAACATATTGATCAATTAGGCAGAAGTTGTTTATGTATTCGAACGATTTTTTGTTAGTCAACAACAACAGTTCTACTTAACGAGACCGTTTGGATACAGAGTCTGAGCCATGCCTTACTTCGTTTCATTTGTTTGATTTATTAAGTTTCCCTGTGGTCCTCCCTTAATTCAATCCCAAATCTAAGGCAACAATCTTCTATACAATCCAACCAAAAGCGTCATAAATATGCTTTGAGTCAGCAGGTGGACACAAAAAAATAGAAGGAAACTAGTATTGGGAGCAGGCAGAGAGCAATCCACAAGATAGATGATTGTACACACAAATCGAGCAGCGGCTGAAAATCTTTTGTTATTTACAGAATCAAACATAAATGTTCGCAAAATGTGTTTTGCTGTCGTTTACATAACACTGCTGGACAGGTTTTGGGGTTCAAGAGTGAGAGAGCTCTGCCTCGTCTGCTGATTGATGATATGCTGCAGACGAGCTATGCTAAAAATGCAACAAACCAGAAACTAAAACTGCAATTTTTCTACAAAAATGGTAAATTAAGACGAGCAAATACACATGCAAACATACAAACAAACAATACACACAGTTCAGGAGGGGGGGGGGGGGGGGGGGTGCTGTCACGACTGACGAGCTTATGGGGTAAATGCCGAAAACGACAAGAGCAACAACAGCGACCATTTAACATTTGCTTCAACGCATGGGGATTTATTTGAAAATACAATCTAATGCTTTCGTTTTTCACTTACTACCTTCAAAGTGCAATTCTGTGCATTTTAAAAAAGCACTTCTGATGTTAATATTCAAGCCAAAGTAAATAGATATGAATGTGAACAATTTGGTCGCTGACTGCTCTATCTCTCTCGAATCCTCTCCTCATAATGTCAACACCAATCCGTAAACAAGATGTGATATAAAGAAAGGGTATCTATCAGTGACTTTTTCGCCAACATTAAAAAGTTGCTAAATCCGGATTTGGTTTCTCTTATTGCTGAAATTTACAAGTCACAAATGGCAAATAACCGAATCGGGATTGGGTTCAGCTGATGTTGCTGGCTTCTGCGGAAAATATAACTAGTTTTCATTTTTTACTTGAACCTTTATTGTAATGCAGATTTCAATTTAATTTGTTGTTGTTCGACGTGCTCGCATTTAGCTTCAGCACGAACCCAAAAAACACATTCACATAAAAGAAACTCAATTAAAATTGAATAAATTTCCATGCTGTTGGGAATAATTACGAATTTCAATTTCTTTGCCGCAGGATGCAAAAAGCAAAGGCAACACCCAACAACAAAGCCAACTGCCAGTCAGCCACGAAGCCAGCTTTACAGCAAAGGAAACTTTTTGCGGGCCAACTGACGCAGGTCTTCTCCATCAGATTGCCACGGTTGCTACGCTTGCTACTCGTAGCAACCGTTGACAAACCAAATGCCTCAAAGACATTAAAGTCCACCCACCCACTGACTCAATCCGAATTACAAAGCAAAGTTACTTGATGTGGCTTTATGAACGAATTATTCACAAGTCTTGAGCATAGTTCTTAAGTAGTAAATAGTAAATACATTAAAGAAAATAAAACAGGAATACATATATATACATATTTCTATTGAGTGTACAGAGGAAATGCAGAAATTTACCCCATCATAATAATAACAACAACTGACTGAGAGACTGACTCAAACTCAGTAAAGAGCTCTAGAATATTTGGATTAAGACTCCCATTTGAAACATCTCAGACCAGTAAGGTCTCCTTTTGACTGACTCGAACAACAAAGCAGGAAATTGGAAAAAAAAAATTTTCTGTGTCAATATGTGCTTTTATCATTGTATTGGAATTAAAGTCATTTTCAATCATCTATATGATATTTACTAGTGGTGCTTTTCATATATGACTGTTAAGCATCCTGAATGGAATACTTATGTGGTATTCTTATAGAAAAAAAAAATATTCTCAATTATAAATATCCGATATAATGCTTATCCCATATAAACGTATAAAATGAGGAATTGACATAAGAAAAAATAAAATGAATAAAGTCAAATTCGCTTCACCCCAGAATAATACTACAGAGTAGTACTATAAAATAATACTACATAAAATTCAGCAGCTGAATTTGCCTAACACTTAAGTTAGATACTTGCATGGAAACTATGTTCATATTTGCACAGCATAGCCACAGTTTTCCGTAAGTTTCTTTTGCAAAGCTTGGAAATGCGGCCTCGGGATGACAGTTTAAAGATGCCTTTGCTGACAGGCAACTAATCAAGCAAACAAATACCCACCGCAGGTTCTGCTCTATTCTTCTTCTAGGCGTAGTCTCTGTAGAATACTGTCATGACAACTGCAGAGCCAAAGCCCATGCATAGAAATTTTGAGCTGTTAGATAACGCGACGAGCACGCTCAACATTATTAATTTTAAACGCCTGCTGCGAGTGGGACCCGCAGACAGCAGGTGGCCGAGTGTCGACGAGCAGACAGATACAGAGACTAGTCGTGTGACGCAGGAAGGGACACAGGCACAGGCAGAGGCAGATGCACGGACAGGGGCAGAGATGAAATGTGGGAGGAGTGTTGAGCAAAGAGTGAGAAAACAGGTTTCTTTATATTCTGCCACTCATTCATAAATTTCATGTTATAAGCGTGCGAAAATTGTACAAGTATTTCAATTTAATTATGAACTGTGTCCCTGGCGCAAAGACAAAGCCAGCAAGGCGATTGTAACCGCAACGGCTCTGAATGCGATGCTCCTGTGCCACTAAAGTCTCAATGATAAATGGTATATTCTGCAGTAGCAAAGCAACACACAGAGATAAAACACAGCGAGAAAGAGAGAGATAGATAGAGAGAGAGAACGCAATATAGAGACGGAAGCAGCGGTAACATTAGTTTAGGTCGCCAAGAAAATACTTGTGCTGAACTTAACTTTTATCATTCTCCGGCTCACAGTTCACACATATATGCGACTGCTCTTACTCCCCTATATATATCTTTCATATGAGGGATTTTACCTGCACGCCATTACTCACACACACACACACACACATACACACATACACACGGATGGGAAAGGGTTACAGCTGGAGCGTTCCACCCATTACACGCATCCGGCAAAGAAACGAGCGTGCGACGCTCAAAGAAAACGCCCGCTGCATGCAACAATGTGCAAGTCAAGTTGAACAGCATTGCCCCATTCAGCGACTGACTTTCTCTCTCAGCAGCAGCAGTAGTATGACTGTGACTGTGACTATGACTGCAACAGCAGCCGTAGCCGAAGCAGCTTGACTTTCCACCTCGATGCAATTTACTGTAAAATTGCAGGCTGGCGTTTATTTAGCTCCTTCCTGGCTCTCCTCGTCCTCCACACAGCTGCTGATTGGCATGGACGGATTTGCTTAGCTACCAAACTAAGCAAATGCCACGTCACGTAGCAATATACGTAATACGTAATGTTATTCAAATATGAACTTTGGATTTCTCACAAAATATTTCAAATGGAAATTAAGGTGATTTTGGAATTTACTAGGTTCTAGATTCACTGCACTATCCATTAAGTCACATTGTGAATATATATTTTAGTTACCTATCGCAAGACTTATTCCCTGTTTGGATATTGTCAGTCACAAGATAAATGCTAAGCACATAAACATAAGCCAATGCAAGTTATAATAATAAATGTTAATATTTGTTATAACCCACTCAATGCCCAAAGTTGGCTTAATTATTTCTATTTCCTTCACCGATAGTGATTAAGGACCTACATAAATCATCACTTGAAAATGTCACAAATCAAACAGGTATAAATAAACTGTTTAGACGGGAATAACAGTGATGTGATATAAATAGCTCTCAAGCAGTGGCAAATAACACAGCATTGATCAAATGATATCAAACAGCATATTTTAGCTTTATACATAACCCAATTATGTACTCAAATCTGATGGGTATGCAGAGCGGCAGAAAGAGAGAGAGAGAGAGATATTTGAGAGAAAGAGAAAGAGAGCTGAGTCTGAGATTGGCAACAGTGGCACAGGTTATGCCATCAAAATGCAATTCCTTTCGATTTGCGCTACGTGCCTTGCCCATTTATCATACACTTGCTCTCTCTCTCTCTCCATTCCTTTCTCGCGCTCTGTTCCTCCTGTGTGTTGTGTGCGTGTGTGGGTGTGTGTCTGCGCTATATGCAATCTTCCAGCTTTATGCGCTTTAATCTGTATCGTGTACTTGACACAAATACCATAGGAAAACAACAACAGCAAGAAGCAGCAAGCAGAGCTTTATTTATATACACTCACACACACATACTCACTCGCACACACAGAGAGAAACCGGTACGCAGACAGCTGCACTTTGCATAAAAGTAAAGGCGAATGCAGGAAAATGAACGTAACGCATATGCCCAAGTTGGTTGCTACATAAATTTAGCGCTGAAATGTATACAGCGCATTTATATGTGCGCACAGTGAAAACAATGCCAGGTGGCAGCCAGTGGAAACGGGCAGCCAAAAGAAGTCAACTGCAACTGAGGCAAGCGGCACAACTTGCAACTTGGCAGCCAGCTATATATTTATACAAAAAAGAAAAAAAAAAACCCTTCTTCTGTTCATCGTACAAAAATAAAAGAACGAACGGGAAAAGTGCAACGTTGCCTCCCTTATTAATTCTAAATCATGGCTGCATGCTGCAAACCGGAAAACAAGCAAAAGCAAAAGAAAAAAAAAGAAATAGAAAAGAAAACACAAAGTGCGCAAAGAATGCTGCATACATTTAAAGGCCAACGAGTGGCAAACGGAAATAATTTAAACGCAGAGCGCTGCTGACTTCTGCGCGAGACCCTCAACTGATGAGGCCACCACTTAAGGGTGCCACCGCTACCTCTTGCTACTTAGTCTGTTAGCATTAACATTGCGATTGGCATGGAGTTCAATGTGCCACTGAATATAAGCCGGAAGCATTAATGCTCTCTCGTCTGGCAAATGCCTGCCCAGATATGCATGTGTGGCAGCCACTCAATACTCAGTGCAACCGACTTTTGCGCCATCACGTGCGCAGGGCCCAACAACTATGCGACAGCTTAAAACAAAATGTATTCATGTAACACAAATACACTCACACAAACACATACATATATATACACATATATATATATAGAGACACTTGCTGAGCCCTGCGTTGGCATTAATGGCGAAAAGAGCAAAACGGTCGGACGTGCCTCTGCTTAGGCCACAGAAAACGGCATAGAAGAGTGCAAAACAGAGCAGATAGTGGAAACCAGCAAACAACTAGCCACAATTGTGGTCTCAGCGACAACAACAACAGTTATACGTAAGAAATCCCTTTGTGTACGCGGCGTATGAGTAATGTGCGGCTTCTTAGCTCCTATTTTGCTCTTTCTCGTATTTTGCAGCAGTTACTGGCCATAGTAGTTTGTTCCCAAGTAGTTTTCAATTAGCTTAGCCCTGACAGCCAGCTTCACACACACACTAACACACACCCACACACACACACGCACTGAGAGCGCAAGGCTGAGTGCTTTTCACACACACACACACAATCTCTTTTTTCTTATTTGGATATATATATATTTTCCGCCGTTCTATCTCACTTACGCTCTTTACCTTTATACAGTTGTGGTTTTTTTTGCTGCTGAAAGCACATCAAGTTGCTTAGTGCACCATTTTCACAACAAAAAAACAGAAGTGATACAAAAAAAAGATTGAGTCTATTAGATGATCCAATAGAGGCTGGTGAACCGATACGATATCAGGCGGTGCAGCGGAGAACACGTCAATGCCGTGGACTGCACATTTGTTTTCATCGGCAATTGGCAAGTGAATGCTTTTAGCAGGAATTGTGCACGGCAGTCACTTCAAATACCAAATCGGTCTGTTGTCTGTCTGTCTGCCTGCTCGTCGGCCAATGCCTCTTAAGCCGCTGCAGCTGAAATTTATTGCACTTTTTTATTTGTTTTGCAAGGATACACTTGCTTTCCCAAAAAGCTTGTATAAACAATATATTTGTACTTTTTTTTAAATTGTCGTCAAAATGTTAAATAGAAAAAATATCAAAACTTCACAAACAAAATTTAAAAATCAACAGCTTTTTCCAGGAAAACATTCAGCTTAAAATAATAATTTATATACATAATATTTGTATTTATTTTTTTAAGATATCTGTAAATACTTTGCATGTAAAATTGATAATTTTAATATTTTAATAAATTATTTATATATTTATATATTTCACATATTAGGGTATTTGAAATGCATTGCCTCAGCGTTCTGTTGGTTTGGCTCACCTGCTTTGCCAGGTCGAATAATTTCCGAATTGTTAGGCAGATTACCTTAAGCACTTCAGGCGTAACGACTGCGGCAGTTAAATATTGCATTACTCGAATGTGGGCTACTGTGTTTCCCGGCTCTCCCCATGTGGCATATGCATACATTGATGTGCTGGGGCTGTAAAATTGTAATGTACTGCAGAGTCTGATTGCGATGGGGTCTTGCAGAGCTGGCCAAATTAAATTTCAGTTAACCCAATCAGCCGAATGACAGCCAAACAGTGTAAACATCAATATTTGTGATTATTTGAACAGCGCGTTTCGGGATCAATTGACTCGATTGACTCGAGACCTTGCTGGTTGGGCGGACGTCTCCCAACACTTTGATGGCGCTTTATTAATAAAGCCGCAGGACTGCTCAGTTGCTCAGTTGTTTGGTCCAGGCTCCAATTCTCAGTTCCCAGTCAATGGCAATTTTTTTCATATATTTATAACCAAAAGCTATAACGAATGGCACCCATCGCCTTCGTCCTTGACAGCAAACATACATACACATATACATACAGCATAAGGAATTGGAGGGCAGTTTGGCGAATGTTTTATTGCGTACATAAATTGCAATTAGGCTCAGCGCCTGCCGGGATAAATGCGCTCAGCGCACACGCCGAGACGCACCGCCCGACACGATAGGACCCGCCAGAGTCCAGCAGGACCCGCAGGGACACGCAGGGACATGCATGTGTGCGCCCAGGGAGAGCCGTAGTATGACGAACTGCCTTCTCATCGTTTTGGTGGGTTAACAAAACATCAATTGGCTTATTAATGTTTGCGGCGGAACAGTTGCTGCTGCAAAGACAACATCATAATCACCAACGACTCGACGGGCAACGCGTGCGTCCAATTGGCGCCCGGGGCACATGGCCACATCGGACTCGCCTCCTTGGGACAGTCACGCCTGTGTTTAATGTGAAATTATGGCTTTAATGTGCTGGCAAATGTCAAGTCGAGTTTTTACAACAATTCTACGTTTGTATGTATGCATGTATTTGTGTATCTGTGTTTACAAATTGGCCGCCTCATCGCGCATTTTAATTTCCTTTGCTCAAAGAGTTTAGCATCAGCCCGACAAATACGCATCTTGGCCCATAAAATGCAAACTGGCTTCTTGGAGTTGACTCGATTAGCTGCTGATGCTGGCTCCTTTGGGTGTAAAATAAAGCATCCACTAATTAGCTCGTTCTGAATACACATGTATGTATACTGTGTTCACAAGCACACATTAAACATTTAATAAGAATAAAATTAAAGTTAGTTTCAACTCTGTTCGATACAATTTTTAAATAAGCAGTCAATACACTTTAAATTGCATTTTTCATTTCACTCTCATTAATATTAATTGCAGCTTCGCTGAGATTTAGAATAAGAAATCAATTCATTAAAACAAAAACAAGTAATATGTTACTTTTTTAATATAATAATAATATTTAACACTAATTCATCAAACATTGTATAAATTCTAGTTTTCTTTACCAATAACATTCTAAGCCGCACTTAATTTAGAAGAAGTTTAACAGAAAATTATTAAACATTTTATCATAATATCGAGGCAATTAACACAATTATGGTAATTATTTTTTAGTTTAGTCAAGTCAAATAATGGAGTTAATTAAGTACTTTGTAATTTTATATTGCTCACAAACTAACAGATATTTGACTTAATGAAATACAGAAAACTTTTCTTAATTCCTGTTAAAATGCTGAAGAACAAGCACAAGCTGAATGTCAATTTGATTGATTGAACACATGTGTGTATGTGTGTGTGTGCAGTTTAAAAGTCGGAGAGTAAGTTGCAATATTATTATTATCTCCATCTCCGAGGAGCTGTTTGTATGTGTGTGTGTGTTTGTGTATTTGTATGTGCTGGGTTTTCTTTCATGCTGAAAGGCAAACGTAATGTAAAAACATTTAAGGTTTCAATTAAACAAAATCCAAAAAAAAGTAAATAATGAAAATAAAAAAAGAAACCCTAAGGGCCGCCGCACAAAGAGCCAAAAGCAAGAAATGCGGCCAAAAGAGAGACAAAGGATATAAGGGTATGAGGTAGTTAACCGAGGGCAGTCGCTAGAAATATTTTAAGTAATCAATTTGGGTCTGCGAAATAATATATACATATATATATATATATATGTATGTCTGTGTATATATACATATATAGTTGGGCGTTGGCCAAGCCTTCGGACCGGACCTTCCGCACGTCCATACGGTTGCCTTATTTTTAAACTAAAGGGAAAAAAATTATTGAGCTTACGTGCAGCATGACAAACGATGGCTGCAGACTTTTTCTGGGTATGTGTGTGTGTGTGTGGTGTGTGTGTGTGCTTGGGGTCAGCAGGCAAATCCTTCCATCAAGTGTCAAAGTTTAGACTGTAACGTCCACTTGAGTTATATTGAGATTTATTGTGCTTACGAAAAGAACTCGAAAACGTAAGGCTATAAAAGGTTCCTTTACCCTCCTCGCCCTTAAGCACACGAATCATTAATTATGATCACTGTGCACTGGACACTGTCGTTGTTTATTTGTCCTGCAATCCGCCCGCGGCAATTTATGCGACAAGTTTTCGTAGGCGTCAGCTTGCCTTTCAATTTCAATTTCAGTTTCAGTTGGCACTGCAACTGCAGTTACAGTCTTTTATAAAGTTCATTCAAGAAACGCTACATTTCAAAGGCTGCCTTGGCTGCTAGCCAATTGTGCCGACCGGCTACAAGCCAGTGGCACAACCACACCCAAATGCCTCCTAACACAATAGAAAACAACTTACACTTTCTTTCCCTCAAGCCTATACGCCCACTGCATTTGCACAACGCATTGTAACTGTAAACTAAAGCTGCTAGTTGTTTTGACACTTTTGGCCCAAACAAAAACTTGGAGGCGACACAAACAGTAGGCTCATGGCTGGACTGCCAAGTGATTTTCCTTAAAGGGAATGAAATTTATCATCTTTATATAAGTATTATAATTTGAACAGTCGACAGTCCTCACAAATATTTTTTAAAAATACTGCCTATCAATGGCATAAACGGCACTATCGATCTATCAATATGCAAACTTTGAAATGCCCACTTTCAGCTTCCTTCAGATATCAGATTATAAGAACCCATCTTTCGAGAGTCATCAGAAATTGATTTTGGAAACACATTTGTTTGTGCTCTGTAGCTTTGCGTGCTGAAATGGTATCCTGATTACGAGCCTGCGCTACATTCGCAGCTCTTTTCGGCGGCTGAGTTCTTGTTACTTTTTATCTTATCGATATTTTGCGTTGTGTTTGGGCTTTGGCTGCTTGTTTTTCGCAGTTATAGCTGTTATTTTGTTATCCTCTTCTGCTTAACCCAGTTCCAGTTTCAGTTTCAGTTACAGTTACAGTTCCCTGCATTTTATTATCTGAATACTCTCACAATACGAAACGAAACTTTCCAATGTAAATTAAATGCCGATGCCGCCAACTTTTTGCTGACATTTTTGTAGGAGCAGCCGCGTTGGCTAACCTACAAAAATGTACTTGCATAAAAAAACGACATATACATAAAAAAAAAAAATACAGAATTTTTTTTATTTTAACCGCGGAGCCAACAAATAAATGTGGTTTAAACATGACAATCCGCTGTGGGCCGTCGGCTCGTTATCACCAAATATTTTTGCACACGAAATGAGCGAATAAATAAACTGCGGCACAAAATGCGAGAGGCGTGAGCTGCAAAATATACAGATGAGGACGACTGGCAGGAGCGGGGCCTGGTGGTGGTGGTGACGGAGGAAGGGGTGGATCGTTGTCGGTGTGCAAATAATGTTGCCTACCTTGCGGCACGAGACAAATAAGCGAGCGGCTTGGTTGGCATTTGGTTGATGGGCAGGTCGCTTGGGCGACTGACCGTTTATGGTCGTCACTTTTTTGTCCTCCTGTTTGACAAATAAAACGTGAAATGTCGGAGCGCAAAAAAGAGAGTAACCAATAAAAGCTTAATTAACTGTTTATGGCCATGGCATGTTAACAGTCCCAAAAAAAAAAAAAAAAAAAACGAGCACACACTCCACAGTCATTAATTTGCGGTTGGAGGGTTCGAGAACTGGAGCAATGGTATCCTCGGATTGACTCGGCTACGTGACCAAGGGCGTTAAGGGAAATACGCTGAAGTTGCGGCACAACACGACCAAAAAATATAAAATAAGGCTTACGCAAATATAAACTGCAAATCCTTTCCAGAAAAACACACAAACTAGTTAGTATCATAAATTCTAACACGTCTCCATAAAAAATCAGAATCTTGACTGGGAGGAAAATTGAAAGCAACCCAAATAATTAGAATATTTAATGATTCGGTCATTAGGAGACCAAAAAAATTTCCATACGTTAACTTTGAAATACTCTGACTCTGGGGTTGGTTTTTCCATTTGGTATTGAATAATTTCACTTGAATGATAATACACACATGAATGCAGCTTCTTGGCTCAATCGCGTAAAGTCTTACTGCAGTTTTGACTATGGGGAAACATAACAGGCCATTTTATTTTAGACATTATAACATAACTTAATATACACCAGAAATCATAAATTTATTTCTATAATTCTACGCAGACATATCGAATTTTTTTTTTTTTTGTGAAAAATTACGCGTCATTAAAATTTTACAATGTCTGATATTTCCAACTCGACCGTCACTCCCAATAAGGTATCGGCAATTGACGGTTTGGAAAAGTCGCTCAGTCCTAGCACTTCCGAGCACTTATCGGATACATTCGTCATTCCGTCTTTCGATTCATGCAAATCTTTCGAAACCATATCTAAAGCATTAAAGAAGCGCTTGAAAAGCGATTCGACGAAGGGTCTAAATAGGAGCACCAAGGAGCTCGAAGCGATGTTTGGCAACTCGGTGTCAAATGAAACCTGAGGCAGACCCCAAAACCACGCTTTCGTCCACACACTCCACTGCCCGAGCCACTATAATAATTGGAAAGTTTTGTAATTGTTGTAAGACATAAGGCCACTAATCAATTGGATCCATAATTGCAAATAATAATTCTATAATCGAATTCTATAATGAAAAGCACATTCCTGAAGCAATGCAAATAAAAAAAACTTTTACTATTAAGCATATATGTATCTGAAAAACTGTCTATATAAACTATTGTATTCTGTAATTCAGTTTTTATGCATCGTCAATTGGTTTATTAAATCGGAAAAAGGGGCCATTCCACAAAATAAATGCATGTAGAAATGAAAATATTTTAGAATTTGAGCTTGTACCAACATTTCAAAAGCAGTGCTTTCAATGACATTTAAATCTATGAGCAGTATTCACTTAAGGTGTATATAGGAATTATGCAATTAAACAATACAGGGCTTAAACGGCTATCAAGAAATGAAGCCTTAAAAATTGTTTGATTGACGTAAGTGAAAAAACAAAGCAGGCCAATCCTCTTCTAGGCCTTTTCCATGGCATACTTCAAAAACATTTTCTACAACAAAATAAATTCATTTCTTGAACATTGCAAAGAAGAGAACAAATCTTGTAGTCGTTTTGAAAAAAGAAAATAAAAACTTTTGGAATAATCTTGCAATTAAATTTTTTGTGTATACACGATTTCGGTACAGACAATGTCTGAAAATCCAAACCCGACCACCACGACCGACATCATGCCATCAACTGATACACATGGAATCGGTGATAGATGCATGGAGAAGACTCTCAGTCCGTGCAATTCCGAGGTAAATGTATCGGTCAAATCCACTGTCTCATCATTATCCTCGTGCGAATCGTTCAAAACCATTTGTAAGGCATGGAAGAACCGTTTAGAAAGTGAGTCGATGACGAAATTAGACAGGAATATAAATGACCTTGAAGCGAAGTTGGAAAATTTTACATCCAAGCTGGATGTGAGCATGAATGTCAGTGAAGAAGAATTAACTAATTTAGCCAGAAGTCTATCCTTGTGCGTCGTAATGGAGAGTCGGTCTCTGCAACTCACAGATAGTAGCGAGGAAGAAATGCCAAGTGTGGCAAGCAACTTTCAGCGACACCTTGAGCCCCAGGAGATTCGCGATGCCTATGCTATCTTTCGGCAGTGCGATGTAAATGGAGACGATTTTATTGAGCTGTCTGAACTCAAGATGGCTCTGGAGAAGCTATCGGTGCCACAGACTCATTTATCAGCGAAACAGCTCATGAAGGAAATCGCTGGGCCGCATTCACCAAAGTTGAATTTTTGTCAGTTTCTATTTACCTACGCAACGATCTTGCATGACTGTAATTCGAATGCCATTCAATGGAATCAATCTCTGGTGGACAGTGTTACTCCACCAGAATCCGTCAATGTTTCCAAGGAGGCTGTCAGCGTTGTGAAACGTTTCTTCGAGGCGAAGGTGGCCCCGCAATCTCCAGAGCCAAGTCCGAAGTTATCCAAGAAGGAAGACAGTTTCAAGAACAAAGTCCTGGATATATAGAAAATCATCTCATTAAAACCGACGTCTTCAAAAATAATACGCGTTTGTAGCCTTTGCATTCCAAAATTGGTAGTGCTATTTAAATTAGTTTGACCTTGCGCCAATGCAAGTGTCCATAAATCACGTTTCAATAAAACAAAACGAACAACTTAAGTGTCCAATCAAAGGTAATTGCCATCGCCTGTTTTCGGGCGCAAACATAACAGAACGCAAATATTTTGCACCCACAATAGGAGTTGCTCACCTTTCAACCTGCCCATTTTTTTGGATTACTATGTAGCTAAAGCGAAATGGGCTCCACACACGCCAACTTCCAACTTCTAACTACCAACTGCCAATAGCCAGTTGGCAAGCCGCCAACTGCCAAGTTGCGAGCCGCACCAAGTCTGGCCGGAAGTTACCTAGCCCAAAGCCAAAAATATTTTCGTGCAAATAATTTGCCAGCTTAACTACGTTAAGTATTTAGATATGTATTTTTATACCTTATTTTAGTATACATAGCACATGGGATATTGTGGGTTCATTACTCGTAAACCAGTAGAGGTTTTAAAGTAAGGGCCATTAACTACAGTGGGCGCTCGATATGGCGCACAAATATATATAAGACTACTGCACGATTTAAAAAAAAAAGTAGGACTGTAAAATACCCTATACTAAGCATATCATACATAAGCTGAATGCTAGCATAAACATAAACTTTTTTATATTGTGCGAGATTGAGTGAAGTCCATGTTCGAAGGTTGTGTTCATGTTTGTATGTACGGTGAACACATTTAAAGCTGCGTGTCGTAACTTGAGCAATAGCAAAATTCTCAAAAAATTGTCAAAAACAGATTGAAATTTGAGTTGCAGACTTTTTATTTCATGGAAAATGATTGCGCTTTTGTAATTCGTACGTAATTTAAGAGATATACAAACAAACTGATTATATGCACATACAAATTTGTTATCAAATATATTCTCATTCATCTTCGTCACTTTTACATAGAAGTATCGTAATTTCTTCTAAGTTAAAACTAATTATTCAAGATCCACACAGTCACAATAAGATTAGTTTGTAAGGTGTTTCAGATTTGTATATTCATATTTTTTGATATATCTGAGTGAGTGAAATACGCTCACGACATACAATTATGTTTCCATTAAGCCAAAGGCGGACTGTGCTAATATTTATAACAGATTTTTTCTACCGCAACTCTTTTGATAAATTCACGTTGAGTAATATGGCACGCCATATACAAATTATAATGAAAATGGCGGCATCTGTATAACGCTGCGTATACGCAATGCGGCCGACTTATGTAATAAAAATCCAACAAAAGTCATGCGAAAATAATGAGCATAAGCATGGGCATACAAAATGGAGACGAGGAGGTGGAGCCACAAAAGATGGACGTGGAGGGCGTGGAAATAGTTTTCAAATTAAAATAAATGCCGCAGCTGAAGCAACTTTTATGCGTCCGCAGCAGCTACCGGGAAAGAGGCAACTGTGGGGGGTGGGTTCGGTTCAGTAATATGGGTTTGTTGGCTACCCTTGTCCGCACTTAGCTAACCGAAATGCCATGAAAGTAAATTCACTAGAAAATTAATTATGAACGGCGACGACGATGACGACGTTGGCGATGGCGGTGGCGATGGCGATGGCAATGTTAACTGAAAGCAATGCAGCGGATCTGCCTGTACCATATACCTTTTAATAGCATTGTCATCAATTTCGCTCAATTGCGCACACAATCGCATCTAATCACGTCGGAACGACCCCAACTAGCGACAAGCAGTTACAGCAAAGCCAATTTTTTGAGCTTGCTGCGATGCTCCCTCTAAATGTTTATGGTTATGGCTATATGGTTGCCTTCGCTGGGTATGTGTTTCAAAAAGGGTCACGTGTCAAATGTCATTGACATGGTTTGTCTTGCCTTTAAGTATTTGCAAACACACACACACACACACACACACACATACACAATCAGAGCAACTTATGCCAACAAACTAGAGGCGAACCCCAAAAACTATGCCACGATTTCGCCTCATTTGCTACACGTTCCGCTGTCTGCGTCGGTCTGTCTGAGACTCGTCGCCTTCTGATTTAGACCTTTGCTTGTTGCTGTTCCAATTAACTTATAACAAATTTCAAAATGCAGCTGCAGAAAGGAATGTCAGACAGAACCGATAAACAACAAGAAAGCCCACCATAATCACAAGTACTCGGCCAGGAGATATCTGGAGCACAGATCCGTTGACCTCCCAATTAAAGTTGAGCTTGCTTTCCGACCAATTGAATTTTTCTACAAATTTCAGATCAGCTTATAGCTGTTGACACAAAAATGCGTATTTTGTCCAGACCAATAAATCTTTACTCTTAATTCTTATAGCCTTCATGTAAATACCCAGACTTAAAGACTATGATCAAAGTTTCATATAAAATAAATTGAGAATGTATCCTACGATATCATTAATCACAAGAATATCAATGTATATAGATATACAGCAGGCAAACATTTATTAACTTAACGCACAAGTTAAATACATTTATTCCACAACCACATTGCATAATTTATATGTACGTATGTATATGTATAGTATAAGCATGTTGACCATTTTCCTTAGCTACAAATGGAATCATAACATTAATTTAAATATGAATATTAATAAAACTATCGCTCACAGAATAATGATTGAACAACAATTCAAATTGTAAACTAAAATCGAATTTTATACGCAAATTCCATTTGCAAAAGTGTGCAACAAATGAAGAAATACTTGGGCACGTGTCATTCTGTCAATGTGCCTTAATTCTTATGACAATTTAGGGTCCATACAGGCTGTTGGAATGACCGACCGGAATGTCCGGTGGTGTCCAACTCTACGTCCAAGGGCAGCAGCGACTGTCACCGGGGTGGGGCCACGGCTGCTAGGCATTTTACTCTGGAAGTGTCCAACAATAAGTTTGTAAATGTATATGCAGAGTTCTCAATGGCTTAACCCTTTTCACTTAATGCGATGCCTTGGAGACATTTCGGAGATTAGACAAACCATTTTCATATCATATTCCCCAAATGCCAGAAACGTGCACAAGTTATGCGTGCTATAAGTGTCTGAGCCAACTCATCATAAGGTGGCATCATATCCATAAGAAACTTTATCGTAGGTCAAGAAAAGGCAATGTTATAAAATCGTTTGATGGGGGGCATTGAAATCAAATTAAGAAATGCTCTTAGGCGTATGTCGGACATGCCACGTGCCAAGGCCAAAACCTGAAACTGGCACGGGTCTAATTAAAAGCTGATCAATTCTGAGTGGGAATTGAAACAGTTGCTTGTCATACAATAATATTTAAATTTGCATTTCAAATGTACAAGAGTTTACACTAGTCTACAAAAATGCCATTATTTCGTGAACTTTGGCATCTCATTATTTCTTAGTACATTTTAATTAAACAGCACTCGAGATATTCCAAAGGAACTGTTAACTTATCTTAATCCAATGGAAGTCTATTGAAATATATTTTCAAAGAATTTTTAATTGATACAATTATATTCTAAATTTAATCTCATTATGTGCAGTGAGTTTATGTTGTCATGTTTGTATTGTTTCATGTTAACAATTTTAAAATAAACGGTAAGGATAAATTCTATAAATACGAAGGTTTAATATCAAATTGCGATTTTGGGAGCAATTTATTTCTATAAAAAATATAATTATAATTAGAAAACGTACTATAATTGTACAGAGTATTATTTACCTTTGTCAAAGTACATGGAAAATTAATCATGTGGCTTTTCATGGCCCCAAATAAATGTCGCGACAGATTAAATATACTTTGTTTTAACTTTAGGTCGGGAAAAATATGCGCTTTGAAGTCTACCTTATATACTTTTTCAATTATTATGATATTGATATCCTTTACGAATTAAAAAACGCTGTATTCAAAATTTAAATCGAAAATAAAACAAAGCGCACTTGCGTATATATTCACCTAAATTCTTAAAAAAAAATTCTAGAAAATGAAATTAACCGAGCACAGCACTGCAAGGTATTATAATAAAGCAGCAATGTAATTCATTCCCTTGAATTCAGCTGCTATTGTGAGAGCAAAGATATGATTGAAAGTTTCCCAAATGAAATCATAATGAGGTTAGAGTGCAGTTCGACAGATTAAATTTGAAATAGCTTTCGAGAGGAGCAGGAAGATGCTCCACATGCCCGAAAGACCGCACTAAAAATCAATCTTATTTTGAACACGCCCCTAAAAACTGTTATTGGAAAGTTCAACAAAGCACTCCAGTAGTTTTTACATTTTCCTAGCTGATGTTTTTCTCTACTTTATTGCTAGAGTATTTTTGTTAGCAGCCAAGCAAATACATACGTACAACAAGGGCAAAACAATTTTTGGATTCAATTTCCGCGTTCAGAACTCGCTTGTTGCTATTTTGCATAGCTCGTGAATGAGATTGGGAATGGGAATGAGAATGTGGCTGCAAGATTGGGATCACGTTGCATGGGCAACGGATAGGTGGATGGTGGATGGTGGATGGGTGGTTGCGGTTTAGTGTGCTTTGCTGCGTGTTTTTGCCACTTCGAAGCGGAGCATATTGGCAACATTGGAAGCATCTGGCATAGGCGTAACTTTGCAACTTGTTCGCCAAACTTTCGTTTGCCTGTTTTTGCTTTAAGTAATTCGCGCACATTCAAAGATTTATGCACTCGACAAAACTGCATTTGCAATTGCACTTCCTGCGAGTAGTTGATATATATGTCAAGGGATTAAGTGCGCTTTTGCCAAGCGAACGGATAAAAGTTCTTAAGTCGAATTTGTGCATTCAACATTTGATGAAGTGTTTTCTCCATAGTTCTGAAGCAAGAATTGCATTCAAGTTAATCAACTGAATTGAATTGAATTGAATTTTAGAGTCAAACTGCTCCTGGTGTAAATTATCATAATACTTTCTGTAATTATTTTAACATCGCTTATTTCTGTTAAGTAAACAAAAAGCTATTAATTAGATTAATTGCTGATTTTTCAATATTTTGAGTCATCGCTTTTGTACCCTTAATAAGAGTAGAGCAGTTGAGCCCATTCCTTAAATAAATGTTATCAACTTAAGCCATTATTACTACAAATAGCTTTTATGTGACTTTAGTATTTATTATAAATAAAAGCAAGATGTTATATGAACTATAAACTTGAAAGCAATTAGCACTTTGTAAACTGCACACACAAAAACAGATTTACTCTTGACTTCGAGAGCTATTAGCTGAGCAAGATAGTTAAAACTTCCGCCTGCACATCAATAACGCAGTAAACTCGTTATGCGTAGCGCTGCATAAGGCAAAACAGAAGCAGCTAAGACGGAAGAAACAACCAGATTATGACCAGGGATGATGGCTTGTCCGGTCGTGGCCCAGTTTCAACCCCAACCAAATTGGCTAGTGCAGTAAGTCAAATGTTTGGCTGTCTCATTGCTTTTGTCATTTGTCTAACCAGACCAAACAGACGCAGATGCAGAAGTAGCAGCAACGCTAAGGACACACACAAAAACAGACAGTTTAATAAAATTAAGTATAAAATGATCCAAGTTCATAGCGCGCTACAAGTTAATAAAAAAAATAATAAAATAAAAATAAATGGTTGGAACAAAAAGTTAAAAATTTGATACGGCAAGTTAAGAAAATCTGTGCATTTCTAAATCTATGCAATGTTCATTTTTCTTTTGTTACCTCCATCACTGCTGCCTCCGTGCCTGCTTCTGATGATGAAAAATTGAAAAAGTGAACGACAACGTTGAGGCAAATGTTAAGATAAAAAAAAATAAAAGAAAAACGAATAATGGAGTAAAATCTTTGGCTGACGCGCTTAACCCTTCTGGGTTTTGGCAGGCGGCAGCCATGTTGGCACCCGCTTTGATGATACCGAAAGGCAACTTTCATAATGATAATAATTTTGTGCATGATTTATGAATGAACAAGTTTTATGGCTCCCATCCGAAGTCCTGTACCTCTATCTACAAAACCTTGTGCAAATGTTAATTTTGGCACAGCAAAGAAAAGCGTACACCGAGTAAAAATGCAGGACCACGGGCTATGCAGTGAGACAGAGAGAAAGGTAGCCACGCCCCACTACATTAACATCCATTTGCCTAAGGCTGGCACACACACATAGAGAGAGAGAGAGAGGAGGGCCAAAGTTTTTCACTTTAATATTTATTTCAACTGTCGGACCATTTTGGAGTGTAGTAAATTTACATCTTTCAGCGTTCAAATACACAGATGGGCCGCTGTCCGGGTCAGTGGAAAGCTGAGAGACCTAGGACCCCTTTACAAAATCATTTCGCTGTGAAATTGTGTCCGCATAAGAAGATGGCTGTGGCTATGGCTATGGCTATGGCGATGACGATGGCGATGGCGATGGCTTTGGCTTACAAAGCACGTGAGCTCATTCTAGATGCACGCTAGTAAAACTTTCTCAGACTACGAGTGGGTCAGGTTAGGTCAGGCGAAAGGCAGCCAGTCGGTCTATTGCCTGGGAGTGCAGCTTCGCCTTCGCAATGCCATTAAAATGAAACCCCAAAAGAATGCTCTGTAACTGCTGCGGCTGCTGCTGCTATAGCTGCACAACAAGCACAAGCCGTTAGTTGTGGCCAGCGTTTGATAGCGCTTTATAGCCCCTGGGCAGCTGATAATAGTTGAAATTAATGCGCCGCTAGTTTGCGTTACCCGGCGACTTATTTAGATTTACGAGGCATGCAATCGATACCCAGTTGCATGACTGCAATTAGACGCCAACAACAACTTCAAATTATGCAAAGCCAAAGCACTAAAAAAAAATCAACAGCTCAATACAGACAAAAATTTCGTCGCTGCTTTGCGTTTGCGGGAAAGTCATAACGAGAAATTATTGTTCCTTTGCACTTTTTTTTATTATTTTCTTTATTATTTTTTTTTTTTTGGGTATTCTTAACAAGGTTCTGACGGCATTCATACAATATTCACACCCAAATATTCCGAAATTTATGATGTTTCAGAAATGAATTTCACTATTTACCCGCACACATTCTCATAAATATTAAGTTAGTTTAACACGAACCGTAATCAAACATCACAAGGAAAGTATACATATGTACTTACAGGCAAATATACAGTTATATAGTTATTTTACAACTGCGTCAAAACTTTATTGAAAATTTGGAATACTCTACGTTGCGGCATTATATTGAAAGTATTATGTTAATACAAATATTTACGCAAGCGGCTTTAAAATTCACAAACTAATATTCAATATTCAAGCTAATTTTAACTAGATCAATCTTAAATATTTTCATTGCATTATTATTGTATCATTATACAAACATAATATTATAGAGATGTAAGATTCGAACCTAGCTGAATTGAGGAGAAATCTGTTTTAGAAACATGAACATTCATGTCAACTACCTTTATTTTTGGTTGCTTATTATTTGTGCTACTGAAGGGGTTCGTGAAAGCACTTGCGTGTGCCAGTGTGTGTGGGGGTGTGTGTGTGGGGGTGTGTGTGTGGACTATGTGCATAGGGAAATTTACAAATAAATTCCTAAATGTGACAAGGACAATTGCATTGAAATTCTAATACCACAACACGCAAGCACATGCATGTGTAGAGCGATATGTTTATGTGTGTGTGCGCGTAGGTGTAGGTGTATTTACTGGTAGGGTAACAAAATTTGGTTGCTGCTCTAATGCAAAGGCAAAACCGAGCGCTGAGGCCGCACGTATGGCAGGCTCCTGTTTTAAGGGCGGAAGCGGTGAGTCCTTAGCAAATGTTTGTTGCAGTTTATTTGCGCATGTAATTGAGGTCGTAAGCAACAAGCCAGCCATACACACACACACACACACACTCACAAACATTCGCACATACATACACACACACATACACGCTAAAGGCAGGTGCGGCACACCAAGCATCCACTACTATTGATATGGAGTCTGTGAAGTCTGCCACTTCCAGTGTGCGGTAAATGTCATCGAATCGTAGCACTAAGTGCGTAAAGTTGTAATCCTGGAATGGGAGAGTAAGTGAATCAGGCACATTTCAATTTGGTGTTCAGTTTTCCAATGTGCTATCGAGAACTTCTCTCATAACAAATAACCGCATATCACTTGCCTTGGTCAAAAGCGTTGCATTTAGACAGAGCCGTCAAGGCATACATTCAGAAATTTGTCGAGGACATGTGCAAATTAATTTCGTGTTGACATTCAATTAATTTTGTGCATCAAAATGCAACCAATCGCCTGTCAAACGATTCAAATCAATTCGGCTGAATGCACGTCAGAACTATGGTTTCTGTTACGCTTGCATTGGCTTGCAATGCCAACTGAGCAAAATACAATTATTTAATTAAGCTTCAAATTTCTAAGAGAAGGCGTAAAAAGTTCGCCTTTTGGGGTTTTCAAATGTGAACGACTCTCCTTAGTAAAATATCAGGTCACCAAATATGATCATAAGAAAAGCTTTATAGTAGAGAACTGATGGCTTATCGCGATAATATAATTGATATACATATAGTTGGTACAATTAATGTGCTACTTTCCGTTTAAATATTAACTCTGAAATATGTTCAAAAGTCACGCCCAACTGAGTTCCACTAATGAATATTTTAGTCTAACGAAATAAAATAATTACTAGCATGCAATAAATTACTTTTGTCAAAGCGATTTTATGCTCTGCTCAACTATATTTTTTTGTATTTTTACATGCATGTATAAGTACAATACACACACACAGTTGACGGTTTTTCAATCATGGAGCTACAGCCCTCTTTAAAAATAATAAAATAAAAAAAAGTATCCGAAATAAATATTTCAGCGAGTATATATTATTTCAGTAATTTTGAATGAAAAAAAAAATTAATAAAAATAAAAACAACGGCACTCAGTAAACGGCAATAAGTAGGCTTCACTGTACACTTTTAGCATATTAAAAAATATTTATTTATACCTACCTAAATGCCATATATATGTAATTCATGTAATGTTTTTTTGTAATTTTAATTGAATATTGATGGAAATTACGCGGTTTCCAGCGTACTTTTTTTTGTCGTTTAATTAATTAGACAACGGATATGTAAAATTTGATTAATTTATGGCATATGAGTAGCATAATAATGTAATTTGCTCTTGAGTTCACGTGATATGTTAAATGCTGCTCTTTAAGAACGTATTTTAATAATATGCTTGAGCGAATTATGAACGCGACTTGTTTTCCGATCCATCACTTGACTTTCTACATCATTTGCTTAACTAACGTTTGGATATCACACCTCAAAAATGTCGAAGCTGCTCTTCTGCTGTTAATCACATGCAACACGCGAGCAGTGCCGCACGATTTATATTGAATATTCCACAGCAGGGCCGGACACACATAATGACAATGTCAGCATTAAATATGTATGCACAAAAAATCAATTAAGGCAGGCAGCGGTGTAAACAACGAATTTACTATAATGAAAAGCAAACGTTATGTGTTTGTATGTATTTGTGTGCTTTGGATAAATGCGAAATTGGAAATGTTAAACCAACAACAAACATCTAGTAACAGGCGACCAAAATTTCCATCACAATCGAGAAGAACTCCGATTGAAATTGCTTGATTAAAACACTTTTTATATGTATACAAAAAAAAAAAGAAGGTTTTTATTACTTTTTTCTGCAATTGTTATAAATGTACGAACTGTATAGTGTCAATTAATTGTTAAGTGGGCCAATAAAATATGAAACACATTTTAAGCATGAACTCTTCTTGTATATTAATAATATTATTTATATGCAGTCTTGGCAAATCTAAGTCGAGCATTCCCGTATGTATATGTATTATATATCTTCTATCATTTATTAAGTGCACTAAAAAATGTTTTCAATTCTTAAAAGGGATGCGGATGATATACGAACGCGAGATGATAAAAGAAAGGAAACCTTGAATGCGTTGTGTGTCTGCTTGCATTCGGTTTTTTCTCTCTCTCTCTCTCTCTCTCTCTCTCTCTCTCTCTCTCTCTCTCTCTCTCTCTCTATCTCTATCTCTATCTGTCTCTCTCTGCTAGCAGTTGACACCTTGCACATGAAGCATGAATTTGAAGAAATTTATAGCACACTTTTCGAGACACGCTTCCATTGTGTATTGTGGCCTGACGGCTGCGACTGGCAATAGACTACTCTAAGTGCAGTTTAATTAAAGCCCAGCTGGCATTGTTATGCCATACACGACACAAATGTCGACCTCAACGTCGATGTCAGCACTGGCGTTGATTTATGTAATGCGGAGCGTTTTGCGCGCTGGCAAAGACGCGCTCGAGCCGCGTGATAATCAAATGTCATTCCTGGCATACCAGTGCGGGCCAGTGCGGCGGGTGCGTCAAGACAGTCGCCCACTGGTGCCACATAATACACACGACAAGTGCTTAATTTATTTTGCATTAAAGCCTCATTTATCTTGCCTTATCGCTCGTGCAACAACATTGAAGATTTACTTGGCCTACCCACACAAGCGGCATCAGGCAGAAGGCACCAAAAAAATACAAACAAAAAAGAACCCATGCTATAGAACATTGTGTGTATGTGTGTAGGGACACGCCCCTAATTTATGTGCCTTCACTTGCAAGCGTCCAATTGTTACGCCCTTTTTTTGTGGTTGCTTCTCGAGTGATGTTATTTGGTGTTGTTGTTGTCGTTGTTGCTATTTCTGTTGCCGTTGCCGTGTCAATGTCCTGCGCCTGCATCATCGTGTGTGGCCTTTATTAATTGCAACGCCTCAACCGAAATTGTTTGCCATTTTTGTTTTGTGTTGTGCATTGCATTTTTTGTGTTTTATTCACTGTGTTGTTCATGGAAGCACTTTCCTGCTAACCACTGACCATGGCAAAAAAAAAATGGTCAACGCCTGCGGTTAGGCTTTAAATTGTTGCCAATTTGTTCTTGCATTTTTTTGCTTACCGGTTTTTGTTTTGCCTGTTCTGCTTTTTGTTGGACATCCATTATTGAGTTAGTGTCTATTAAGAAGAAAGGAAATAAAGAGGGATGCAATGTTAATTATTTATATCAGCTTAAAGCTTGTTATTACATAATCCCAAACTATTCCTTTAAAAAACTATAATTTATTTCTCTTGAAAGTTATTAAAGTCGAATCTGCTTTATCAAAATGAAAACGGAATAGAAATAGTTATAAAAACTATTTAGTAAATAAAGTAGAGTTTTCCAGGTATGCTAAAAGTGCCAGTCAAGTAACTAGCAGATACTTTTCTACAAAAGTTATACTTTCAGTCGACTCAAGGTCGATCAGAAAAAGATGTTTTATTCATGTACAAACAGTAATAAATATTTTGCAAGTATTAGGCGCGTTCACTATGCATAGAAAATTGTTCAAGTGTAGCCATTAATTTTTTAACGACCCTGACGGCCATAAAAATACTGAAAACCAGCAGCAACATAAACTAAATCATAAATCAAAAAATAATAATAATTTGTAATACAGCGCCCGCTCTTGATTACCCAGGTGAAGTTCATTCTGGTAACAAATAAAAAATGAATTATTTACAATAAGGCGAGTCGTACGAACAACAGCAACAGCAACAGCAACGGCAACTGCCACATGTGCCAAGTGCCATGTGGCATGCTGCCTGCATGTAAGCAGAGATCGCAGGCGCCGCCAGCCAAGTTGTCCTTGCTCAGGAGAGCAAGGCACACAGTTACCTTGAAGTAGCATCGAACGGGAAGTGCCCAGGACAAGTTTGGCAAGCCATATGGCCAACATTTGAATTTCAGTTATAGCGCTTGCCTCTGATTTATGGCGGTGAACAAAAAAAGAATCGTTGTTTAATTTATAACAACAAAATGCGAAACACAAGGTAGGCTACTATGTACATACATATATATTCTTGAAAGTTAATTGCTTTTACTACTTGCCGTCGCTTTGGGCAATTAATTTTGCCTTTCCTCTCCTTTCCGTTCTGGGTAGATCTCTACTTAAATTTAACTCAATTTTTTCGCAAACTTTTGAGGGGCTTATGTAGATTTGCCAGTTCTGCTCACAAGGCTTGTTTTTATTGTTCCTTTTTAGTGGGTCAATGTAATAATTTGCACCACAGCGGAACAGTAACGGTAACTACACAAACGTGCCAGCGATAAAGTGAAAGTGCAAAAACAACTCACAACAATAATAACAACAGGAGCACACACACACACACATACGCACACA
This sequence comes from Drosophila nr. perissopoda 5 BK-2023a, assembly GCA_035044105.1. Taxonomy (NCBI): domain Eukaryota; kingdom Metazoa; phylum Arthropoda; class Insecta; order Diptera; family Drosophilidae; genus Drosophila; species Drosophila nr. perissopoda 5 BK-2023a. The sequence goes on along the minus strand of JAWNMK010000197.1, from coordinate 492,403 downwards.
CTTTGAGCACACTAAACACACAACGGGGCAGAAGAAAAACTAGAAACTGCCATTGGCAGGCAACTTTTTTAGTGGTTCGCTCGTTTGCCAAACGGAAATCGATCGAAGCGAGCCAACTGGACTTGCACTTCAGCATGATAATATATATATATATATATATATATGTATATATATATATGTGTATATTCGCGTGCCAGTGTTCCAGGAATTGTAGTCTTTATTTTAGTTAGCAAAGTCTTGTCGTTGTTTGTGCTCAGTGCATACATACAGATTATGCATGATAAAAGTAAATATATGTAGATAAAAGAGAAATACAATAGAAAACTTGACCGACATCGGGAAGTGCGAAGTGAATTTTGAACAACCATCAAAGTAATCGCACAGATAAGTTATCGGAGCTGGCAATTCAATGACTTTTAAGTCAAAAGTGTTGAACTGCTTTTGAAAATAGGTCTAATCCATTGAAGCAACTTATAATAAATTCAGAGCATTAGGCAACATTTTGTGAAATGATGTTTTAAACTCGTAACTTAAGAGAAGAGAATTCGAGTTGTTCGGGTCTTTTGGAATTGGTGTACAGTGAACAGCTGCATCATGTTAACAACTGATGTTATTTTTAGCCTGGCTAGTGTGGAACTACTAAACATTGTTGGTTAGCTGTTAGCCTTGGCCATTGCGGTTGTTGCTATTGATGATGTTGCTGTTGCTGTTGCGGTTGCTGTTCCTGTTGCTGTTAATGGCCTGACGGCAGTAAACATAACACGCATAATAACATACCCAGTAAAAGTTTTTAGATGCAAGGGATTAAAAATTAACTGCAATCGCAGTAAAAACTCAGAGGCAAGCACCTAGCCTCATTCAGCAACAGGCAGCCAACGTAAATGAAAACTAATTTCGAGTTTTCCAATCTGGGTTAAAAGCGTTTCTCTTTCTTAGTTCAGTGAATGCTGCCCATGTGGTTGGCTGATGCTGTTTGCTGCCTTTGCCAGTTTTAATCAGACAAACGCTTTGAGCAAAGGAGCTGCAAGTCAGTCACTCTATCAGGCAGTCAGTCAGTCAGTCAGCGAGTGAGTCAGTCAGCGAGTGTCTTTGTCTTTTATGTAATTGTAAATTGTACGCTGTTCGCTTTTACAAATCATTTGCAATTCATTTGCCAGCCACTTATGACCCGTTTAACTACCAACATTTAATTACGGCGCACATTCGCTCCTTGCAGGCGCTCACGTTAAATCTCAATTCGCGCAGTCAATGACTCCACTCGGCGAGTCTTAAATGGAAGGCACTTGTACAGAACTCTTTGGAACTGCCGTAACTGCTGAAACTGCTGAAACTGCTGAAACTGTTGCAGTGCAGGTGTATTTGTTTCCTATTAACTAAATCAACCGTATTCAAGCGCTGCCTGTCGCTACCGGTCCCTGCCTAACAGCCCACCCCGATTCACTCCGCTCCTTCGCCTGAAAGCCGTGAAAGAGGCTTACTCCTACGGCTTTTATTGCTGCTCACTGCTTCAGACACAGCCCGGAGTGTTGACTGCTTGAGTGGGCTTGTGGGTGTAGCTGCCTCCAGGTAGATGCTTCTCCGTTGCATGTCAATGATAATCTTCGTGTGCCTCTTTTCCTATAGATACTTTTGTAATCAGCAATCGAGAGCAGTTGTTAGCCCTCCAGGGCTACAGCTACTCGCATTTGCTATTCCTTTGGGCGCCAAGAAAGAAGTTCTCCACTTCAAGTGTTGACTGAGTGAGAAAAATCTCTCAGGCTAATGCGGCTAACATTGTGTTATTAAAAATACCTGCTTTGAAATCTGCCAAATATTTTACAATCTGTTGACACGCGAGTAGACCAAGCCCATTAAAAGTTTCGTTTGCTTAGCATTAAAATTAATTGAGTACTTATAGTACACAAAGGACATTTTACAGCCCTGCGATGCAGTTCACATTTACTCCCAGATACTTTTGCAATCAGCGGCAATTGTAACTGCAACAACAGCATCAACAACGAGCTGAGCACATAAAAAGGCTCAGAGACTGGTCTGCTGCATGTGCCACGCTGCAATGAGGTATGCAAGTACAGATGCAGATGAAACTTGCCGCTGCTGCCACAGTCGATACCTCTACTCAACAGAACTTAACTGGGCCTTCGACTCCGAGCGGTGGCTGCCGCACAGCGGCAGCTGACTGGTTGCATGCATGATACATTTGCCCCGGCAACGCCAGTCCCAGTTTCAGGCATCAGACTACGGCATTTGTATGGACGTTGCGCTGTTTGTTTGTTTGCTCGGTTGCTTGGCTGTCAGCAGAGCCTCAGAGTGAGCCTCAGCCGGAGCCGTTGCCGGAGTCGGACCCTGAGCCGACAATTTACTGTTTGCATTGTTGGTTCGTTCACCCAGTTTTGGGGCGGTCGGGTGCCGTTTTCCCATTTGCAGTTTTCCTATTTGTTTGCTTTTTAAAGTTGCAATCATTGTACACATTACACCCTGGCAAACATGACCCACATTTTTGGCAGTCCACTCACTGCCAATCCCTCGCTTGGCCGTCACTCTCTGGCCCACTGTCTCCTCTGGTAGAGTCTCGCAACTGTTGGGTTAAAAAAATAATTTGGCTAGATTTTTTCATTAATTGCAAAATAGGCACTCGGCATGCTGACTGACTGACTGAATGGCAGCCTGACAGTGTCTATTCAATATTTCATGCATTGTTTTCCATGTCAGCAATTTGTTTTTCAATTTTTACAACAGCTCTTCGCTTTTGCAGCACAATCAGAGCACAGCCTCGACTCGTCCGTTGCCGTGCCAGCCATTTTCATTGCCAAAAATGGAATATATACATTTATTCTTGTGCACGTTTAATATGCTACAAGATTCCATCCACACATCATACGACTGCTCCCCAAGGACCGCATAAATTGATATCCTATGCCAACAGATATTCTCTATATAACAACTTTTATTTGACTTTGTGTGACATTTTGTAGAAATTCATGAAATATGAAAACTCCAGGGATCTTCACCTATAAACTATAAAATAGTTTTTAACAATGAAAAAGATTATTTCCAAGTGTTTTTATAATTTGAATTCCATTTGTGACAAGCGTTATTGTTTAATTGCCATAATTTAATTTATAAAAATCAAATATTTTATTTATTTAGAAATTTTCACTTCAGAAATGCACAATTAACATGATAATTTCAGACTGAAAGTACTAACCACTTACGTATTCAGAGTAGAGGGTATTTATTTTTAAAGCCCACACACATACACACACACACAAAAAAAACTCGTACACGAACGTTCATTGTACTCAGTTTGTCTGCAGTTTTTGCTCACTTCGCTGTTGGATTTTTTTTGGCAACCATTCTTCTGCATTTCCTTGTGCTGCAATTTGCTTGTTGCTGTTGTTGTTGTTGCTGTTGCTGTAGCCGCTGTTGGCGGCTGAGCAAAATTTATACATATGAGTTCCGCTAGACGCCGCCATCATCCGTCGACGACCACGTCATCGCCTTGTGTCAACACTGAATTTAATGACAGGACTGCCTTCTAGGATACAGAGTGAGTTAGTCTGCGTGTGCGTGTGCGTGTGTGTGTGTGTGTGTGTGCGTCGAAATCATCATACTGTCTTTTTTATGTAGATTTAAGTTAGTGGTTAGCACTTGAAATTGATTGGACAACTATTGGCTTTAAATATTAGAGCAAGACGCATAAAACAGCGCTCAAGCGCTCAGTGAGGAAACGCAGACATAAAAGCCAAGGCAGGAAACGCCAAATGGTCCCCAGCCAACAGGATGCTCATATGTCAGTGTGCGTCTGTGTGCATTGGTCTCATTGGTGATAGTAGGACTGGAGTAAGTGAATTGTTACAATATAAACACTTTGTGGCCAGTGAGCAGCTGAGTGAGAAATGCAACCAACTGGCCATGCTAGTTTTCGACTGAGAGTTAAATTGAAATTCACATAGAATATTAAACCGAAAATAATGTGTAATAGAGCAGAAGGAATCCAAGTAATCAAGCAATAACCGATAAGGACTGAGTTTGAAAGTTAGACTCAAACACTTCATTAAACTTTTTATCATTTACTTCGAAAAATAAATATTCAAATAAAATGAGAAAGATATAGCTATTTAAATGAATTATACATTTATATTATGACAAGAAGAAATCAAATAATCTGAAATAATCCTTAAGATTCTATCGCAAATGCTAAAGGATGCAATTCTACTCTATTCAGTCACTTTAATGACTTTTCATGTTTTCATAAAGTTTAGTCACATTCGTGCGATTAACCATTAATTTAAACACAAGGCTGCTTGAAAATCTTAATGAAAATAAGAAATTTAACGGTTTAATCTGCTTAATATATAACACATAACATAACACAATAGTCGTACGATTGTCAAAATGAATACACAATGTATTTCTCGAGTTATTTAATTCGATCAAACTGTCAAAAGTAATCCAATTTTTAAGCACAGAAGTTTTCGGCAAAATTATATTTTCTAATATTTTGAAGTGCTTGAAATAAAATGTCATTCACCGTGAAAGATTTTCCATTCATTTTTTCTTTATTTTATGACTTAGCAATAAGCACTAGAATTCCAAATAACTTATGACTTGAAGTTGATATTGTTTTTATCACCCGACAGAGACGACTGCTTGTATCCAACAGAATATATCGAGATTTTTAAAACTTACAACTTTGAATGGGAACACATAAGAAATAAACATTATCTGTATTATATACTTAATATTCATTACTTATACATATATATGTATATATACATATTAACAAATTTTGACTTGCCAAATAGAGTAGCACCCAGCGCGAAGCTTCGAAATATGCAACACAATTCATTTTCTGGCTGCGGTTGACATAATTCCGTGCCACAAATTTATTTCAACCTTCGAGTTCAGCTTGCTTTTACCTTCCAACTGTCAGGATTCAAGTATTGAGCTTTAGTTATTGTCACAGCATAGTATTGTACAGAGTGATAAGTCAATTTATATAGCAATCAATTAATTGCACTCCCTGCGAATTGATTTTATACAAGAGCCAACAATACTTGGGTCGAATACTGCACAGCTTGAGGCAAACAGTTGGTAATATGCAGAGGGCACTGAAACTGGCCATTAAGAAATTGAAACTGGGCTAATAAACCATAAGGCGTCATGAACTCAACAGCAATGTGGTTGTGAGCCACGCAAAATGAACAAAACAAAACTGCCAACAGCCACGGAAAAATGCCACTGAGTTTTCCAAGAAAATTTTTTAAATAAAAAGCCACAGACCGGCAATCATAAAATACGATAATAGAACTTGAAATAATTTGCCCACTTTGGCAGCTAGCAGGGAAAAACGTAAATTCAGCCATATCAAAAACTATGCATTGCAAAATGTATACCTACTCTTTCTAATTATTGCTACCATTTCTCTCCGCCTCTCTCTCACTCTCTCTCGGTCGGTCGGTGTGCCTGAGCAGTGTCGCCACATAAATCAGAAATGTGCGGCAGGGTTGGCAGTGCCTGGAAGTGGAAGTTCTATGCAGACGAAAGGACTTGCCAACTCTTAACCTTAACACACACAACAGTTGCGCAAGCTGAAAAGTGTGCTACGGAGTTTGTAAATATACCAAAACTCACACACATCCGCGCACACACACACACACACATGCGCTCGCTCGCGTGGCTAGTAAGCATAATAATAGCAAACAACAAAGAATGTTGCCTACTTGCAGGCGCAAGAGGCGAACAAGAAAAGTTTTTTGAACAGCCCCCCGCCCAATTCCAACACCCCCTTGCACACCACCCTCCGCTGTCTACGTCGTTGCCTTGCAGTCCCCTATAATGCGGAGGCGCCCGTTTTGGTTCCGGCGCGCAGCGAACCTTTCGCTGATTATTTTCACAAAGCAGCTAATGTTAAATTTACTGAAAACGTTTGTTTCAAGTGCTTTATTATTGTTTTTTTCTTTTTCGTTTTTTTTTTTGTTGCCTTTTATTGTTGGTTGTTGTGTTTTCATTGTGCCGTTCACTTTTTATAGCAAAGTTGCACAGCACAAAGAGCCAGCGCTAGACAGCAAATAAAAACGAACTTGAATAATGCGAAGACCAACAACAGCAACATCAGCAACATCAGCAACATCAGCAACAGCAGCAACAGCAACAGCAGCAACAGTCAGTCCCGTATGCATATTAAACTGATGGCGCAATCATTATGCGACAAATGTAGAAGGCAAATGAGCAAAGGATGCGCTCGCCCATTACAAGCAGCAGGACGAGTACGAGTGCCGGACAACCTAAATGGTCAGGTGGTCTGCGCTGCTCCGCATGGGGCCACAGAGCACTGTAAATCATCTTGAATGACAAGCGAAAGCAAAGCAAAGCAGCGCGGAGAAGGAGTGAAGTATGGACAGGGTGCATACTGTTTATTTTTCATCTAGCGCTGACTGAGCAGGGAATTGGCTGGCGAATGCAGATGGAGGTGGAGATGGAGATGGGTCGGAGACGGGCACGATTGTGATGTGCCAGCGCAATGTTCACCTTTCAACCACAACGGACACTTGTGCAAACATAAAAGCAGAAAAAAAAACAACCACAACCACTGAAGCAACGATGCGAGTTGGGTTCGAGTTGCAGTCCGAGTCCGAGTCGTAGTCGGAGTCTAAAGTCTCGAGTATGAAAACATTTACATGCAAAGATATGCAAGCGCTAGCTGAACGATGGTTGTTCAGAATGTGCAACGAATGGTGGCAAGAGTAGGCAAGCAAGCAAGGAAGCAATCCATGGATTGCCAACAGCAACACCCTCATCACTCAAACCCGGCTGAGTTGGGAAAATCAACGTGAATCGCGCACAATTACTAACGAGAAAAGTCGCTCTGGGGATCACAAAACACATCACACTGATGGGGGTGAATGGGGCGCTGCAGAATGGGGCGGCGACAGAATGGGGCAGCAAGCATTTAATTTGTATTTTATGCGTGCATTTTCACAACAATGGGCGGGGCTACAGAGGGGCAGGCAGGGTCAGTAACGTCAACTGTTGTTTGTGGCTTGCAACAAATGTTGCTAGCATGCCACAAGCTAATTTCTAAGAATGTGTCCACAACATTGCGAAAACTCCTTAATTTCCCAGCCCAACTATGAGAAGCCATTGAAAACTATGCTCAGCTATAAAAACAAATTTTATGTTAATGCGAAAATGTTTTGGCTCGATAAGCAATTGTGTGAAAATGTCAGATGGCCGGATGAAAATCCCGTTACAAAGAAAATAGCAAATTTTACCACAAACCAAAATAATTACAAGACAGCAATCGAAAAGTAAACTGAATGACTTAGTTTAGTTTTAACTTATTCTGGGAAACAATTCGACAATCGAATAATATTTGGCGAAGATTTTGCTCTTTCAATTTAAATTTGTACAAAAATCAAAAAATGTTAAAATGTGAATTTCTAGACATTTTTTCAAGTATTGATATTAGTAGAGGTGAATAAACGTTGTGGTGAATATATGACAATAGGCCGGCTTCATGCGGAAGAATGTATTCCAGCAGTATGCATTTTATCTTTTTTTATTTTATATACGTTATTTTTATTACAGGCAAAATGTGATATCTCCGTCCACATAAGGTATTTATACTTTATTTATAAAGATGACGATCTGAGAGGAAAAATTGCATTAAATATTAGTGTAATAGTGCAAATGATTCTAACCAAATTATTTTTAAATATATCACACTTCATTTGTGGCATAAGCGAATTATAAGCCCATATTTATGTGGTGCTTAGCTAAGGATAACGACGGTCGTTGTTTCTGGCAATCCACTGCTGGATACAGGATATCTTCAAGTCGATCAGTGTCAACTTAGGTGCGCTTGAATAGTTGCTGTTTGCTGTAAGCTACAATGTTTGTATTATTTAATGTTAACAAGTTATGAGTGCGGTAAAAATCAACAGAAAAAGAAAAAATAATCCTTACCCAAAAAATTGACTTAAGCCGGCTTAAAATTGGCCAGCAGCAAAACTATGGTCAAACATTTTGCAACATTTGTTATCACATTTTAATAAATTCGCAAGGATATAAATAAATTGCCTTATTTGGTGTGTCGTTATTTATTTATTGACCTGTGCAAGCAAAATACTGTAAAAAGAAAGAGTTTGGATTTGCACAATGTAACATTAGTCAAAAATTGTGGCAATTTTAATTGACCAAAGACTGAGTTTTCAGTACTCTTGACGTAAGCTCATCGAATAAAGTTTACAACCATTCGCTGAAATGCTGCACAGTAGTTGCACCACTTTTAAGCTCACTCGTTTACTCGGCAATGACCAATTACCGTCTTGCCAACAATTCCTCAGGCTCTCTGATAGACCATGATAAATTTGCATTGCAAGTTGAAGAGCCTGCGCTCGACCGGAATTGCCGCGCAGCTATCATTTTCTCAAGTTTCGAGCACTTCAAATAGTGAAGAGTGAAGGGGCCCCTACAACATCAAAAAACCCATTAAGACCGCAGGCAGCAGCAATGGCAGCCGCACATAAAGGCGGAAAACATAAATTGTGAACAAGCTGTAATACTGCAGCCGAGAGTGCTAGATAAGCAGATACTATGTAACCCGGCTGGAGCTTCAACATACTGCTAAATGCATATTCAGATAAAATCATTAATGAAGTATATACATATGTAATCGTTGAAAGATCGAACGGGCAAACACAACTAATATCTAAATGATCTCAAGTGTAGTTGGTATTTTGGTTCAAAACACTGCTTTTTCAAGCACCTATATTACGCAAGGGTATATATGGAAAATGTGAAAAAAAAACTTTATCAGAACAGTAAAGAAATAAACAGGCTGCTGTTCAGAGTGTTGAACGCCGCGTCTCGAAAGCTGTGAAAATATTTGTATTACATTTTATTTTTATGAAATCGCGCAACAAGCAGCCAAAAGGGAATAGCAGACGATGACGTTGGCATTGAACAGCTTGGCATATTGAAAAGCACAAGTTTTGGGGTCGACTTCCAGAGCAATAACCAGGCAATTGCTTTTGCCCAACTTTGACTCCCTCACTCCTATCAGCCCATGCGCAATGCTTTGAATTGACCTTCTCCAGAAATCCGCATTTTACTTGCCACATTTGGCATTAATTGGCAGCCGGAGACTGGGAACCATCATGATCATCAGCAACCGCTCGGCCTGGACCACATTAAAGACACAAGTGTCGGCAGACAGTAGTTCCCAAAAGTATGCTACTCGAATGTTATTTGTTTAGGCAGGCAATTAAAATGGCCACCACAATACATGCTTTTCGTGAGTGTGTAGGTGTGTGTGTGTGTGTGTGTGTGGGTGTGCGAATGCGAGTTGACTTCTAGATAGCCAAAAGCAATGATTGTTAAATTGTTGGCAAATTGGATTCTACAAGCAGCTGCACAGGTTATGCTGCTGTTTCCAGCCACTTTGCACAGGTCACCATCTCACTCTCTCACTCTCTCTCTCTCTCTGGCATCGTGGTTCTGATAATGGGCCACTGGCTACAAAATAGGCGTAAAATGAAACTTTTAAGTACTTTATGGGCAGCACTATAAAACTGCCAAAACAGCAACCATGTGGCGGCATCAACTTTTTGCCCGCCAGCAACTAAAACAACGAAAACAACAACAGCAACATTGAGGAGCGCAGCTTAAATGTTTGCCACAGCAACATGGCAACATGGCAACACAAACTTTGCCAACGAGAAATGAAGCAACTGTTGTTAGCATTCTAAATATCATACCGGTTGTAAAATGATTATAAAATATAATGTAAGCGTGCGCCTGTAATGAAGCTATTGTTGTAAACTAACACAACAGATACCGTACATAATGTAGGCCGGATTTTGCGATAAATATTTGTGGTAAAACAATTAGGAAAACATTTAAAACATTTTTATACTTAGCTTATAAGTTACGAATAGCGTTTAGCCCCGATAATGATAAGGATAATAAAAGATATGCGATTGTCAAACTCGTCCTTTGAGTAGGAATATTAATTGATTTTTAATTTCGTTGATAAATATAGCAATAGAAATATTAATCCATATATCCGAAAATTAAATAATTATTTCCATTTCAATGTTTTCCAAATATCGTTTATTGAAACATCGATAAGCCATATCAATGATAAATTGTGAGCTACATTCCATTTATTCGTTTTTGGTTTTGGATTTCAATAATTAATGCAAACTCGAGCAACAACAAGATAATAAATTTTCACCAGATTTAAATTCGTATAAATTTAATATAAGAAAACTAAAATGCACATTAATATGATTTATAATTATTAAATTACTAAATATATAATAAATGCGTTGGTTACTTTCTTATAAGTTATTTGAGGCCTACACAAAACTAGTTGATCATCCCCTGCTCTGAGCATTCACTTTAATGTTGCACATCTTCACAAAGTTGAGCAATTTTTTGCCTTTTTTAGTTCTGTAAAAGTGAAAAAACATTAAAATTTGCAAAAATTTCAGTATTACCTAGCCAGCTGTGTGGCATTTAAGTGGCCAACAAATTTGCGACGCCTTCGCGCTGGCATGCAAAAGTATGTGTATGTGTGTGTGAATGTGAGTGCGTAAGGCGGACAATATGGGTGCTAAAAGGATGTGATACCATTTTATGCACGTGCGATTCGCTTATGTGCGCAATTTACACAAAGCACAATTCGGAAAGCTGTAAAAAGCCTTGCATGCTGCTTGGCACGGGGCAAGATCAAAGCCTCTTTGTGTGTCGGTCTCCACATTTGTCGCCCTATCTGATTGTCTGTCTGTGTGTCCGTTGCGACAAACAATAAAATGACAGCGCAATAACTGAGAAGCAGCAGCAACAACTGGCGGTTGACAAGTGATGCGTTCGCATCACACGCGGCGTATGCGCAATTTGAAATTCTACAGGCTAGCGACAAAAGGCGAAACTCGATAAACGATAGGCAAAAAGTCGCCAGTCATCACGGCAAACTGACAAACTGCGAACGCAATAAAATTTGTAAAGACCTCGACTTCGCAATGGGCAGCAACTTATGCCACAGTGCCGAACTAACTTTGCGGATCGCCCAAAAAAATGTATTGAAATGTGTTTGAAAATGGCAATTTACGCACTGTTTGGGGCAGGCCAAATATGCTTCCGGCACGGCAGCAACACGCCAACCGCGTCCCTTTTCTTTTTTAGTTTAACTTTTTTTGTGAACAGGCTTGGCAAATATTTGAGCTGCTGTGCTATATTGTACCATTTTGTGGACCAACCCTTCAGGCACATTGATGCGCACACATATCTTTTACTGATTGTCGATTTGATTACGTCAGTGGTCAATGTCCCCTGGCAAGGAAGTTGAAATTGTCTGGGCGCTTGTCGCCGAATCCAGCCGGCCAAAGGCCTTCTGCTCCTTCTGCTGCTCCTGCTGCTGCTCCTGCTGCTGCTCCTGCTGCTTCTGGCTTTTGGATCTGGTCCTTAGCCAAATTATGCCAAGTATTTGCTTATTACTTTCTTGCCTTGACTACAGTCCCATACAGATAAATTGGCATGCGTTATTAGGAAAAGGTTTGGCAAATGCAGATATGCCTGCAAATGGCCTACACCATTGATATACATTTAATATGAGCAACAGCACGAACTGGCATTTTAGCAGAACAAATAGAATAATGGAAAGGGAAAAAGAAATGGAACTGCCGATATCACAAACCAATCGAAGCAGTTGGGGGCGTACTTGCTCTATCATTTGCTGTCGGGCATTCAAATGTCAATTGAACGCATATCACAAAGCCATTTACAAAACCAAATGAGAGCAGTGAATGACATTCAATAGTTTATCAAGCTGCATGGGAATGCCGGATATGTAGCTCAAGCGTATTTCAGCTTAAAATTGATTTTACCATTGGCAAAGAAGCTAGAAATTGTCACTAAAAATCCATTGACAACATGAAGCTAATTTAATAACAAATACAAAATTTCAATTTAAATTCTTGCATAATAATACAGAGTTTCAGATTCTTGCAAATATACGAAATTTATGGCAGTCCCTTTTCCAAGGTCCTTAGAAGGTAACTGACATTAGTTTCTTATTTCATGTCCTTGTTTTTAATAATTTGTGAGTCCATTTAATGGCCGACAGAATGATATGCCTGACTTTGAATAACGATCTTAAATACACAATTATCTTTTTTATCTGGGTATAATCAGCTTAAATAAATGTATGGCATATAATAAATATATAAGTGCCCTGAATGAAATACAATTATTATCTTTCAACAAATTTCGTTTCCTCAATTCCAAGAGACCTTATATATTTATAAGAAAACCAAATATTCTGCTGCTGCAGATCACAGCCATTGAAAATAAATGGAACTGCACACAAAAAATATTACTTTTTTACCTTGTCCTCGAGAGCTCGACGGAGAAACGACACAAACTCCTCTAATAGTCCTAAATGCAACTTATTTTGAAATTGAAAGAATTCAGTGTACTCTGAGAATATTCAATGTTGCTTGTTGCGAAAATGTATGTAACAAGTTCGTTGACTCAACTGTTATCGATTGACTTAACCTGGTCTTTAGAAAGAGCTTCTAGTTATTACTCTGACCAGCCAAGACATTAACGTAAATTAGCGACGAATCCCAGACTTAAGGTATGGGACTCATAATGTCCTTTCCGAATCTAAAGACCATTTTTATTATAAGTTTGGCTGCTACCCTGCAACGATAATAATGACAATAGTAATCTTGATAATAATAAGAATGTCCATGAGATACTTACCCAAATAATCCACTTTTGTTTTACACACAAAGTATACAAAACGTGTGCACTTGAATGGAAACCTTGCAGCTATTTCATTCAATATTTTAATTTTTGTTAAAATTCTAACAAAATAATTGCAGCTAGAGATGAATGTGATTTTTAGACAGCTGAGTGCAAATAAAAATGTCCATAAATAACATTTATTTGCTCAAATAAATATACTTTAGTTTATTTAGTTTCCCATCTATTCGAAAATATGAAATTCTAGTTGCTGCCACAGTCCACTGTACATTCAAATGAACTTGGTAGCGGAAATCTAATGGATACTTGGACTATTTGAAATTAGCCACTGCGCTGACTGACAGGAATTACAAATTGCCACGTTCCCCATGACGGAGCATGACCGTGCCGACACACGCAGACACAGGCGAACACTTAGACACATCTACATTGAAATGGTTGCTGTCAGTGTACTTTGAGCTAATTAGGTAAGTGTCGCCTGCAGGTGTGCACTTTTTGCTGGACTTACAGCAAATGCAATTGCAGCTGCAACAGTAGAAACGGCAGCAACAGTGGCAACTGCGGCTGCAACTTGAGTTTTGCTCTTGCTGTCAATGTAATTATAAACGAAATTATAAGCTGCGGCTGTTGACAACGCGTGCGGGTCTTCATGATGCTATGTGCGAGCGGAGATTAAAGTGGAAATTGCAATTTGCCGTGCAATATATGAATACAGGACGACAACGTTGACAGTCGAGAGTCGACTGACTGAAACCACAAGAGAGTGTCAGTCATGTTACCGGAACAGAATAAGTAGGCAAGCCCAGTTGCATCAAGTGCTAATTTACACATTTTGATTGCGGCTTTCGCGTTGCCAACTGTTCCGTCGAGTCATCCAGCAAATGCGCGCCAGAGACGCAGGAAATCACCTTAGCTGCTGTGTGCTGGTCTGTTGCTGTTTTGCCGCTGCTTGACTTGCTCTGCCTCATCGGCTGCTCGCCTGATAACATTATGCGGCATTTTTCTACAGCTTAATGCATAATTTGCGTCCTGGGAATAACGACAGCTCGCTAACGGCAACAGTTTCAAGGTGGCAGCTCGCAAGTCTCCACGGCTCCATGGCTCCACTGCGCCGGATTTGTAAGTGCTTGGCAGTACTTACAGACTGACTGCCATTAGATTACTTTATGTTGAGCCGCTTGGGCGGCATTTTTGGGGCCATCACTGCTGGCCATACTTGCCGGCTGCTGGCTGACAATCAAGATGCTGATGGTATCGCGCAGACAATGCGACTACCGACTCATTTCTATTGAACAGCAGTGGGGGAAAGACAAATAGAAAGAGACAGCGAGAGGGAGAGAGAGAGAGAGAGAGTCAGCATAATAGCAGTAAGACAAGATGACTGCATTTAAGCTGCTGAACGGCACTTTGCTTGGTAGGTTTAGAAAATCAGATTTAAAAAATAAGGAACGAAGCAATCTCTTGTCTCGACTATATAATTACACAATTAGACTAAAAACAAAGGAATGTAAAGCTTAAGCGGAACGTAAAATTCTCAAACTAATAACAATTTTAAATGGTGTATGAAACCAATCTAAGCACAAATTGCTTGCAAACTCAAACTTGCTATCTTTATTCTAATATTTATATTATATTTATTATATTTTTATGAAAACGATGTATTAAAGCAAGGACCACAGATGGTGGAAAATATTTAAATTATTTTTTTATTATCAAACTCAATATTAATTAAATAAATTTTTCAAATCAATTTTTTGTCTTTTTTTCATCTTTTGTATTACAATTTTTTATATTTTCGCATATCAGCAGTAAAAAATGCATGGGGAGAAATGAAAACATTCCAACATGGAATATTATTTATTAATTAATAAATTTGTGGCAGATAAAAGAGCATATTTATAAAGCAACTGATAAGAACAAGAATCATAAAAGTCCTTATTCATGAAAATATCTGAAAACTTTTAATTTACGATAGCTTGCCGAAGAATATTTATTGTATTATCAAATTCGCTTTGGATATTCCTCACAAAAACAAAAAAAAAAGAAAAACTTGACTCTCATCGTTTGAGTACATTAGCAGGTCGTGGAGAAGATACATCCAATCTTGAAAAAACTTTCTGCCACAGCCGCTATCACAATGCTCAGCAAAACAGAAACAACAGAAACAGCTACGAGGGATACAAGTGCAAAGCAATGACATAATTTTTCCCTTTTTTTCTGTCCAAAGCTTCAGATGGCTTAGATGGCGTATGAGCAAGCCTTGTTAACCGACTAGAATAAAGGCATATTATAAATTAGTTGTTTTGTGCTGATAAGCAGACTTCACGAAAGTGGCAGCAGTTGCGTGGTGATGAGAAGTGTGCTACTCAGAACACGCTACTCCGGAAATGATTTAATTGGCATTGAGTGGGATTGTTAGCTAGGCAACAAATGTGCTGCGCATGAGTTATTCTCAATAATTATTGCCTCCATTTTATCCAAAATGTGATGAGAATGTCGAAATTGATTACAGCGAGGCTGAGTACAGCATAGCTTATGTAATTTTGGGACAAATGAGCAGACGAGCAGGCGCCTCGCTAGATGGGTGAAAGAAGAGGCAAAGGTTCATACTCATATGCATATATGCAGAAGATGTAACATGTTGTATATACATGTATTAAACAAATATGTAAATAACGTTCATAATATTAAGCTCGAATTAGAATAAGAATGTGATGACAGTAGAATGAAATGTGGCCTTCGAATGAATTGAAACAAAGAAGCAGAGCACAAAACTCAATTACGAATTCATTTCGGCTGTCGTCCTTTGACAGACAAACAAACAGAGCAAGGCAATCGAATGTGAAAAAACAAAACAAAGCAAAACACTGAGCCGGAGACTAATTTGAGCATGTAAACATATTTTAACAAAGATGTCAACATCGTGTGACATAAGGACGGTGGACGGGTCGAGAGATATATGAGTATGCGATTTTCATACAGGAATGCCATAAACAATGTCATTCGACATGCAAATTTATTTATGAAAATAAAATGCGAAAAACAAACGTGAAATGGTAGGAGAACCCAAAGAAAGTCAGATACATAGATGCGAAAAATCACAGAGCCAACGCACATGCTCGATTGAAAATGAGCTGCTTAGCTCAGCAATGCTTGAACAGAGGGAAAAAGAAAAAATCGCTTAAAGACCAGAAAGCGAACAACAGAAAGCAAAAGTGAAAAGGCAAAGGCAAAAACAAAAGGCAAAAGGCAAAACCAAATCCAGCTAGAATAAGGCAAGGAAATTCAAGCGTGAGACAAAAGTAACTTAAGCAGCAATGGGGCAAATAAAGTGCGGATGGGATATCTATTGGGATAGAAAGAGGAATTGCAGGCAGACCACGACAACAAAGTGAAAGTTACGGCAAATTCAGGAGGAAAAATAAATATACAGTTACACACACGCACAGAAGCATGGTGAAAAATTCAAGAACATGTGGCCGCGTGCAAGATAATTTTTGTTTCTTTCTTTGTTTTGGCTCTGGTTTCGGTGGGGACCCCGATATCTTTATGCCACATGAAGACAACGCAAAACAATATGTGTATCGTCAATATTTTGATAAGTGTAAGCAAAAATAAACAAGCCGTGAAAACAAAAACGAAAAAGTTGCCCAACCATCCGCACAGCAAACTAAAACTCGTGCCTCCCCCCCCCACCAAAAGAAAAGGGGGAGTTGGAGCCAAGGAGTAGATGGCCTTCCTCTATTTTTCTCTTTTTTTCTTTTTTTTTTTGTTTTTGGCTTTGGCTGACCAGAGATTTCATCGAAGCTGTGTTGAACCAAAGCACTGTCCATTTTTCCAATGGGTTTGTTAGGTTGCTGCCTTTTTTTCAAGATGCCAGCAAACAGAGTTTTATGTGTGTGTAAGGTGTATGGGTTTTTGAGTGGACTACTTTGGTTTTATAGAACGCTCGCAGGCACTAATGGGACAGTGGACAAATAGGGAATCGAAACAGACGAGCAGCCAGCAAAAAATGTTGCTACTTGGCAAAAATGTGGAAATCGAAAGTTGTGAGTGAAACATAAGGCAGAGTCAACAACAAATCAAAGTGTCAAGGGGGTTGGCAGCTGCAAAGATAAACAAAAACGGAAACGAAAATAAGGAAATACTCGCCGAGGAAAATGATAAACAAACAAATAATGGAAAAAGACTGTGGATACACGCAATAATCTTAGATGGTCCGAGAAAACCAGAAAAAATACCTACAAACATAGAAAGGATACCACATTTAAAACTACTTTAAAATTAAAGGGAGTGAAAATGCATATGGCCTACTTTATCTAACCCTTGGTATCTTATCCAAATTCAATGCGATAGTCAAGTTTTCGCGTCTGTTATACTCACAATAGTTGATTCTTGTTCAAATGTTGAGTAAAATACATTAGCATTCTTAATCACTTAACGGATCAGTTTTGTAAGTATCACATATATCAAATTGCTTAAGTCTCACAGCCGTAGTATGTATGTAAGTCTCGTACTAGCGCATTCCCTTCTCAACCAAAAAAAAAAAAAGGAGAAAAGAATCTAATTTATATGCTTAGCTTTTGCACTGCTTATTGCGTGCTTTCCTTTTCCGTATTTTTTTCTTTTCTTTATACTGCGTCATCGACAGCGAACAATATAATTAAGCATTTGCTCTATGTGAGTATTTCAATCTTCTCCATAAAGTGGCAAAGTGGCGAGGGGAAGGAAGCTTAGAAGCTTACTAAGCAGAGGCAAGAGGTCTGCCGGCAGCCGAGTGGCCTTGGCCACAATCAAAGCTAATTTATTTAAGCCGCCAACTACTACTACCACAATATTGGTTTAGGCCCAGCGTGACGTTTATAATAAATTATTACTTGCTCAGCGATATTTCTATATTTTGGTTTGGTATGCTCACATGTAGTGGTAATTGAGGCGTAAACCCAAATGAAAAGGCAATCATTTTAAATGGCAACGAACAACGAACAACGAACAACGAAGTCACAACAATGCAACATTGACAACAAAAACAAGAGCAGCATTAGGAAACGTGTAATCAAAAATACATTTTTCTTAAATTTCTCATAGAAATTCAACCCTCTGCAGGACAAGAGCAAATCATTTATACATCATTAGATCGACAGCTTACAGACGCATGGAAATTACTAAGAAACATTTCCATTACACTTCGAGTGCACTCAACAAACAAAGAAAAAAAAAAATCAAAACAATACATAACAAAAAATAATATGGGGCGTTTTAATGTCAAGCATTTGCTTTGGGCTCTCGACAGCATTTGGATGCCCCAGCTCACTTCAAAAGAATGAATAAGTACTTAAAAGTTAAATAAATAAATAACAACAATCAAACACTGCCAGTTAAATTACAGCATGTGTTATATAATACATTTATTTATGGCATAAAAAAGTTAGATATGTATTTTTAGCGGATTCCAATACAATTTTATATATGATCAATATTATCTAATTTGTCTGATAAAAATAAGCTCATTAATTAATACACTCAAATATTCATCAATTGAACTTAATTATATCAATCTGTATCCGATGTTAGAGCTTCAGACAAGTACTTAAAATATGTGTTGAGTGGATTTCCTTAAGGGCATACAAGCTTCGGTGCAGACATTATCATATTTTTCTCATCATATTTTTCTGTTTTATTTAAAATGAAATGCTGAATAACGAGAAAATGCCATGTGCGCAATATTTGCATAACACGATGACGATGACAATGTCTCGATGTCTCTCTCCCATTCCAAGTGAATGCGCAACGGAACCCAAACGAAAGGATTTGCGGTTCAAGAGCTTACCCAAAGCAAGGGTAAACAGAGAGACCGACAGCTAGACAGACGGACAGCCAGACAGCCAGACAGAGAGACAGAGAGACAGAGAGACAACAGCGACTCGAGCACTGAGACTTGTTGATGGTGGTCGTCAAATCCGGCTACACTCGGAATTGGTTTTAGCTTGGCTGCTGCTCCCCACAAATCGATTCCAATTTAAATGTATGATTTCAATAGATAAGTGGAGAGTTGCGTTGATCCGCGTTAAGGCAAATAGCCAGCAGCTTGTTGAGTGAGTGGCCATAAAAACACACACACGCAAATGCAATCAGAGTCACACGCGTGCACACATAATGCAGTTAGCCATGCCCGTCTCCCCCCGTCTCTCTCTCTCTCTCTCTCACACTCTCTCTTTCTCTTATTTTCCATGCATGTGTATCTGATGGATGTGACCCAATAGAATGCACGCAAACAATTTCAGCTCGCTTTAATCGGCAATTGGCAATTGGCAATTGGCAAGCGGACAGTCGGTCGATCGGCCAATCGCCCAAAATCGTATAAGCAATTTTTGCTAGCAAGCGCCATACAAATAGTATTGCAAATCGAGAAACAGAACGAGAACGAGGTTTATGGTCATTGCACAAATTGTGCAGCATAAATTGCAAGGATTTTGGAATGTGGATGCGAATGCGAATGTGGACGAATGCGAATGCGAATGCAGTCGATTATATCGAGCTCAACTGAGTTCATGAGCCGTAAATTGATGTTGCTTAGCTGCAGTCATCGTCCAAATATCTATAAATAGTCAACAAGTCGAGCTCAAATTAATGCCTTTATTTGACATATTCAGCTGTTTAAATATTAACAACGATTCCCCACGAATCCATAGATATCCATAGATATTAGTCGCACAAAATTGAACAGCACAAAATAAGAGCGCAATTAATATCGCTTTCTTATCATTCTTATCCTTCATTCCTGATTACAGGAAGGAGATGTTACAATCATATAGCTTTTAGGAATAATGTTCCGAATATTCTTGTTCAGGCAAATGCAAGTCTGATAAATCGCATAAAATGTTGCTGTTCACTTTGAAAGTACTGCCACACTGTCTTCGAGATGAAGCGACATGAAAATGTTGCAGCTAGATCGCCCCTAATAAAGTAAGGGTGTTGCGTCATCATTACCAGCGACAATGATTGAATGCCGTTTGCTCTTTGATTGGTTAGCTGATTTCTGATGAAGACATTTGCCACCACATATTATTATACTGTCAGCTGCCAGGGGTAAAAATCAAATGAAATTGAAACTGTTGTCCTTGCGCACACCCCCCAGGCATGTGTGTGTGTGCTGATGTGTGTGAGTGACACTTGTGTGCGTAACAACATGATAAATATGAACGAAACGGGTATGAGAGTGTGGGGATTAAATGGCAAGTTAATGAGGCAAGAATAGATGAAGATGACCAACAACAAGTTGCACGCTAGCAGGAATGAGTATCTTTATTTAAAGAAGAACTTAATCAAGGTGCACCCTAAAGGGTTCTGCTTTTTCCGCAATTTATCTGAATTTTTTTACTCTTCTTCTCTTTTTAAAATCTCTCAATTTGCATTTAAATTGTTGAAAATTAATTATGATTCAGCAGCCGCAATTGTAAAGTAAATTTCAATTGCTTCTTCCATAATGAAATGAGTGCTGGATTCAAACGACTGCACTCCCCTTCCGCATAGCTTAAATTAAATTATGAACTAAGATATTCATTCGAAATTGTACACAGTATAAATGAATATACATATAACTTAAAACATGCTTGAAATATGACAACTCTCTCACATTTGTCAAGTTGGCAGCTGGTCTTATAATTTATGTTATTACAAATTCCCATGGCTTTAGCTACTTGCAACCAATACATTGAAGCAATGCCCACGACTCATTATTATTAAACTGCCCTATGAGGTTATTAGTCGCATGTGTCAGTCCTTGATCAATTTGTACATAAATTAATGTGCTTTAGCTTAAATATTTATGAGCTCACAGTTTTTATAGACCACAATGCCACAGTATAATCGGCTTTTTACGCTTTAATGTCAATCCCATAGGCACCCTCCAGCCAGGACCCCTAATCATCTATACAATTATAGCATACTTTTCAAACTGCTTCCATTCGCCCAACCGTTTTTGGCTTAGCATTTATAATGATTAGAATTTATGAACTGGCCAACTAACCAACTTAGCTACGAGTATCGCAGAACAATCCCTGCCCCACCCCCCTCCTCTTGAGAGTTGCCCCTTTAGCCTCAACTATTTTACGCTATATACAAAGTTAAACCGAAATTCACATAAATCAAATGCAAAACTTTTGTTTTCAGTACGAATATTCGAGTTTTTATCGCTCGCCAAGCAGACACAACAAATAGTCACATGCAACCGTAGCTGCTTCACATACATATACACATACACGAGTGTACGTGAGTGTGTGTGTGTTGTGTGTTTGTATGTAAAACTGTTGGTTGATGTTGCTTTCCAAGCATTTTGGCATGCAAACAAAACAAACGTAAATCAACAACAGCAGCAGCAGCAAACGACGAGCCGCAGCAGCTCATCATAAAACTCATTTGGTTCAGCACCCCAAGCCCCCCATGTCCCAATCCGCCGCATTGCCCCAGGATTTGGGGTGAGGGGTACTCCGCACTTGACCGAGACGAAAAACAATGCCAAATGCGCATTTCGTTGCCCTTTTTCAACTGTTTCCATTCCATGACCAACACACACTATTGCACAGTTACACACAGCGAGAGAGAGAAAGAGAGAGAGAAAAAAGAGAGATAGAGAGAGAGCGAACGCCTTACCGAGAACCCAAATTAAGTACAACAAATGAGATTGTAGGCGGCTTTTGGGCGTTGGCGGGTTTTGAGACGCTTGCAATACAAACATGGCAGCAAAATAAATTTGTGTAATTGATGTGGCTAATTTGTCACTGGCCATGGCCACATCTCAGTCAGTTTTACAGGTGGCCCTGCCCCGTTGAGTGATATATCAGAGGCATGTCATCTATGTCTGCCCGCGTCTCCGCCGCCCCCTTCAAGTAGGCTGCACACAATTTTATTTCGCCCGATGAAATTTTGATTTAAAGCCGCAGCACGCGCTACACAAACTTCCCCCCAAGAAAAAAAATAATAAAATTAATCGCATGCGCCAAATTACACAGCAACTGAAAATGTGAAAATAAAGTACGAGTAAGTAAACCATTTTTATTGATAGAACTCAAAGCCTGCACACCCTTTAATAATTATTCCCCTCTTATGCATCGAAGATGTAATAAGAAAACAAAATCGGCAGACTTCTAAAGAGTTATGCTTCATATATCAATATGCCTCCTGATCAATAGACTCAATCGAACAGCGTGTGTCGTCCAGAATCGTAACGATCCATCCTTAACTATACACAAAAATGAGTTTCGGAAAACTGCTTTTAGGAAGCAGTTTTTAAATAAATTGTGTGCTTTAATCTACCGCATATATTATGCATTATAATATTCACAGCATGTCTTGTGCGCCTGGCAAGTGAGTTGGTAAACATTATATCATCATGACAATATGAAATACTTGTTTTCTTTATTTTCTTGCTGCAAGCATAATGTCAAAGTTCCCACATGCCTTTTTAAGGGTATAGCAAAGAATAAAAGTTAACAGAGCGCTATATGAAAATTTCTTAAGTAAATATTCTAGGCAACTTTTTGCGCTTTGCCAGAATTCAGATAAACGGAAATGGGGCGGCACTTAAAAAAAAAAAAAGAATCTCAACTCCTACAACAAGATGCAAGTCAACGGTTTGGGCAGGGGGTGGCGGGGAAAAAAAAAGGGTTCGGGCTTCGTCTTTGCATGCCCGTTGACTGTAATTAATTCCTTTTTGGGTTTCGCAAACATTTTACGCACTGCTTGCTTGTCTTTTATGTTTGGCCTAAGCCACTTGCAAAGATCGCCGCTGACAACTTAAAGCCAAAGTCGCGGAAAGGCAACTCAATCAGCAAAACTTAATGCAAAGCCGGCCGCAGCTATGCATTGCGCCGAAATAGCTAACGGAAACTTTCGTCAAAGTTATTAGCCAGGCAAATTATTAAAATAAATTACCAAAAACTGTCCACAGCCCAAAAGTCTCTAGCAAACAAAGCATAAATAAACTAATTTAAGTTTCTCCACTGTTTGGACATTGCACTCACTGGCAGCTTCCTTTAACTACGGACGTGAAGCACAGCTGGCCAAGGACACGATCCTGCAGCCGTCTGGCATCAGTTGTGGACACCCAAAATAAGAAAGGAAACAAAAAACAAAACAAAAAGGCCGTCTCATTTGGCGTCCAATAGCCAAGCCTCTTCTCAGCCAATTTGGCACGCACCCCAAAAAAAAAAGTTACACATTCCCTGCACATCTACGATTAGACGGTGTCCTTTGATTGACACCATGTTTTAAATACTATATAAGAATGCAAGTAACTAAACTAATCACAGTTTTCTAGGTACTGAAAAAGTTTGTTAATTTCATCACTTACTTCTTGAACAATTAAGCTTCTTCCTAACTTGGAAGCAATTGCTTTCGACAATTGCTAATATATTATTAAATTACTCGATACATATTGTAACATAGAAATAAATCCAACCAATGAGTTCGAAATGGGGTCTTAGGGTATCTCGGAGTTGAGCCCTGCCTTATATATGTTCATGTGTTCACTCGCGTCTTAATCATATTCAGGAAAAACAGCAAAACGGAAATCACAAAAAAATACAGTTTTCAACAGACGCATCTTGGTCATAATTTAAAAGAAACAGAAGACACCTAAACAAAAAAAAAAAAAAAGGAAAAATGTGTATATCAAGTTTTTGTCTACGCTGACTCTGTTTTTGCTGATGTCAGGAGCTCTTAAGGATGCCAAGGCATTAGCGGCTAAGTTTGTAGCCGGGTCAAAGTTCAGCATTCCATCTCAGCCAGAGTCCCGGCAATTCGGCTGTTGCCTTCCTGTCAAGAATTTGCATATTTGCGGTTTTCTTGACGCTGCGTGTCCATCGCATGTGGGACCCAGAATACTTTTGTTACGTGTTTCAGTGTATTTATTTTATTTTTTTTTTGGGTGCTTGGTCGTGTGAAATTTAACGCCCGTTTTTGTCGCATTTTTGGCTTGGCTACGTTTCTGCCCCTAACAGACTGCGTAGAAAATGAGTCCAGTAATTTGATGGCACCACATTGTAGCCAAAAATAGCCAGCCTGCGGTCCAGGCTGAAAATGAAGCACACTCTAATGTCATATGACATGTGAGCTGCTGAAATTTTAACTTGGAAAATGTTAAAATATTACAGGCATTTGTCTGTTTTGGTTTTTACTATGTATAGTTTAAGCAACATAATATATATGGTCCCTAGTTCCAGGTAAATCAAATAAATAAATAGTATTATAGTATAGATAATACTTCTTTTGTCCTTTTGTCTTTATTAAATATGAGTTGAAATAATATGAAGAAGTTGTGTTCATGGTACACAAAGAACACAGTATTTGCTAGTTCAGCAACAGAGTTCACAATGAGAGCTTAAGTTGTACAGTCTGGCACACCAATATTTCCATTTATATAAATTCCATAACATTTTTCTTTAACAACTTTATGCATTTGCTCCTGGATTTGCATATCAAAATTAGTCTCCTCCTTTTGCAAAACCAACTTGTGAACTTTTCTTGCTGTCGCCAGATTATTCTGCTATCTGGATTTTGATTTGATTATCGTGATATTTACATTTCACATAACTGCAAATTCGGCCTATACCCAAACAAAGTTCTCTCAGCTTCGAATCGAAGATTCAGCGATTAAGTTGGAATCCTCTCCTCCCCTGCACACCTTGCAGTCCTGTGCAAAGTTCGCGCCCAATCAACCTTGTCTTGAGCCCACTTAACACGCCCGCACTCGGACTTTGGCTACGCTTAGATTTATTTGACACACGATACCCCTCCCACCCCCCTCTCCCACCATCGCTCCGTCAACGAGCTGGCAAAGCTATCCACAATTGGCTTTGCGGCTACTTTGGGCCTGCCACGGACTGTGTGTAATGTACTCGATGTACACATGTGTCAACAATTCCGCTACCCGCTTCACTTGTCCAGCGTGACGTATACGCAACGTTGCTTTGAGCTCGTTTGTATTTAAGCCCAAATTATTAACCGAATAGCAGCGACAAGCGTACATACATTATTGCTGAGCCATAAGCGCGTACAGTGAGCACTTGAAACTAATACACGCACACACAAACTCTCACACACACGCACACACACTATACAAACAAATGGGTCGCAGCAACAGCAGCAATTTCATGAGTCATTTAACCGAGTTGTGTGAGCAGCAAAAAAAGATCGATGAATGCTGCGTTAATGTGTTTGTGTGTGTGTGTGTTGGTGTTTGTGCTCGATGTTGTTGTGCATAGCACATTGCTATGTTTATGAAACTCTGACAGCACACATATGTAAGTATGTGTGTGTGTGTTTGCTATTGGACATTCATATTGTTGAAGTGCGCAGAAAAACATAAACACAAAATCGAAAGATGAGAAAAAGAAATTGAAATAAAGAAAAATAAAAACTGGCAACATTTGCCACTGGACGGTCGGCATCTTCTTTGGGCTGGCATAATGAAAATGAGCAGAAATGTGTATGTATGTGTGCGAAACTCAAACACACTCACATAAATTTAAGCACAATTCGGATAGAAACGGAAGTTCAACGCCAACGTCCATCCGCTGTTTGCCTTTAATCTCGCCCCCATCTTCCCAATTTTTGTGGGCATCTGGGTTGCCTATGCTCTGACCCAAAAGTGCGGAAATTAAAACATATGTATTTATAGCCAACACATGCACATCGTGTTTTGTAACAAACAACCAAAGCAGCAGCAGCAACAACCAGCCCAGCAAAAACGAGTGCAAGCAACGAAACAGCAGCCACAACCAAGTTGGCCCCAAGCTTATAACTGACCCCCATTTAGCAAGCAACCTTTATGCAATAACAACAGATATGCATCTGTGCTACACATCTGTGTGCGTATGTCTGTTGTGTATGTGTGTTGCACATGTGTATTATAGGGATTTTTATTGTTCTTCCTCGATTTGATTCGCTTAACGTTCAACTTTTATATCTCAGCATTGAAATGTTCCTTGTGCGCCAAAAAACGCTTGCACTTCGACCGGTCAGCTGAAGCCGCAAGTGTTGGCCAAGTGTTGGCGTTCGTGTTCAAGTCTTTGGTTAGCTGGCTGATGTTGCCCAGTGTAGGAGCACTACCAACTCTTGCCGTAATCCGCTTAGCCACGCCCAACCAGCCAGGCCGAAAGTGCAGCTGGAGACGCACCCAGAGGCAGAGCCGGTGAATAAACGGTTGCCCAGCCGCTTGGCCGCCAACAGCAGCTGCTGTGTGCTCCGAGTTAAGTGCTTGTAAAATTACTGTTTGTGGATTTTCAAATGGAAATTAATTTGCACCAAGAGATAGTCCGGTAAAGATATAAACAAAACAAAAAATATACAAAAGAAAAAAGCGAAAACTAAGACGAAAAACCCTTCAAGTGTTGTGGTTTTGCGGCTAACCGTTGAATCGAGTCTCCAAGTGCTCTGCACTTATGCCGTGTGCAGTTTTACATGTGAAAATCAATAGAATTTTAGTGCTTAAATAAATCACAATATACAATTTTAGACACACTTTGTTGTGAAACATTCATAGACATAAATTCAAAAGCTTTTAACAGAATCCAATTATTATTAATGTTATATTTTATGTTTAAAATCTAACATTATTTATATTTACAAAACTATATGTTTACAAAAATAACTCAGTTTATTGCCAAAGCCAACTGTCAATATACAATATTTTAATATAGTACAAGTAATTAATTAATTAAAAAGATATAACTTGTTGGCAAGTTATTAATAAGTTGACTTAAGTAAGTTCAAAGTTGGTTAAGTTCAATAAAGTTTAGAGCTTTGCCAGCTGCAGCGCATATTTGACTAGTGTGTGAAGCCGACGTTCTCATTCCGTCAGTTAAGTATTTACATTTGTGCATTATCCGATTCCTTCGAACATTTGCAAGCTTGGCCAGCCACTTAAGCCCCATTACGCTTAATCTCAAAGAAGGGTTGTCCCATCAAGTATACGCCCTGTGCTGTAGTTGGTTGGATGTCGTTCGCATTGCACCATCTTCACCCATTCTCAATGATTTCACTTGAACAAGCTGTGGGTAGAAATTTAATTTTAGTTGCTTTCACAGTGCTGGTAAGAGTTTTAATTTAATTATAGCTCCATTTGTGGGCATAGTACATAGCACACAGACAGTCAGGCATAAGACTTGCGGATTATGTCCACAATAAATGTCTGCAGTGTGCAACACGCCTTTGTGTTTAGCAAACATATACACATGCACGCTTGCACGTACACACACACACACACACGCACCACTCTTGCATTTAAAATAACATGACTGGCATATTGCACTTTTCTCTACGCAATAATTATTCGAGTATGAAACGAACCGAAATGGACTCTGCAAAGTCCAACTAACTTTTTAATGCTGATTATCCGGCCGGCCGCCCGGATATCTTACTCATTCCCTCTCTCTCTCCCTCTCTCTCTCTCTCTCTCTCTTCATCTCTCTACCACACTTGAGAATCTAATAAAACATTTTGCCCTAAAAGCAAAATTGGTGTGGGCAGATTGTGTTAAAATGAATGCCAGCTCAGACCTCATGTTTCATGCTTGCTGAGTTCAGTTTGTAGATTGGAATCTAAGACAGAGCCCACAGCCTGGCCTTAATTAAGCTTTGGCCATTTAAATCAATATCCGCAGAGCAACTTGAATAATAATAAATTCTTATTTATTTATGATAAATTAAATAAACCACTCTAGCACACACAGCAGCGGATTTCTTCCACTACTTGCTCGCGCTCTATTTGTCAACGTAGATTTCGCTTGGTGGCTTGTCATTGATTTATCACAAGTGGCTGCTATAACAATTCAATAACTTTTGCCAGTGAGCGTCGAGCTGCCAAAAAGCCGCAAATAACCGCTGTGCTCGTCAGCAAGGGGCTAGTGGTGCGGCACCGAAGGGGCAATACGCAAAAATGTATTACAGTCATAAAGTGCAGCACACCCTCAAACATCAAGTGGCGCAACCAACGGCAACGGCAACGGCAACAACACTACAACTTTGACATATACGACATATACATACCATCAACTGTTTTTCGAATCTCTGTCTCCCTCTCTCTCACCCACTGACTGAATGAACGACTGACTGTCTGACTGGCTGACTGATGGGCAGGTTGCCTGACCATGAACTCAATGCCTAGTATTATTCACACTACTCAACTGGCTTGAAACATATGCCATTCATGTTTGCTCAGGGTGTTGTTTACATTTTGCAAAAGTATTAAAAAATGCTTATAGACAGAAATGGCAAAATTTAATTTCATCTTTGTCTAAGTATTGTATGCGATGTAGAATGTTTTTTTTACTACTTTATGATTAAATATGTACATATGTAAATGAATTTCTTAATTTTAAAAATTTCTGAATTATGTTTTTCATTTTTTATTTTACCCTTACAGAGAATATTGTAATATTGTATAAATTAAACGAGTTCTTTAGGTTTATTATAAAAAAACAGAACCGTTTAGGATTAGTGCTTTATTAGAACTGATTTTGTACAATATGATTTATTATAATGAAACATCGGTTTGCTGCATTCTGCTGACGTCTTGGCGTTGTAGCTGTGTCGCTGTAGCTTTGTCGCTGCTGTCCCATTGGTGGAGGTGTCGGGTGGCGCATTTGGGTCTCACGCTGGCCCTCCAGTGGAATGCGCTGACGGTGGTGTCTGTTGTCCATTTGGGTCCCACGGTGGACTTCTTGTAGAATATGCTGACGACAGCACGTGCGCATTTGTTTGTGATCGCTGGTTGCAGCTGAGTTAGTGTATTTGCGATGAGTTTGGGTATATTGGCGATTTAGTAATAATTGTTCTTAACTCCTCCCCCTTTAAACGCGGACGTCCTCGGACGCGATGAAGAATCTTGTATGCGTTGTTTGACTCTGACTCGGGGAATTGTCTTCCTGTCTGTTAGCTTCTCCAGTGATCTGTTGTGTGAGGTTTTTCTGAGTTTGATCCAACGGATGACTATGGCGATTAATAGGATGAACAGCGTGGCTGAGAGTGCCAAGTTCACAGTTGTTGTGGTTGTATTGCTGCTTCTAAGGGTTTTAAGTTCCTTTGTGTTGTTGATGTTTATTTCTTTTAGCATTTGTAATGACAGTACTTCTTCGATTTTTGATTTTCTCTCTATTATTTGTAGTATTGGAGGTGTTACTTCCGCGAATGTCATGACTTTTGATAAATATCGGTCTTCTCCGACTCTGACTGTAGAATTTTCGAATTGGATGAGGAATGTTCCCTTTAAGTCCGTTGTCTCTTCGTCGATTTTTATTTTCCCATTGAAGTCGTTGAGCAGGATCGTTCCGGTGAATAATTCTTCATGATCGGGTACATGTTGGCTGTTTATCGTTTGACAATCGGCTGCTTTGCTTCTGAGGACGTGAGTTATGCAGGTATCGGCGCTTAGATCTATTAACTTGTTTTTTGAACAGATACTTTTATCATTGTGT
This sequence comes from Drosophila nr. perissopoda 5 BK-2023a, assembly GCA_035044105.1. Classification (NCBI taxonomy): domain Eukaryota; kingdom Metazoa; phylum Arthropoda; class Insecta; order Diptera; family Drosophilidae; genus Drosophila; species Drosophila nr. perissopoda 5 BK-2023a. The sequence continues at coordinate 463,152 of JAWNMK010000197.1, read as the reverse complement.
GTGTTTCGCAGTTTTCTTGAATTCCAAAATTTTGTTTTTTACATTTTATTATATTTTTAAATCTTAATTTATTTATTTGATTGCCTTTTTTTATGGGTACTAGTAACAGGTTTGTGCACATTTCTTTTGATGGCAATGGAATATTAATAATGTACAATATTTTTTTGCCATTTGTGGCAATTTTAATTTTTGCGAATTCTAATAGTTCTTCTGGGTTTATAAAAAACATATTATTTTCTAACAAATTTGAGATTTTTTCTAATTCTATTTCTGACAAAATTATAGAATTTATTGTGTTTGTTTTTGCCCATTGTATGGCGTAGATGAGGTTATTTAGTTCTTCTTTAAACATTTGTATCTTAAATTTTAGTAGTGTTGCATTCTCATCTTGGATATTTTTGTTGTTACTAGTCTCTTTTAATATCTTATTTGTTCTCATAGTTAGTTCATTCATTCTATTGCTTAGTATTTTATTTATTACAATCTGTCTATTGCTATTTTCCACTTGCTCGTCTGTTTTTTTGAAACTAGAGTCTCATAATCGTCGCGGTCCGGCGAGCCGGCCAACCATTTCCAAGCTGTCCCCAAAGCGTTTATTGCTCTGGCTTTTCTTTGAGCTGGTTTCAGTCCTCTCAGGTCGGATTTTATTTTTGCGAGTTCAAATTCGAGTAAGGGGAAAAGTGGGTGTGTATTTTTGACGTCGTTTAATATGTTCGATAGGTTACCGAACGCCATTTCGTATTCTTCGATATTGAATACATGAATTATTTTATAAGTGCCATTTTCTATTGCTGCGATTCCTGTTTTTATTGGTATTATCTTTGAGTGCGAGTAGTCTAGAATGGTCGCTAGACCAAAACAAGTTGGTAAGAAAAATCTGGAAAATGTCAAGTTTTTAAATTATTTTTGTGAATTATCCTGCCACCTTGTGTTTTTATTGTGCTATTTCTATTTTCTTCTACGATTTCTTTTTTATATTTCGGAGTTAGTTTTGAACCTAGTCTTTTATCGATTTTGCAGTAAACTATGTCTCCTTTTCGTCGTAATGTTTTATTTTTTTCTTCTTGTTATTATGATATTCTAGGTCCTTTGCTTGTTTATGTTTTACCTTATCTCTGACTTTGTTTCTATTTTCCTCAAGTTCTTGGGGTTTACTGTTGTCTCGAGTTCCGAAAAATATGTCTATTGGTTTTTCATTCACGGTGGAATGTATGGATTGGTTGTATAGCTGAACAGATTTGAATATTAAATCTTCGAAGTTCGATATTCTCTCGTCCTTCTTAACGCATCTCATTATTTCGGTAAGTGTCGAATGGAATCTTTCAACTTGTCCGTTACTGATTGAATTGTATGGCGGTGTCGTGTAGACTTTTGCCTTTAATTGGTCTTCCAATACGAATTTGATAGATGCGGAGTTCAAAGCTCTTTCGTTGTCCATAACAACTAATTTTGGCATACCGAAAGCTATCATTATTTCGCGTAGTGGGTGTTTTATATCCTCAGTTGCCTTTGAATTTAAAATTTTTATTTGTGCGTACTTGGAGAATTTATCTACTGCAGCAGTTAGAACAATATTTCTCTCTGTAGTATATAAATCGATATGGATAATTTGACCTGGATAGGATGGAATAGGGGTTGGTTGTAATTCTCCTTTTTGTGGGTGCCTATCGTATTTGCTTTCTTTGCAAGTTTCGCAAGATTTTGTTACTCTTTCGATTTTTTTCGTTAGGTTAGGGAAGAAAAAGTTGTTAAGTATTTGGATTTTATTCTCTATTGCATTCCTATGAGCTCTGGTGTGTTCTTTTGTTATAATTTCTGTTTGTTCGCTTTCGTTATCGATATCTTGAACTTGTTTTTGGGTGTACCTGGTTTTGTAATTCCCGAAATGGGAAGGGTAAATGTTTTGAATTTTTGCCATAATATTTTCTGTAGTGAATAAACCATTGACAATTTTTGGGTCTAGCCGTTTTTTTAGGATGTTTACTAGGTCGTCTTCCGAGTAATGTGGTTTTGTAATTATGTGTCTGTGGTAAGCAGGAAAGGGTAATTTGAATTCGTATGTCTCTGTTTCTGATGTCAGCAAAAAAATTTGGTTTTTAAAGACGTTAATGGGGACTTCCATCACAGGTATAAGGTTGTGTGACGAACTGTCATCACTCTGTACTGTGGATGTTGATGTGGTATTTATCTCGGTTTTTGGGGGATTTCTGGATAGAGCGTCTGCAACGACGTTCGAGGTTCCTGGTTTATATCTTAATTCATGGTTATATTCCTCGAGGTAACTTTTCCATCTTTTGAGTTTTCCATTATGGTTTTTGTTGCTTAGTGCGAAAGTTAAGGGTTGATGGTCTGTAAAAATTATTACTTTTGAAGTACCGTAGAGGTACATACGCAGGTTCTGAAGAGCCCAGACAATGGCTAACATTTCTTTTTCGTTGGTTGCGTAATTTTCTTCTGTTTTCGAGAGTGTACGCGATATGAAAGTAATGGGTCTACCCTCTTGTTCGAGAACTGCTCCGATGGCGAAATTTGATGCATCGGTTGTTAAGTGAAATTCTTTTTCAAAATTGGGGTAGGCTAGTACCACATCGTTCCGAGCTGAGCGTGCTCTTGATTTTACAGAATGCTTTAATTGCATTATTGTCGAGTGTCACTTCGGCTTTATGGGAAAGATTCTTTGAGAGTCTGCCATTTTCTCCTCTTAAAAGAGTTGTGAGAGGTTTTGCTAATTTAGCGTAATCGCGGATGAATCTTCTGTAATAACTTGACAAACCCAAGAAAGAACGTAAGTCTTTGAGGCTTTTGGGTGTTGGAAAGTTTTTTATTGCTTTCACTTTTTCGTCATTGGTTTTAATACCATCTGCTGAAATAGTGAAACCTAGGAAATCGACTTCGGTCTTGAAAAACTCACATTTGTCGATTTGAATTTTCATGTTCGCTTTATCTAAGGTCGTGAAGACCATATTTAGATGTTTAGCGTGTTCGTCTTCAGATTTGCTGAAAACGATGATATCGTCGATATAAACATAGCAGATTTTTCCAACGTGATCCCTTAGGATATCGTCTAATGCTCGTTGGAATATCGATGGCGAATTCTTTAGCCCAAACGGAAAGTCTGGTGAATTCATATTTTCCGCCATTTACTGCGAATGCAGTTTTTTCAATATCTTTTTTAATGAGTGGAATTTGATGAAATCCACTTTTGAGATCTAATACGGAAAAATATTTATTCTCGCCCAATTGTGCGATGATTTCTCCAATCTCGGGGATCGGGTATCGATCCGAAATTGTTACAGAGTTAAGTTTCCTATAGTCGATGACTATTCGAAACTTTTTTTCGCCTGATGCGTCGCTCTTTTTTGGTACTACCCACACTGGGGCATTGTATGGTGACCGTGAAGGTCTTATTATGCCGTCTCGCAGCAACTGATCTATTTGCTTTTCGACTTCTCCTCTTAGAGAAGTAGGGTATTGGTAATGTTTGCTGTAAACGGGAGAATCTGACGTCGTTCTTATTTCTCCTAACACTCTGGTGGTATAGGTCAGTTTTTCGTCAGGTTCTGCGAACAAAGTTGAATGAGTCTTCGTGACGTGATCTATGAAACCTTTTTGTTCGTTCGTCAGGTGCTCCTGTTCGTGCTTTTATATTATTCACTGCTTGCGTTTCTAACTGTCTTATTTTAATTCTGTAATTCCCATTAATTATTAAGGTGTCATTCTTTACGTCAATAACAGCGTTCAGCTGTTTCAAAGTATCATTGCCTAGGATACCGTGGAAGGTTTTTAAAGTTGGAAGTAGAAAAAACTTGATTGGTTTATTTTGACTGAATAAGCTGAGAAATGTGTGCTGGGATATTTTGGTCTGTCCACCGACAGAAGTTGCGTTGAATATGTTTTTATTTTCTTTCGGACTCATAACTAAGTTTGGTTGAATGTAGTTTTGATTGGAACCTGTGTCAATTAGAAAGTTTAGTGGGGTGCCGTTCCTCGTTATGCACTGAAAATAGGGCAAAGAGGAACCATTTAATCTAAAAAATGGATATCTGAGGCGTCAACCATTGTAGGCTGGTATTCGTAACCGATTTCGCTTCCTCCTACGTCTGGTAGAACGTAGGCTTCTTCTAAGCCAGCGGCTTCAAAGTAAGCTTTTGTTCTTCACCATAAAAGTCATGAGGGTTTGATTGTTCAGACTGTTCCTCCGGTGCTTCGGTTGCAATATGAAATTGTCGTTGAATTTTTGGTGGCTGTCCGCTGGATGCGTTGAGGGGGTGTTTGCCCGCGAAACTATTTGAGCGAGGTTTGTTCATGTAATTTATATTCCTACTTCTGATGGAGTTGTCTATCTCCATTGGTACGGGTTTTGGCTCTGGTTTTGGGAAGAATGGGCGCGGAGGCGCTTGGTAAATTTGTTTAGTATTGAAAAATTGTTGCGGCAATGTGTATTGTTGAGTCTGGAGAGACTGGTTGGGATTTGCCATCTGGTGAGTCATATTTGGTCGGGGGGTATGGTAAAGTTTAGGCTCGAAATTTCTCCATTGTCCGGAATTATTGGCTTGTGGTGGTTTACCTAGCTGGCGTACTGGGATATAACTTCTGGGTGGTAAGGGTGGGATTTGTTGTTTTATTTTAGGTATGAAGGCATTTCTGTGCTCTTGGTTTTCCACCAGAGATTGCACAGGTGTAAGGCATGGCTAAGATCTCTTGGCTCCTTGATTGCTAAGAGTCTTGGTAAGTCTCCGTTTAGACCTCGTACGAACGTATCCAGAGCTTTGCCTCGATAGTTGTTCGTCAGAGCTCTAACTACCTCAGGTGTGTCTTCTTGCACACTTATTTGGTTGAGGATCAGAGAGAGTTGGTGGTATACCATTTGATAAAATTCCTGCACAGACAGACGTCCCTGAGTTAAAGAGAACATTTGATATTCGAGAGTTTTTAAGTCTCTCCTGTCAGCGTAATGTTCAGTAAGGCACTTGGAGATAGCCTTCCAGTTCATGGGAGTGTTGTAGGATTCAAGTACTGCATCTGCTTCTCCTATTATTTTATTTCGGATTGCCAAAGTCGCCAGATAATATTTGTAAGTCTCCTCCTGGCCGTTATAAATTGCCATTATTCTGTCCACATTTTTCTTCCACGAGCCGAATGCTGTTCGGTCTCCTGAAAACTCTCTAATCAGACGTGTTATTTCTTGGAACTTTTTCTTGTTCCTCCCCTGATCTTGGATTAGTGAATGGAATGTCGTATAGGAGGTCATTATCTTCGCTACCTATTGCTTGTCGGATTATTTGACCCCCTTGAAGCGTCTCTTTTATTAGCGATACTATTGTATCTCTCAGAGATGAGCTTACTTGGGTATTTTTTTGGGTGCTGGTACCAGCTGCTCCTAGCCTCATGTTGGCTAGGGATTCGGACAAATCGTTAGACTGCATATTTTTAATTCTGACCACTTTTAACTTTTAAAATGGACTGTTTCGATGCAGAAGAGCAATGGGAAAATATTTCTAAGTTAATTGGTTAACCAACAAAAAAAATTTTTTCTTACGTTAATTATTTGTTTTGTTTTAATTTTTCCTTTTACGTTAATTTTTTAACTTGTTTTTAATTTTTAGATTTTTTATTTTTATTTTTTTTTTTTTTCTTTACGTTATTTTTAAATTAGTTTCGATTCTTCTTTGTTCCTTTAGAAAGGTTTTTTCTTTTCAAAATTTATTATACAAATAGTGTGTTTTCTAATTATTTTTTTTTCAAAAAAATTTTTTTCTTATTTTCTATGCTTACAATATAATTATCATCCCGGCGAATCTCCCGCGACGATCCTTTGGAATTGATCCTTTTTGTCCCACGACGGTTTTTGTTGAAATGGGTGACTCGGGTTCCTCTGGATACTTTAGCTCGCGGTACCCTGCGGACGGACACTACAGGGTTGTCGGCGGTAATTATTTCTCGGCACCGGTACACAGTCTTGCACTTTGCACTTTGATCGTTTTTATCGATCGTGTTCAATTCTGCGGCTGCTTGAGGCGCTTTTGAATTGAACGTGCAGTTTTTGTTCGCTTCTGCGGCTACTTGAGGCGCTTTCGAAATGAACTTGTCACTAGTCGTGTTCGCTTCTGCGGCTACTTGAGGCGCTTTTGAATTGAACGTGGCTGGTTTCACAGTCACTTTTTCCGACACTGACCTATTTAGGCTTTTCTCGCGAGATGTCCTTAGTTAGCCGTTATTTAACGCGCGTATAACTAGGCGTGTGTTTTTTTTATTTTTTTTTTTTTAAAGACACTTCAACTCGCGATTTTCTCAACCGTGTACCGGGTCCCTGCTCGGGCGCCAATTAAACGAGTTCTTTAGGTTTATTATAAAAAAACAGAACCGTTTAGGATTAGTGCTTTATTAGAACTGATTTTGTACAATATGATTTATTATAATGAAACATCGGTTTGCTGCATTCTGCTGACGTCTTGGCGTTGTAGCTGTGTCGCTGTAGCTTTGTCGCTGCTGTCCCATTGGTGGAGGTGTCGGGTGGCGCATTTGGGTCTCACGCTGGCCCTCCAGTGGAATGCGCTGACGGTGGTGTCTGTTGTCCATTTGGGTCCCACGGTGGACTTCTTGTAGAATATGCTGACGACAGCACGTGCGCATTTGTTTGTGATCGCTGGTTGCAGCTGAGTTAGTGTATTTGCGATGAGTTTGGGTATATTGGCGATTTAGTAATAATTGTTCTTAACTTATATATTCTTGATCAACATTTTAATTTAAAAAATGCCTGAATTTTATAATTTATATTTTTGTTTTTAGTTTTAAATATAAGATATATATTATATATATATATATATATACTGATCGGTCGAGTCCATCCACAATCATATCTTCAACAAATTAAACCTATTTTCAAAATCAATGCCGTTACCAAATCAAACCAATATTTCATTCACAGTAACGAACATAATTCAATCGGCTTAGCATTTGCCGAAACTCTGCACTACCGCACAACGCAATGCAATGGCTGATAATGTATTGAGTGCAGATGATGTAAGCAGCTATACAACAAGTTGATTAAATGCCATCCGAAATCAATAGTCGCAACGATGAACTGTTCTGCTGGCCGAGCAGGCGAGTCATGGTGCACTGATTTCGGACAAGTGTGGTCAGCGTGACCCAATCCTTTGCCAATTTACACATTGCACAACATCCAACACCATAAGCAGGCCATCATTTACACCTACATTACAACACACACACAAACACACACATACATACACACACACATGCACAACTGCAGCTGCCATTAAGTATTATGGCACTGAAGTGCACCATCTCCTCCCATTCCACGACCACAACAATCCTTATTGCATTTTGTGCAGTACTTGAAAACGGTAGATGGCGAGATTGTTATCTCATGCATATAGGATGGCGCATTATATGGCCTCTGGCCATAATATATATGGCACATTATGCGACGATGATGGCGACTGTGACGTCGTTGGCGATGGCGATGGCAATGGCGATGGCGATAAGTATTACTGCCGCTGTTGGGCAGCACTTGACACAAAACAATAACAACAGCGGTGACCAGCGCACTGACATTTCGTATACATATATAGAAAACTTTTCGACATAAAACAATAAAAGTTTTTCGCTTATTGCCCACTTGTCCTTGAGTGGTTTTGCATGAAGTTACCAGGTCGACCCCACTACGGTCATTGATGATGATAATGATGATGATAATGGTGCTGTTGGTATTGGTGTTGGTGTTGGTCTAGATATCTGCCTGCATTTCGCTAACGGACGCTCAATATTTCGTTAATAAAATATACACACACATCTACATGCATAAAATTATACATAAAGTATATATTATGTAGCACACTTTGGGGCGTCCATTAGGCGTTGCTCCACATCGCATCTCATCGTTAAACGGTGGCTTCGAATATATATTTATTGATTTTCCATCAGCGTTCGTTCAAGTGTTTAACTATGTGCTAATATTTATTAAAAAACGTTAAGATACGTTACGTAACAGCACATACAGCTTTGGCACTCTCGCGCTCTCTCTGCCTCTGCCTCTGTCTCTGTCTAAATCTGTAAGTTATGAGCCTGACAGGATACGGGCCAGAGCAAGTGAGTAAAACATGTTGTTAACATAATGTAATGTAAGCGATTGCTTTGCTGCGCATTCATTATGCTTTTCACAGGGCGTATGATTAATCTAATTTCATTATGTTATCGTCTATGCCACATCTTTTGCTCGCCCACAGCTGTACGGCTTTTGTTCGGCTGTCCAGCCATGAAAAATGGTTTGCTTTTGTTTTGCTTGGTATTTACTACCTCGTTGCTGAATTCACAAGCTCTTTCACAATTACTTTGCACATAAGTAAACAAACAAACCAACACACACACACACACACACACACATAGCACAGTAATTTACGACCCATTTGTGCTAACCCATTGCCATTAAAACAACTTAATTAACAGTTGACATAATATGCTTTAGTTATTTTTTTGTTATTTTTTGTTTCTCAGATTTTTCTTTTATTTTTCGCTTACTCTTTGCATTTTCACAAGTTTCACAAGTTTCTGGATTTTAAATTCTTACATTTTTAAAAGATTTAGTTTTCCTTTTTCTTCGTACTTTGCTTTGTTTTTTCTGGTTTTCTCGCATTTAATTGAAAGTTACTTTCAAAGTTGGTTTAGCTTTAATAACATCATTAATTCAATTTTTTTTTTGGGGGTTTTCTGTAATAAATAGACTATACTGTATGTATACATATATATATATAGCCCTTTTTTAAATGTAATAATATAATTATAAATACACATTTACATATACAATATTTACGTCAGTTTTCTGCTGTTTCTTTTCTGTATCATTTTAATTAGCTTAGATCTTAAATACTTTAAGAATTTGTCACTTTGTTTTTAGCTAGTTTGCTGTCCTTAACGCTGCGGCTTACTCGTAGTGAAAAGTCTGTGAAAGTGTTTTTGTTCGAAGTTGTAGGAAGCTTGAAAATAACGCAAGGTATTTCAGAAATGTTAACAACGTTAAAAAAGTTGACATTAAGCGATAGACAAAAAAAAATAAAACCAAATACCAATATAGAATTTAAAAAAATTATCATGCAAAAATATCAATATTAATTTTCCTTTGTCAGTTTCACATATTAAACATCTTTCACTCATAAAAAAAACATTATAAGCTGAAATGCACATTGTAAAAAGATATATGCTGGTACCTATAGTATTAAAAAAAAACCAATCAAACAAATTTTGTATTCAATACAAATGTTGGACACATTAATAGCTGAGTATTTGTATCTGATGCCGTTTTGTTGTTGTACTTTGTTGTAGTTGTTGAAAAGCCAATGAAAAGTGTTTCCGAGCATGAGTTGTAGTTGGGGTTGAATAGTTTTTGCTGTTGCTGCTGTAAAGCATGCTTGATGAAACTTTTCAGTTTTTTATATACATATATTTATTTGTTTTTTTTTTTTCTTTTTGGTTTTTTGCATTTTCATTGATTGTATTTTAAACTTTTTCAATGCTTATTATTTTCATTATTTTTGTTATATTGCGAATACTGTTATATAAACACTGAATTAAATTGGTTTTCCCTTTTTTTTACTTGTACTTTTGCAAATTTGTGTATGCTTTTTGTTTCCTATATACTTATAATGACAAGAGTGAAGTGATTGTTGAAAAATTAAACAATATTGTGAAATAAAATGGTCAATAAGCGAAAAGAAGTTATTTTAAGTTTTTACGTAAATTGCAACTGTATTTGAAAGCATCAAAAGTATTGTCAATATTCTCACTGAAAAAAACAAATTTGCTAAAAAAAAAATAATGGCCAAGGAAACCTTTGTTGCTGTACCGATGAAACAACGATAAATGTGAGATAATCGATTTTGAAACGTCAGTAAATTGTTCCTGTGACTCGCAAGATGGAAAAAAGGAAATATTTAAAATAATCAATGCTGAATTATTTACATGGGACTTAACACATTTCTAAGCTTCACAAATAATTAGAAATAGTCAATTATTAATGAGAATCGGCTTTCAAATGTAAAAGTAACTCGGCGTATAATAAAAAAAAAAGTGAATTAGTAATTAAGGAATAAAAAATCGAACGACAACAAACATATTTTGAATGAAACTCAAAGCAGATCATTTTAAGGGCAGATCGAATAGCTTAATTTGTTCAACAGATTGTCCACTATTAAGTTTTAAAAACTTAACTGAATCTCGTTTGGAATTTATGCAAATTTGCATATGTATATTTTAACTATTTTTGGATTAATTTTTGTTTTTTTGTTTGCAATTGTCTAATTCATGTCTTATTGATTTTTATATATTTTTCATTTAATAACAACATATAAATTTTGAAATGTGCAACATGATCTCGTTCAAATTTTATTTACCCTTCAGTTCTTCAGCGCACTCTCCCAATCCCAATCGCACATTAATTATGCTTAACTTTAATTTAGTAATGCAATTTGTACACACATTTAAGAAACATGTTTAAAATTATTATAACTTATGATAGGAGTATTTAAATATTTCATCTTAATATTTGCTTTTTGTGAATTAATGCCTATGATGTTCAGGAAAACTTTTATTTTATCCGTATTTTGCCTGTTTTACATTTACGGGATTCGTCGCTGGCTTAAAGTCCTCGATGAACTTTTCGCCTAGGTTTATGTTTGAGTTTTGCTTTTTCCGGTGTGAAATAATTTTTACAGTGTTTTCGTTATTTTTTATATAAGTATGTTTATGTATTTATACGATTTTGTATATGCTTTAGTCAGTACTTGAAATTTGCTGCGCATTTGAAGTTTAACATTTAGAAAATTTCTCAGTTGTATTTTTTTGTATTTTTGTTTTTTTATTTTTTAATCTTGTTTGCTTAATGTGTCTTGAGTTCCATTTCGTTAAACATTTATTTGTACGCCTATTTGAATTTACAAAACAAGTTGTTTGCCTAGGGAATAGTCACAGTGTGGCATCTAGAATACGCTAAACACTTGTAGCATTTATTTTAACATTTAGCTTGCTTCTATTGTTTTCCTTTTTTTGTTCGGTTTAATTTTGTTTTGAAAATGTTTTAGTAGGCTTGAGCAGTGTTCGTTTGGGGAAAGTCTCTACACAAAATGCAAGCGAAAGTTACTTTTGTTAATTCTGCTTTAATTTTTGTTTGCTTGATAAGTTGTAAAGTTCACTTTTGGGAAATTCCTTGAAAGAGAAATCAAAGATGTACAGAAACACTCAACAAGCACGTGAGATTATGCGATGCTGCCTATTTACAGGATTCGAAACTTAAAGTTAGTGCAACAGAACCGATCAAACGATATCATACAAAGTTGTACTTAAGAAAGGCGACAACTTGGCTCTGTTCTCTCGTATTTTAATATTGGGCTAATTATTACGTATACGTCACGGATTCATAGAAAAACACAATAGCCAATAGATTATACATATTAGTTACTATTAAATAGTTACAGCTTATGTATGTAGTCGTGTTTCTTGTGTGTATATGTCTATGTGTTTGTGAGTGTGAGAAAGTTACTCTAAGATGTTATCATATAAGTGTATTTATATTAGTCTAGTTTCTAAGAGTGGGCTTCTTTTTCCTTTTTCTTTTTTCTTTTTTCTTTTTGTTTTGTTTTCTATTTTCGAACTATTTGTTGAGGGGATGCTCACCTTATGTCTGCCTCATATACTTGCGTAAACGTCGCTGCTGCTGTTGTTCTTGTTGTTGTTGTTGTTGTTGTTGATGTTGTTGGGCTTGCTGTGGCATCTGCTGTTGCTGATTGCTCAAATTGTTGCTGATGTGGGCCACGCCCTCGCCAATGCCATGTGAAACTGAGCAGCGAGGCCAGCAGACTTAAAATACATTCGAGGATGTATCTGATACTGCTGCTGCTGCTGCTATTGCTACTGCTGCTGTCCCTTCTGGTGGTGGCAACTCGAAATTGCAGTGTCGACGTCGCTGCCGCGGCTGCACCACTGAGGGCCGCATGGAATGCCTGACAAATGCCAAACTGCAGAAGCACACAAACAGGTACACTAAGAGATAGCGATGCGGAGACATGGGAGGATGGGCTGGTGCCGCGTGCTGCATTGCTGCTGGGAACTCCCCTGGAAACGGAATGAGAAACACCTGTTTAATTTACATCTTTATTGCTGTTCTCATACTCAGATATTGGTTGAAACGAAAACAGTTAAAATATGTATTTATATGTATTTATGTATATATATTGTGTGTGTGTGTGTGCATTTCCTTTTGCATGTATTCAGTGCGTGTCCTTGTGTATATTTCGCTTGAAGTAGTTGCTTGTTTCTTGCTCTATTTACTTAGGAGGTTGTTAATAAATGTGTAAATGTGTCAATGCGGAGCTGATTATCATAGACATTGAGCAACAATTCGTATCAGCTCACACAGAAGTGCACCTACAAAGTGGAACTTGTTTTGCAGCCCTCAAAAAAAACATCAAGTAACAGAACTACTTCGAATGGAAAATACTCAAATAATGTCATCAAATGGGTTGCAAAAGTCAAACAGGCACATGAGTCTCAAATATAGTACATATGTATGTGTATATATTCAGATACAAAGGATATTCGACACTTGCTGGGAAAAAAAACATTGCATACACAGAACGTGTTACCAGAGACAAGTGGCATCAATGACGCAGCTGCAACAGCAACAGCAACAGCTGCAGCTGCTACATCAAGTAAATACAGTGGTGAGGAACTGACTTGTGGAGTGTTTAACATAGTTAAACATAGCTTATTTCATATAATTGCGATCCATATACAAAACTTTTCAGTACTATTAATTAATATAGATATACATATATAATAATAAATCCCAAAATGAAAATTAATTATTGATTATAATTTAATTATTTAGTTTACAGCGTTTTTCTTCACTTTATCCAAAAATTGTCTATCGAGGGACATAACAAAAGAGGTAAACTAAAATATTAATTTTTAATTTGTACACTGGGCTTAAATAATTTTAAATCTTTCTCACAGGCGTTGTTTCAAAAGTTTTCCACTGTGCATGGTGGAAGCCGAGAGCGAGTCCATGAGTCGACGAAGCTGATGCTGATGCGACAAGCCAAATAAACAAATAAATACACAAACAAAGGAATGAGGGGACAAACACGTCCAGGAATTTATATTGTCTTTGGTCGTCTCGGATTCTCTTTTTCCTGGGCCTCTATGTCGCTCCAGCAGTAAACAATAAAAGCCAAATAATGCAAAAACGTAAAGCAAAAGAAATGGGAGTAAAAACGAGAAACCAAACAGAAGCCGCCATCATTGAGAGCGAAACACGGTGAAAACAAAAGTAGAACTACTACAAAAACAAGAGCAGAAACAACACAATGTTGACTGCCACTGCTGTTGGCATATAATAATAAAAATAACAACAAAACAAAATGTAACGTCAACAATGCAAAGTAGCAACACAAAACAGACAAAACATAATAATAATCAGAAACAAGTGTGCCAAAGCAGTTAACGGAAACAACGCGCATTGCATGCACAATATGGTAACAAGGATGAGTACACCCTCATCGCTATGTGTGTGTTAGTTCTGTGTGTATGTGCGTGCTGTGTGTGGTGCCATCTCTGTGACATTATCTAGCAGACACCGTTGCGACAATGACAACGACGACGGCGACGACGACAACTTGACATTAGTGAAAGTCGCAAAGGAAGTGGCATGCAGCATAAAGTCAAGCTAGGCAAAATGGGAAAGTAGGAAGGGGGTAGTGATGGGGTAGGTGGGTTAGGTGGGTTAGATGGGGCTGGTGTAGACCAAGCGTAACATAAACATAATTTTCATGGGCCACGCGCGCTCCGTAACCACTGCAAGCCACCGTTCCATGCCCAAAGACGTGCTGCGAAAATGTCGCAGCTTTTCCAACAGCGAAAGCAAAAAAGAAAACTTCAGCTGGGGCTTAGAGTGCTGTGAGTTGCTTTGTTCGACGTAATGATTACTGCTGTGCACACAATTTTTGAGGCAAGTGCGGGGGGAGGGGGGGCTAAAAGGAAAACTGTATTTTTAATTTTCATGTAGCACATTTGCAGTTAACGCAAAGTATATTGAATATGTATGGCAGATATTGTACGTCTGTCGCCCCATCCCAACAACAGCAGCGCCCAATTAGCATTTTTCCACACCCTTGGCTGACTCGTTGGCGACACCCCCCTAGTGAACAGATACTTTCTAATCAATATTTGCGCTGTGTTTTTCACAGTTTTTCTATTTATTGTTTCAATTTTTAAAGATACTTTGCCAACATGAACTTCACTCGTTGGCTATTTTCAGCAGTCTCTTTAAATGCGTGTCTTTACACCAGTTACTTCCACCTCAAGTGGCACGCTCTAATGTTTCCACATCGTCTTTCCACCCAGCACCTTTTGGCCTGGTTTATTTAGTGTCAGTGCTTGTGTTACCTGTAGCTGCATTTCTATGGCTGCCCAAATACGACTTGAGCTCTCAGATGGCTGGAAGCCATTAACGGTTTTCAGTTCTTCTGGCATTAAGCTACACATTGTGTATCTAGCATTGTATTTATCTCTAATTTCCCACTAGTTATTTTAGTGCACGACAGACTACCCTTTAAGTGAGCAATTAATTTTCATCATTTTAAATCATCATTTGTTTTAGAACAACGTAAACGCACCACTTGTTCGCTCAACTGAATTCTTACCGTACACTTCTTGATAACTATTCCGAGTTGGCTCAAAGGGATTCCTTGGCAAAGCATTTGCTGCGCACCATTTTCAGTTCAGTGCATTTCTCATACAATTATTAACTGAAGTTCTGACTAATCTTTTGCAGTACTCTTCAACCGACTGAGCATCACTTTAAAATGCCAGTCGAGCAACTCTTGATTCCATTCATCATGCCGCGCCGTTCTGGCATTCAGTTGCCAGCCACAAAGCATTCATAAACCCGCATTAGCCACAATGCTGTGCCGTTAGCCCAACCCTTTTGCCTCCTTCATTAGCATGCCTTACTTCAACACATTTTATGCATTCTTCTTCCACTTTTTCTTCTTCTGCATCTTCTTTTTCATCTACTCTTACTCTGAATACCCACAACGTAGTCAGACAGTTTCTGGCCATTTGTGTATATTTCTGTCCATCACGGCAAACTTTCGCCTTGGTCCATTGTGCTCTGGATTTACTTTTTGAGAATTTAAATTATTATCAGGGTATTTAAACTTTATCACAACTTTTGCTTAGCAAAGGCATATGTTATCTTTAGTCTTTGATCTTTAATCTTTAATCTGGATGCAAACTCGAACCTTTTTTTCCGGTTGAAGAATTTAATAAACTATTTTGCTATTAACATATTTTGTTTTTAAATTATAATTTTTATGGGATTAGTTTTATATACATATGAATATTAATGTATTTACAAAAAATGCAAAATTTGTTGTGAAACAATTTCAATCCGTACACTCAGAAAAAAATCACTCTGAATTTTAGAAAATCGTCCCGAAAGCCAGAAATGTTTTCTTCTTCTTAGAAATAATTAATAAAATGGAATAAAAAAAATTATAATTGTTAGAAAAAAAATATTTCTTAATAAAAGAGAATTTTCTGTTAGTAATAAATATATTTCAAGACAGTTGAAATGCCAACTCAAATTTTAGAGAAAATTATTTTTGTAGTTTAAAAAGTAGTAATAACATTTTCGAGTCTGAAGGTTTAAAGAGGACGAGTAGCTCATGGACAGTCATCCAGCTCGGTTTCGGCTTAAAATACTAACGAACGTAATAATAAAAGCAACAATAAAATTAATATTAAAAGTTTTACAACATAAAAAAATGCCCTGGAAATTAAACAAATATTCTCTAAAAAATTGGAGAAATCCGTGTTATTAGAAAAAAGCCAAAAGAATGGCGATTTTCTAAAATTGTGGAGATTTTCTCTATTTTTTTTTAAGGGAATTAAAGTAGTTAATATTAAACACTTTTTATGCTAAGGGTATACGCAGTTTCGGTGTGGCAATAAATACTGTACAGGTTGTTTTAATTTTCTTTATGTGGAAGTGTTGCTTGTGTGGCTGTGTGTGTGTGTGTTGGTTGTGTTGTCGTTGATTTTACTTACCATTCAGCACATGTACCGTTACGCTTTTGGGCTTTGCATTTGATGGATTACATTGATAATGCCCGGAGTCCGATGGACGCGCTGATTTAATCAGCAGAAACGATGTTGTCGTGTCACCTTTGTTGGTAACAACCGAGACGCCGCCCCGTGGCGAATCGTAGTTGATTATCTGCAAAGAGACAGAGACAGAGACAGAGCGAGCGAGAGCCCCGACAATTGGAGAGTAAGCCGAAGTACTTGACCATTTATGTACACACACACAAAAAGAGAGGGGGCGCGAGAGATAGAGAGAGAGAGAGAGAGAGAGAGAAAGGAGCGCGAGAAGTAAACATGGCCCATTTGTATGCGAGTGACATTTACAATGCCGCATGGACGCAGTCGCATCAAATTAGTTTTTATGCGACATTCATTTTCTAAGCCATAAAATTGTTTTGTGTGCAGATTACGCATACGCACTGTTGCACGCCACTGAAAAATTAAAATCTTTGAGCGTGCTACAAAAACAAAATTTATATATGCATGGGAAAGAAATAGAAAGAAAGATAGGCGAATAAAAGCAAAACAATAAAATTAAATCTGTTCATGGCAAAACTGGCACTAATGGCAACTTGCGACCACTCCCCCTTCTACGCCCACTTTCCCTCCCCGTTCCCACACGCACTCAACCCTTCTTAAAAGCATTCTTTGCTCTATAGAAAATACATAATAATAGAAGGGCTGTGAGCAGCAGCAACCCTTAATATTCCCAATACAATAAGCTAAAACATGGCCGTGACTAAAGTCCCAAAGCATGAACTGAAGTAAAACACCTAAAATGGAAAACTAAAACGTGGCTTTAACAGCCGCAGGGATGCCACTGACAAAAGCAAGTACAACAACAATAGCTGGAAGAGCTCTGGGAGCAGCGGGAGCAAGGCAATCGGCACTGGAAGCCAAACCAAAATCCATTTAAAACCCTTGCCTCAACGGGTTTTTTCTTTCCTTTTGGGTTACCTCCCTTGGTATAGTGCTTAAATGGCATTTTCCTGCAGTCAACAAAATAGAAACTCAAAATAAAAGAGGAGTGCCTGAAAAAAGAAAAAGCAAAAGAGAAAGAGAAAGAAAGAGTTGCACAGTTTTGGCCATTGCAAAGCTAATTTAAAAGTTACTAAATTGAAGCAGCGCTTCAGATCCCTCATCATTTATAGGCAGCGCCATAATGATACCCCAAAGTAATTGCCTGTCGAAATTGACAAAAGCCCAAAAAAAATAAAAAAATGAAAATGAAATGCAAAACAAAAAAAGCAAACACCTTACACTTACAGCGTTGTTGTGATTCCAAAAGATATAGGCCGGCGGCTCAGGTGAATTGAGTATGACACAGGTGAGATTTATAGTCGAGCCGCTTTCTATATACAAATCTGGTGCGCCGATAATTTCCGTTGAGGGCTCTGTAAGACAAAAATAGAAAAAGAAAAGAAACAAACAAGTTGCATCATTGTAATTACTTGAATACTGTATAACTTAGTCCAGCAAGCGATTATAGCCTATTTTTGTAGACAACCCTCAAACTGCTCATTTGAGCTTGTGCTGCAATTATTTTTAGGCCTCTTTCAATTAAATTACCCCGTCTACCCTTCTAGGGCACTTCGGTACGAAGATTTAGCTCGAATGAAATGGCAATTAGGTAAATACAAATTTAGGAGCTTGCTCGAGCCGCCTCATTAGGAATACAAGTGTAATTTAAATGCGCAACAATTTCAAAAGATTTTCATTGAAATTTTCATAAAAGTGAAGTGCTCGTTTCACCCAATTCCTCACCTCCCTCCCTCCCTCCCTGCCTTTTGCGCTCCTCCCCAGCGAATTGAAGTTGTATTCTGCCTTGCGCCATAGCAACAAGTGCCAAAACTTTACTTAAACATTATTCAGAATGCCATTTAATTTAATGGAATCCTTATCAACATCATTGAAATATAAGGCCAGAAAATTGTTTCTGCTAATTTATATCGAAACTTTAACAGCAACAAAGCTTAACAGGATACCTAGTTTGACCTTAACAGTTTCTCACAGGACGAATATCAGATAGACACTAAGCCCACACAATTTGATTTTAGAATTCAAATAAACTATTGATATCAAAGTTAGTCAGACCTATTGAATTATGTCTAATAATAACTGAAGATTGACCCCTTCAATTATTGAGCTAAACCTCTCGCTAATCGTTTTAAAGCCACTCGAAATGTCATCCAAATATTACAAATTTAATACGTGATTGTTTTGGTTTTCTGGCGTTTTTAATTGAATCGCAATGATTTACCACACAGCGAATATTATTGGTAATTTGCCATCTAGATAATCAATTTGTTAATCAAATTGGTCATTTGATATTTGTATTTGAAGTGTTCACTTGCCCAATTAGCTTGACAGCATTTTTGGAAATATAAACATTATTTTAATAAATAATAAATTTCAAGCCTTTTAAGTTGAGAGTTAATTTACTTAGTTTAATATTAAACTAATTAAATCAACTGCTCGGCCCAATAAATTAATTTAATTTGCTTTCATACAGCCAAACCATTAAAAATGTGGGAAGTGAAAAGGAAGTCTAAAGTCTTAAAGAAGGAAGACCCGTTAAGGATAATCATCTGATCAGCATCTGTTCCTCTATATTAACGAGCTCATCTCAGAGACTATAAGAACTGAAAAGTTCAAATTTGAAATATAATGCTCTCTCTAATACCTTACTCTGATTCAGGTTTTTTAATTTGATCGCTAACTGTACCCGATTTGTGAAATCGAAAGACTCAAATATAAAGAAATAGCCTCACGATTCACATATATTATTTCTAGACATATTTTTGATCAACTATACAAATTTCACAAAGAGCGGAAAAGAAACACCAAAGAAAATTACTATCAGAAAGCTTCATATGTATTTCAAAGTTAGGTTTAGGGTATCTCCTAGTCGAGCTCATAGCAACTTGCAGTTCTTGTACCTGTGAAGCAAAGCATTTATTGGTACAATGTGAATGGTTTCCAAGACGACTTTGATTTCTTGGAGTGCTACAAAAGTGCCCTTCTAACTTAGGCGTAGCTTAGTACTTACCAACAACAGTCAAGTGAATGTAGTGACTCATGTGGGGTGTTGTCGACACTTGGCACTCGTAGATGCCGGAATCGCGGTGTTGCGGATATTTGATTTGTAGCATCCAGTCTTCCGTCTGCGGTTGGTGTATGGCCCGAAAGCGCTGATCTGAAGTGTACGTATAACGACCGACTGTTAGCAAATGGATGTCCCGATGACGCACCCACGAAACCTGCAGTAACATCTGTATAAAAAAAAGGGAGAAAAAACACACGCACTCAAAATCGAATCAAAAGTTGAGTCATACAATAAGATTTCATTTGTCAAGACAAAATTTGCGTGTTAAGTTTAATTTATTGTGCAAACAGTTTAAAAAGTCTATTTCACACGCAATCTTTGGAGGGGCTTGTTTTATAACAAGGGGGTTGTTTTTCTTCCTCTACTCCTTCTCCTTCTCCTTCTCCATCTCCATCTCCTGCTATTTTTATTTTATTTTTTTGTTGTCTTTGGAAAATGCAAATTTATTGTGAAATGTTTGATATGTTATTCTTTTATGCTAAAGAAAATCAAGAACTTTGAAGCACACATGTGACGCCCACGCTGAAGGGTCGAAGACAAACACAGCCTACCCTTATCAATGTGACTGCCGGCAACTTTGCTGCTGCCTCGAGGCAAAATTGATGGCAACAGGATGGCAGTGGTGGTGGTGGTGGTGGGCCACGCCCATGCTAATGCACACCTGTTTGGCAACCACCTGCTGTTAACGTGTCTAAGCTCAAACTTTTTTTAAGTGACTGTGATTTAGGGGTGTGGACAAACGAACCCACCCACCCCTACACCCATCCCTTCCCAACAGTGTCGCGTGTCATACGTCAGCTGTGTGCATTTTCATTTTCATTTTAATTTTCGTTTTCAATTTCAATGACACCAGCTTAGCAACATGCTGCCGCTGCTGCCTGACAACAAAGAGTGACGGCAAAGTTAATGGACAAGAAACTCAGAAGTTGGACGGAAATTCAATGGCTCCATGGTTGCTCATCCCAGACTCTGACAATGTTCTTCGCCAGGTGTTGCAGATTGACGCAATGTTAGGCTAAAGTTTTACATGAATAAAGTTTAATGTAATTAACATCAAATGCTCGAGCAGTTCTTAAGCGCACGCAAAATCCATGTTCAATTCAGAAGCGCAGCACATTCCATGCCCCCAATTTCAGCGTGGCTGCCACCAATCGCCAAAATTTACTTTCAATTTTTCCCATCACCCACTCCAAATCATTCAAGCAAAACCAGCAAATTCATTCGACGACCTCTCGATGTTCCCCAAGTTTATGCGTATTATGCGTGTTTACAGTATCGTAAAATTTTTGTATCGATTGCATATACATAGGAATATTTTTGGCTGCTGGGCAAAGAACATCAACGAAAAATCTTTGACGTTTTTATAGCTCAATTTGCAGTGCGCTGAAAAGTATGCTTTAAAATTTGCTTAGACGCTTGTTATTTTATACCCAGTGTTTGCTGTGGTGTAGTTAAATGCGCATAATATGCCTTTCATCAGCAATAAAGCATCGTTAAAAATATCTCAAATTTCATTTGATACGAAGCCAATTTGACATGAACCACATTTCAACAAAGAACACATTTGGCAGGCTTTATTAAGTGTTTTGTTTTGATGTTAACTGAGCTGGAACATGAAAGTAATGTCTTTAGTCATATAAATATCAGAAAACAATTTGTAATATGCCCCTTTTTACAGGGCATCTCACAGTCGCACTGCTGAACATCATCGAAAATGATTACATGCTTAAACTTTAGCTGTGCACTTTATTTTAGCTTTGAATTATTCAAAAGCGCTTTTCTTTGCGCCGGGGAGTTAAGAAAAAGAGCTCCGCCTTTTAAAACTCATTACCGCTCGCATGCTGTTATCAGGAAAGGCAGCAGCAGCAGGAGGAGGAGGAGGAGCAGCAGTACCCGTAAAATGCCGACTCCGACTGCGAGTCTAATGAAAAACGCTATTAATAATGTAGAAAACATAAACATCCGTTCCCTGTTTATCATTACTCGACGGCGCACATAAAACAGAAGGCGGCTAACACCTCCGATTTTTTATCTGTCGGCTGGCTTAAGTTGTCCCCAGTTGCTTGCCAAATCTTAGCAGCAATGATGTATTACTTCGTTAGGCTGGAGGAGGTCGGGGTACACTCAGACGGAAATGGAGTTGAAAAGTTCGCGATTTTGGGGTTGGGATTTGAGTTGGGGTTGTGGTTGCTGCCGTGGCTTGCCGCAAGGTGAAAGCTAATTACATTCTCGGCTGACAACCCGAACAAATGAATTTTGCCTTAATGCTTTCAAGAAATTTGGATAACGGTGTGGAAAATTATGCGAAGTTGGGAAATTATCAACACGACTGTGTGATGCAATCATTATATGCGAAAAAATGTAATTAATTAAAATTAATTAAATATTGTGAATTTAAACTAATAATAACAATCGAACATTAAGTTGCATATTGAATTATAATTTTGTCTGAATCACAAAAACACAATCAGATAAGTAAATAAATTAAAATTAAGTTGATGTAATTGTTTGCCTGAGTAAACATAAATCTCTTATGCATCTCATTAAATTGTACAATAAGCCGCTTTTAAAATACGAAAAAATAATTAGCGTTGAGATAATGTTTAACTGGTGAAAGGAACAAAATGTTATTTGGCTCAATTTTATGAACCTATGTGCGAGTTTATAATTAATTAGGTGAAAAGTATGCAAAGAGCGTTAATTAACTCATCGCTTGTCTGTTGAGGATCGATTAAGTTATCCAACTAATACGCATCTAATGAAGTTGCCAACCATTCGGTTGGCCAGGCTGACCCCAAAAAACCTGAACCGACCTTTACCTAACCCACATCTGCATGTGTTGAAAGCTATATAAGACGGCACCCGAAAACTTTTCACCACCCATTGCTCAACCACCCACAAGTATACAAAGACGGGCCGCTCGAATTTAATAATCACGCAAATTAGTTTTCGAAACCGCAACTCAAACAGCAGAGGCAGACGAGTCTATGCCATCTACGGACTTCCCATCTAGCCATCTAGCCATCTAACCACCTAATCACACACACACACACACACAATGCAGGTGGGTGGAGGGAGGGGGGCGGAGGAGTAATGCCAGGCAGACATGTAACATATTATTATCGGAAAATAAGCACGGGCCGCACAGGAAGTAACGGAAACCCAATGACTACGGCGCAGGTTGCAAAACTAAAACCCAAAAAAAAAAAAAAAAAAAAGAACCCAAGCTGAAGCAAAATGGAAGCTTTTGCATATTTGTATTATTTTTTCGTTGGCTTGGTTTTTTTTTTTTTTGTTGCTGTTTGCGAAGCGTTTCAGGAGTCGATTTGAATAGTTTGCCAGGTTTGTTTGGCTGGTTTGGCAGCCTAGGCCGGAAGTGTAGGCTGGGAGAGAGAGCGAGAGAGTGTTGTGAAATGTTTGCGGCATTTCCTTCCGCACAGCACGACGACGAAGTCGAAGCGCTAAAAGTTGAATAAAGTAAAATCGGTTTCCTGTTTCGGTATAATTAATCATTTTGTTTTGGCAGCGGAACAATTAGCCAAAGCCACCATGTGGGCGCAGTTTACGTGCTAATTAGCTAAAAAACATGAAAATGTAACAGACACACACACAGCCACACGCACACACATACACATTACAAATGGCATTTTGATGGCACATAATGACATAACAATTGCACAAACTGTTGCCTTGGTTGTGTTTTGGGGGTAAGGCTTAACAAGTTAAATGATTTATATTTTTCCGTTCTTTTTTTGCCAACTTACCGTTTTGTTGCCCAGATTCTTGACGCGACAATTCAAATAGGCCGTTTTGCCGAGCAGCGCGGTGACATTTTTCGAAGCGTTCCTATCGAAATAGGGTCCACTATTGCGAGAGTCGTCAATCAGATCGATGCTATTGCGATTTATGCCGGATGCGGCTGCAAGTGATGCGATTGAGCTGCCCTTGTGCAGGCTGCCGCTGGCAATGCCACTTATTGTGGTTGTTGTTGTTGTTGGTGCCCCCGAACCGGAGCCAGAGTTCGAATTGGAGCTAGTGCTGATGCTGGAGCTGGAGCTGGAGCTGGAGCTGATGTCAGTTGTCATTGAGCCGGTGGCTGTAACATGGCTATTTGTATGGGTTCCGTTGATGTTAGTATTGCTTGTCATACTTCCGGTTCCGGCAACACCATTCACAGCAGCAGCTGCAGCCGCATCGCCCTCATTTGGTATGGCATTATTACTGCTGCTCACATCCTTTGATTTATACGAGTCCCGCTGGGCGGCAAGCACTGCAATGAATACATAAAATGTTGAGTATTTGCCAAATATTCGCAATATGAAATGCAATTAAATTGCCCCATAAGGTATACCACAAATTTTAAATGCCAAGCAATTGTCTCCTCGCACACACACACACACACACCCGTTTGTTGCATGTGTGCCTGAGGAAATCATTATTGTAATTGCATCCGTTTCGTATTTGGAAATGTTCTGACTTTCATTTCCGTATTGATTTCACCATATGTAATACTGAAATCATTTCAGTTGACATGTAATATGCCTAGTAATTAAAGCGGAAATGGAATTCTGGTCTTGAACGACCAGATAACAGTACCAAGTAATATGTTGTATATATGCTGAGGCTAATGTATGACGCCTCAAACTCCACAATTGAAGTCGACGAGATTCAAAATATATCGGAGTATAAAAAAACCCAGCGTGAAACATATTTGGACTGATTAAGAAGTATTAATAATAATAACGCTATATATTTCACCTTTGGCATTTGGAAAATTGCCTAAAATTCCGTTAGAGAAGTTTGAATAGTTTCATTTTCATTCATTTTGATAATTTTCAGAAATATGTGCACAAAACTACTTGAAAATGAAATGGCAATCAAGTGAAAGAGTTTTATGCGCAAGTGAAAAACTTGGATATTCCCCAAGTCGAAAAGTCATTAAGCTCCAGCTTGGCTAAAACAACCTGGCAAATGGCCAAATCACAATAAACTGCATTTCATAGCCTGCAAAATTGTCAAAGATGCTAACAAAATATATATTCCGGTTAAGTGGATAACTTCAAGTGATTGCTTTATAATGGCTACAAAAAGCAATATGCAAATGACTTTACCACCACCAAGATCAAATTACTAACTTAAATTGATGCCATCATATGCAATATCGTTACCATAATTGTTCAATTAGTTCACATTTGGCCATAACAGCGTCGGACTGGTTTTCAACTTTTTAGCCCCAACCAAAAGAGCACATGTTAAACTTTTGTGAATTTAAACCCGAACCTAGCATTGTTTGCTTTCCATCGATAACGCACACACACACACACACACACACACACACAAACGCAGAGCTAGTTTGGCTCGAATACCTTTCAACCATTTGGGTAATTAGCAAATTACGCATACGCATACACACACACACACACACACACACACACTCAGAAACACTCGTTGGTATTCGCGTATCGTATGTGGGGCATAAACTTTTGTTTTGCGCTTTTTGGGTTTTATTATTTTTTGTGTGTGTGTGTTTTTTTTTGAGTACGCTTTACGTTTATCAAATTTTCATGTTTTTGCCACAACTATAGCACAGTAAAAGCCACTTGGATCCTTACTGTTGTTGTCGTAGTTACGACCAATTTTTATCCACCGCCATTTATCCCATCACTTAGCAGCCAGCCAGCAAGCAGCAAGGACGATGTGGATGACGCCGATTCGTCTGCTTGAGACTCAAACACAAATACACAAGCTCATGTATGTCCGTGAGTGTTTATTTTTATATCTTAAGTGTATGTGTGTGTGTTTGTGTGTTTGTGTGTTGGACACTTGATACGCTTATTACGCCCAGGCAGAGAGTTTTTATAGCGCAAGGGCGAGCTGTGAGCTGGCGACCATTTTATAGTTGGCAGCCAGCGACTTTATTAGATTAAACATGTTGTGCACGTTGGCTCAAGACTGTCAGTCACACACAACAACACACTCATACCCTTACACATACCCTTGCACACACAGACAGAAAAATAAAATATTTCGTAAGCAAAACTCACAATTTCAGCTTATTTCTTCTATCGCTAAAGTCGAGTATATTAAGCTCCTTTCAAGTTTGAATTTAGTGTTTGCTATCTAAAATTGTAGTACGAAACAAACTTCAAGTGAGGATTAAACTATCTAAGAATAAACACACGTATATATAATGACATGGCCAAAATAGTTTGTGCTAAAAAGCTTAGTTACAAATATTTGATCTATTTTACATGTAAAATTGAAAAATAAAAATAAGTGAGCTATGGGCAATAATAAAAGAATTAAAAAAAAATAATATTGTGTTAATACAAAACAGCTTTAAGTTTTAGATTACAAGTTAGCTTTTTATAAAAACAAAAAAAATATGTTAAATCGAACCTTTTTCTTTATTTATAACATTTATTTGGGTCTGTTTGTGCTGGCGACACTTTATGTATATCGTTTTTTTATTAAATACAAATTTTACTAGGATTGCATACACTCAATTTCATATTAAAAACTGTAATTTTTCTCTCACTGTACTCACTACACATACAATTTATGTAGCACGCTTGTTGTTAACCATCTTCCATCGCCCCCTGGACATGCATTGGCCAGCTACGTCGCATGTCCTGGCAGTAGTCAGTATTGGCAGCTGGAGCAGCATTTTGCGTATGCGTTGGCCATCCAAGTGCGCTGTTCAATTGCCAAGGCAAGCAAACACAATGTTGCTAATAAGTTGGCTGCAACGCTAAAGTCCCAACTGTCCGTGCGATTCAATATTTATATACATATATACATATATATGCGCAGGCTGCCTCTGCCGGAGCAAAACAACATGATGATAAATAAAGAGCCGCTGGCTAGAAATTAAAATAAATTGACTGCTTGGGATGCGGCAGCCGCAACGCTAATGCGGCCAATGCCAACAGCAGACAAGAACAACCAGATGAAAAACAGCAAAAACGAAAACGCAAACGAAAACAACAGCCGCAGCAGCAGCAGCCACATAAATTTAGATCCTCAATATACGGTACTTGTTTAAAAAGCGCCCTGCAGAAATCAAAAAGTCATATGCCGGGTCGTGTTCCGACTTCACGACGTCAACGTCAACGTCAGCGTCAGCGTCAACGTCAACGTCAGCGTTAGCGTTAAACAAGAGCCGACCGCAGGGCATTTTCCTGTTGCTGCTCAGCTACTGCTTGCTGTGGATGTTGTTGTTGTTGTTGTTGCTGTTCTTCTTCTTCTTCATGTTACTGTTTAGATTGTTGTAGTTATGTATGTATGTTATTAACATGACGTTCTTTTTATTGTTGTTGTTGTTGTTGTAACTGTTGTTGTCAGAAACATTTGAAATGTCAAAACTTTTTGCTCTCTGTATGTGTGCGTGTGGGCTTATTTGTGCCTGTGTGTTTGTGTCTCGGCTAAAATTACGTCTCGAAAACTTTTAAATTTTTAAATTCACTTAAAAATTAGAAACCCTTGTTGCTTGGTCGTCCCCCCACCCTCCCCGATGATTCTAACAAAAACAGCAAACAAGTCAAAAAATAAAAATAAGTTCTTTAAATATTTAAAGGTATATTGCGCTTGTGCTGATGCGGATCTTTTATTGCTGTTGTCTTTTTGTTTGGCACATAAAATTGTGCAAAGTATGCGCTAAATTAAATGAGGGAAGTCGTATGCTGTCGTGTTATTTGAATATTTGTTCTTTCGACTTTCTTTTTGATTGGGGTTCCCGACTTTTGCCAGTTGACAATTGTGCAGACGATTTCCTTGTGCCATTTTGTTCGGCATCAAAAACTTTTTCGACCAGTCTGCAGAAAAATGCTGAAATATTTCACAAAAGCTATTGAGGAAAAGTATTTGACATAAATAAATTGACTTTTACAGTTACTCAGCAACAATTAACAAAGGCAATTAAAATAATCGAATTTCTGCAGAAGCTCGCAAACAGCATCAAATCAAACATTTTGCATTTTTTTTGACTACAGCGTTCATTAAAGACTAATGATGATATCTGCTTTACTCAGGTGGCCCAAGGCCCAAATGGCAGTCTTGTCATTAAGCAAGCACACGGCATATGAAAAATGAATGCCATACTACACGCACACACCAGCCCACACACACACACAGAGAGAGAGAGAGAGAGAGAGAGAGAGGGACATAGTCGAGTGCAGTTAGTCATGCAGGACTGGCTAAAATCCTCACTCAATCAGGCCATGAGAATCGCTGGGGAATTTGATATACGCCGAGCCACAACTACTGGGGCCGGGGCGTGTTTTGGCCTGGCTTGGCCTGGCCTGGGCTGGCTGAAACATTGATTTCCCAAGACTTTAGAGGCACACAAAATTAATTACCCAACCTAAAAACTCAGGACGAACTCAGACGGCAGCAGGCATTATGTAAGGCCGAGTGAAATGTTGAAAAATGCCGAGTTGGCAGGGCCCAATTCCATTCATGCTGACTCATTGGGCATGACAACGAAATGAATGATATCGAAAATCGTAATCAATAAATGAAATTGGTCAAATCAATTTTGACAACAATTGCAATTTGCTAGCGAAAGGCTCGAAGCGAAACTGGAGCACGAAATTTGATTAAAACCCGGCCCTGTCAAAACTGAGCAGGATGCCGCTGAAAAAGAAAACGAGAAAATGTGAATCAAAACGAAAATGAAAATGAAAATATGGATGAGAATGAGGATGAAAATTAAAATGGGTGTGCTTATTCCCATTGGAACAAAAATGTTTACTAGAAAAATACCTCTACCAGCTATATCAATGTTAATTCAGATTTTTAATATTTTTTGATTCATAATCTTTTCTGATGTCTTCACAAAAATGTATGGTATTTTAGGAGAGTTTGAGAAAATCAAGTTTTTATAAGAATAAATAAATGGCAGTTTTGTTATTATTTTAATAAATTTAAAATTATAAATGAGAGTTTGAGCCTAAATATGTACTGACTTGTTTTTCTAAGAGCCAAGGCTATTATTTCGAAATGAAAATTAAATATTTTAAATTTATTTCGGAGAAACAGCTTTAAATATGATTTCCCATTAAAAATATCGAGTTTGTGAAAGGCTAAAATAAGCATGTCTGACCATATAGAGTATAAATATTCTTGATCGGCATCGATAGCCATGTCCGTCTGTCCACCTAAATTAATAAGCTTAGAGACTCGATATTTCAAATCTCGTGTATCATTCGCAGACTAAGTTTATTTTATTTAATAAATTACTGCCCTCGATTCGTAAATATATATAACCAATAAAAGACACAATTGTCCAGATAAAGCAATTAATATTTAATATATATACACAGACAAATTTTTGATCAGCTTTTTTTCCAAATGGAACAAACTTATATTCGAGATATCTCACAGTCGAGCTCTCTCGACTAGAAATTTTTGAGAAGATATTGCTTATTTTTTTTTGGTAGTAGGTCAGAAAGACTTACCTCCATTGCCAGATATCACAGCGATGACAACGACTAGCATGCTGAGCATTATCAGTGCTCGCTGGCAGCTGCTGCAGTCAACGGTTGTGCTGATGGTGGTGGTGGTGGTGGTGGTGGTGGTGCTGGTGGTGGTGCTGCTGCGCCTTCTGCTGCTGGCTGCTGTGGAGGCGCAGGTTGGCCATAGTCGTGTGCAATTCGTGGCTGCTATTTGGTCCACCAACGCCTCCTTCTCCACCTGCGGCTGTGAATCTCCACCCAAATCCGTAAAACGTTGCCTTTGACGCGGCTTAGCTCGTTGTTTTAAATTCGTTCGCTGGCGCGTTTCCATTTGAAAAGTTGCCATCATATTTCACTCGTCCTTGCGGGTTATTCTTTGCCCGTCAGTCAGTCAGTCAGTCAGTCAGTCAGTCAGTCAGTGAGTGTGAGTCAAACGCCCGTCCTTAGCTTGTCTGCGCACTTGCTTCTAGTTGCGAGTGGGCGCATTTTTTGGGCTATATATGTTAGGGGCGTGGCTGGCCGCCTTATTAACGCCTGCCATCTTGCCGCGATGCGTGAAATTGCCGAGCCGTCTAACAAATTGCTCGGCTTGGGTGGGACTCGCTTGCTCCTTGGACAGCCAGCTACAACCAATCTCAATTCTTTACTTGGCTTGCGCTGTTCGTGCCTAGTCCTGTTTGGCCTGCCTCCCTGCCTGCTGGCAAACTACTTTGCATTTGTTCTGCTCGGCTGGTGCTGAGAAATCGCAGTCATTTTTCCAGCGATTTATATTCTATTTAATTCCACTTTAACACAATATCACTGGGTATCACTTCATCTTCATTAGCGGCCGGCACAGCGTGCTGATTGCGAGTGTCCTTCGTCCTCAGAACAGCTCCTCGGTCTCCTCTTTATTGTTCCAGCGGCGACGGCAGCTGCAACGATAGAAAGCATAATAAAAACACAGTTTGTGAGATGTGAGCGTTCAAAATGTTTGGAATTTCATTAAAAATTCAAATGTCAAAGTCTAAATAAATGGAAATTTGTGTGGGTGCGTGTGTGTGTGTGTGTGTGTGTGTGTGCCGGCACGTGCTGTTGCCATGTTGGTATGAGTATATAAATATATACTTATATACATACATATATATATATGTGCGTATTTGTGTAGGTGCAGGACGAGGCAGATATTTTATATTATAGCTGCCACTCGCTCGTCGCTCGTATCCTCGGTTTGTTTGCCTTATGAATGTCTTTCTGTAACTGACGAATATATATAAGTATATATACAAAATGCGAAATGGGAAATGTTTCCATCGGAGGGATATGTTGCTCCCTAAAATGATAATCAAAACTGATGTACACGAAGGAGGCATTCTGGTTTTGAAACGCGAAAAATGTTGTAATGAAAATCAATGGGATTTTCTTTTAAGTGCCTGTTTCACAATATATAATTAAATTTACAATTTGTGTGGAATTCCCAATTTTGAAACTGTGCAGCTATATTATAAAAATTAAAGTCAAATTAAATATTTATGCTAGAGACTTTTATATTTGTGCTTGAAACTGTTTTTCAACTTGAAACTATGTTAATTGAGAGCCTCTGCAAAAAATAAAGTTTTTCATACTTATTAATTTATTTTGGTTTTTAATAACAATAAGTGAAACGCATAAAACTTTTAAGCAGTCTATTTAACTCTTAGTAGCAACAACAACATCAAAGTAAACCAAATTATTAAAACTTTTCATTCTGAAGCACTTTGAAAGTTTTTCGTTGCTGCTTAAATTATTCGTCAAAAATGTACGCTAGCTAAAGATAATTATTAATATTAATAAACATAAGCTAATAGTTTAAATACACTACAAAAGTACTTCAACATTTTTTGGTTGCTTCAAGATGAGTTTTCGAGCTTAAAAACTTAATAACTTGATATTAAAACAAAGTTTGCAATAAGTCTGCAAAAAAAAATAAAAATAAAAAAAGCCGGAATAATATTCATTCAGTACAGTTTGTCAAATTGTGCGAACTTCAAAGGTTTCAGCTAAAAATATACACTGCACCAAAAATAA
This sequence comes from Drosophila nr. perissopoda 5 BK-2023a, assembly GCA_035044105.1. Taxonomy (NCBI): domain Eukaryota; kingdom Metazoa; phylum Arthropoda; class Insecta; order Diptera; family Drosophilidae; genus Drosophila; species Drosophila nr. perissopoda 5 BK-2023a. The sequence continues at coordinate 432,387 of JAWNMK010000197.1, read as the reverse complement.
AAAACAAATCAAGAAAAACAAAAAATTTCAAAAATTGTTTTCTTCAATTGGACAAAAGAATCAACAGGTTCCAATTAACTTAAAAAATAATCTACATATTCATAAGCAGTATCTAAAAAAATTAATAATACAATATGCCTATGATGCTAACTGTAAAATATGATATTTATATGATGTAAATAAATAAATATACATATATAACCATATCTTAAAGTGTTGTGGAAACAAATCTTTAATCCAAATAACATCTGAACAGCAACTGACATCAAGCTACAAAAGTGTGTTCATCAAACAAAAATAAATAAATAAATTAGAATACTCTGGTCGAGAGTGCTCGACGAGGAGATACTTCTTATCCGATCTTAATACAATTTTGACAGTTACAACATCAATTGGACTATATCTTTATTATTGTGTTTTTATTGCTATCGGAAAACGATTTGATTCTATAAAATGAAATAAACTTGAACTCGATTTTGGATGCTGGACAAGAATATATATACCTTATGGGGGCCATCATGCTTCTTTCTACATCTACTTTTGCACAACTTTTTTATAGTTTTTCCCATATTTAATTGGAACAGGGAGTAAAAGTTAAAAATAATAAAAATGAAAATCAGCTGAGATTTAAATAAAACTAAAAAAGTAATTTGAAATGCATTTGTCAAAAGCAGAGTCGCAGCTGTTGCATGCCACATGGGGAACTGGAGTGCAACGCTAGAATGCCCGCGCCTCACGTCAGTCAGCAGAAGTCAGCAATTACATTTTGCCTGGCTGCCAGGCCACAACAATAAAGCATTTGTAATGGTGGTGAGTGAAGGGGGGCTGTGGTGGTGCGGTGGGGGGGGCAGCGGGGTGCAAGGTGAGCGTACGGCTGCTATTTTTGTTAGTCATAATTAGTGTCAAGGTTGAAATTGCGTGGGCAACAGTGGGTTAAGCAGCGTAAGCTCGTCACGTTGATGAGGCATTAAGTTGTAAGTGGCTCGGCGTCACTGGGCCACCCACCCACCCACCCACCCACCCACTCACCCACTCACTCGCAATGCATAATTAAAGCACATCGCTTCATTATAATTTCCATTAAAAACTGGCTGTCGCCACCTCCCGGCCATAACCGCAATATGTCCGAGGCACTGTGCAACATTTTTTGTATCCTGTATCCGCTTCCCGTTTGGCAAAATTTACGCACATGAAAGATATATATATATATATATAAATTACGGTGTATCTCCTTGGAATTTATTAATGAAATATGCAAGCCGCGTAATTATATTTGATTAAAAACAATACATGCATTTGGCCAACTATAAATTTACTTTAATTATGTTGCGCCATCTGTTGTTGGTTGTCATTTATGCCATTTCCAGTTCTTTTGTTGCAATGTATATCGAATATGATAATAATATAATAAATTCACAATTTTATTGGACGCAACAGCACAATGAAATTTTTTAATGCCACAGCCTTTTGTTTGCTTAACGTGTCTGGTCTTTTTGCAACAAAATTGCCTCGTAGCAGGCAACGAACCCAATATTTTTGTATAATGTCATTTTGTATATCGTCAAAATAAATAACACTTAACGTAGTTAGTAAATAATCTATGTAAAATCCATATTCAACTAACTACTCATAACGTAAGTGTACTGCAAATATGGGTTAAGCCGATTTAACCATGCAAAAAATGTAACCATACATACAAATAATAACAGTAAAAATATCAACACTCTATGAATATTGAAAAACAACCCAATCCAAGTCAGATGCAAATGTGCATTCATATTATTCACTGTTGATCTCTGTTGAAAAAAAGAGGATTTATTTCATTTTTGTGCACAATTCCGAAGGTTAAAGTGACAATGTTAAATATGTTTTCAAAGACTCTCTCTTTTTGTTGGGGAATTAGTGACACCTTTGTCTGCCTTTCTTACCTTGAATTCTTTGCGCAATTATGTATTCAGGTTTTTGGAGCAGACAAGGGCATTGCCTGACCTCTTTTTGGGCGTCATCTGGACAACCCAAAAAAGCATACAGATTTTTATGTGAAAATTAAACACAAAACGTTGATCTAAAACGCATTTTAAGACAACTGAAAGTCTTGGCTTTTATTTATACAGCGTTTTTTTTTTGTGGACAGAGCTCTAAGTGCTGCATTTTCTAACACTAACTCCTTCAGGTGACGTGTGCTGTGCTGTGAAATTCTGCAAACATTTTGATCGCTTTCAAACTCCGTTTTGCAATCGAATAGATTTCGGATGATTTTCGTATTCATGAAGAACTCTTTTATTCATTCAAAGCTAAATTGGCAAATCAGTTTTCCAAATAGCAATTTTGTTTATTCATTTATTATTATTAATTTATTTATTGTTAACTGCAGTGGAATTGTATAAAGATGATATTTTTCTGCATCCGTTTGTACTTAATACGTACTCAATTAAAAAGAATAAACTAAACTTAAATGTTCTATTATATTAATTCATTATTTCATTTTTTTCCATTCATTAACAATATTTATATGCATATGCGCATATATAATTTAATAATTAAACACACTTTGCGTACTCCTCCCGCTCTTAAATTGCTGATGTATAATTTAATTAACAGATTGACATCCCCTTCCGCATTAATTATATGCTGGTCTCCAATTAATTTTCCATATTAACTTCTTTTGTTGGGTTTTAGTCGATACAATAGGACTAAAAAACAAACAAACTGAAATATGAGTACCCTTTCCGTTGGCATTATTTGATTTAATTATACATAGTAATACCCTTTCCTTTGGCATCATAATTATTTGATTCAAATAAAGTCTGTTTGTTTTATAATAATCGACATTATCGTTATAAAACTTCATAAAGATGGATTTTCTTGACTATATTAATTGATTATTGTTTGGTGAAAAATGTTCTGCTTAAAAAAATCATTATTAGGTTTTTTCTAACCTATCTGAATATTTATCCCATAGACTCTAAGTTTCTTTTATTTTTCGTTCTCTGTCCAATCAATTTTTTATATGCCTTCAATAGGTTCCAAACTTAAATGGTATAAAAAAACATTAAATAAAAACGCAGCTATTATAAACTTAAGTCAACCTTCTTAGTAATGAGTGTGCTTAATAAATAAAATATATAGTTAACAAAATTAAGTTGGCTATATCTTCTCATCGATCGCAATCAATTCTATATAGTTTCCACATGGTCTAGTGTATATCTCCATATTAAGATCGCAATCAATTCTATATTTTTATAGTCGAAGTACATCTGCATATTATGGCAGGGGTTTTATCTATGGCTCTCCAAGGGCAACTGCTTCCTGTTCTCATCCTTGCCTCATGGCAAAACTCAGAAACGCCTCAGAAGTTGCCCCAATTGTGTTGACCCCAAAAGGAGCCTGGGGAAAAGTGGGACAACCCGCTCCGCAGCGGCAGTTGACCAACCGCTGTGTGTCATCATCAAATAAACCGCAAAAGAAGTTAAACAAACCAAAATTATAAGCCAGTTGCCTGGAGCTGACCAATAAACAAACCCCCCCCCCCCCCCCCACCCTAACCCACTTGCTTTTCTGCAAGGTGAATTATCCAAGCAATAAAATATATGATGACTAATTAGCTTATATAATTAATATACCTTTTGTAGTTGTTGCTGTTGTTGTTGTTGTTGTTGTTGTTGTGGTTGTTTTTGTTGTTATTGTTGTTATTGTCACGGGTTAACTGAACTTCCGATTGTTAAACAACGTTGTCCGTTGCCGTTATATTATTATTGAGTTGAATCTTTTGTGCACTGCAACCAAAATGCTTTAAAATCAGATGAAAAACAACCAACGGAAAATGGCTAAAATTTCACGGAAATTTGAAGGCCAGCAACCGAAGTTAAAAAAAACCCACAGCATAAAATGCGGCGTAAAAATGGCTTGGTTAACCCTTTTTTTCGACTGGGCAGGTGTGTGTGCCACCCAGTTCCGGCCCCAACTGTCCACCTGTCCGTACGCCCCAGCGATTTTATTGGAATTGCAAATTGTGATGGTATTGTTTTTGCCGTTAATTTATGTGACAGCTTTTTGGGTTCGTGGTGACCCAACAAACTGCCCAGAAAGTTACTCGAAAATCGGTTTATTCACTGTGTAATTGAAGTATTTTTTTTTTCTTTTTTTTCTTTTTTTTTTGCAAAGAATATTTATTCAATTATTGAATAAACTTGTCAGAGCACACGGCAAACTATTCATTTACTGCAATTCATTTGCATAATTGTCCAATTTAGTTCATACACGTCAAAAATGAATAGTTATCAAGGATATTTCAATCAATTGAAACTCTTGCTGAATTGATTTTTAAAGGGAGCTATTTTTATTTTTGTTTTATACATTTATGGCGCATGGCCCAACACCTGGCAGCGAAAAATGGCAAAAGTTATTTTGAGGCGGCCTTCAGGATGAACAACAAAATCAAAACAAAAGTTGGGTAATATTTTTTTCCTGGTTGTCCTTCGGTGACCGAAACGCCTACGTGCATAAAATGTGATGAGATCTGACCGACACTGTTTTTAAACAATACAAAAAAAAAAGTGATGTTTGCAATTTTAAAGCATTTTGAGGACTTTTAACATGTTGACCACCTTTATCGGGGCACAAAATAATCACCATCTTGATGTTTTCAAACACTGTTTACGCACTATGCTTCCTTGTGGCACTTTAGTGTTGCATATTTAATTGCTCTCTATTTTTCCTTCTTCTTATTCTTCTTTCATGGCCTCTCTCATGTGTTGGCTGCTGTTTTAGCTTTATTATTTATTTACTATTATTATGCACATTGAGCAACTTTTACGTTTAACTCGTTGCCGCACCTGAAGCACAAGCTCGCACGCACACACACACACAAACACACACACACTGAGAGTATGTTTGAGATGGCTGCCTGACTGTGTGGGTGTAAAAAGTGGATTGTGAATTGTCTTCAGACTAGGCCAAAGCAAAGCGATTACACCGTTAGAACGACCGAACGGAACGACTGCACTAAATATACTGAAACAAGGCACTCGAAGTAAGCCACAACAAAGGAGTGGACCAAGCGACCCAAGCAGAGCCGACGAGCTAACTGCCGAAGAGCGGCCAAAGCCAACGCGCTTTCTAACAAGAGAGAGAGAGAGAGAGCTTTCGCTATTTGATTGCCAGCACAGTGGAGCAAGGCTTAGTCAACATGTGTGCGTTCGCTTCCAATGTGCTCTTTTGAATTTTCGAACTTCCTGTTGGACGGGCACGCTCTCTCACTCCCTCTCTTTCTCACGCACTCTTTCTCTTAACACAATTGCCGGCGCACATCTAATATGCATATACTCTTTCGACAGCACTGATGATTACCGTTACTTATTTTCATTTCAATTTTTTTTTTACTTGCACATTTACAGATTCAGAACGAGTTTAAACTGCTGCAAATCAGTTAATTTAATTTATACTTTAAATGCTTTTCATATCAAATATTTGCGCTTCGACACAGACACAAACAGACAGACACACACACACACACACGAAAGCAGAGTGCAAGACAAGGATAGACACTTTGGCATCCAGACATCTGCAATGTTTAAGCACTTATGGCACATTAAGTTCTTTGGCTGTCTGCCCAGATCAAACCAAAGCTCGCACTACTAAACCCCCACCCTCATCCCATTGGGCGATGTTTACCGAACACTTTTTCCTATTCGTCTAACTGACACTGACACAATATTAAATGGATTCGAATACAACTCGTGTGTTTAACCAATACAAGAAAGAGTCCACAATCGACGTACCTTTGCCAATATTTATTTATTTTTCCTTCTTTTTACATTTTTTCTTTCACCTATTAAGCTTCGTGGGCAGTATGACATGAATGCAGAAACTAATCAACCCATGCCTGTTAGTGAGAACTAAGTTCAGCTAGTTATTAATTCAAAATATAACCTATTTATTGCTGCTATCGAAGGTAAAATATATAAAAGTCCAATGTTGTTAATATTTTTGGACCCGCCTCTGAGTTTGATAAAAAAAAAGGTTACATTGCATAAATATTATCTTGTATTCCAAAGTTAATAATATCTTTGCCAAAATATTAGAAATAATCGAATTATACATTTTTAAATTTATTTAAGAAACAAGGACTTAAATACAAACACCATGTTAAGAATTTGTTGCTTTAAAATTATAAATAAAAAAAATTTCAAATAATATGTTTAATATGAAAATACGTTTTGGAAATTTTTATCGTTGTCTGAATACCCTATATATCAATTTAAAAACCATAAAACTAAATATAAAAACCATAAAACTATATATGTATATGTGAACTAATATTCCAAATATGAAGCCTCTGCACAGATAAATAAGGTTAAATTGACTCTAGTCTTGAAGCTGATCAGGAATAGGTATGCCTTATGGGGTCAGCGATGCTTCCTTTTGCACAGCTTCATTATCGTTCCTTATCTTTTATCACATTTACAATAGGTCCAGTCAAAAATAATTTGTACTTTAATGTTCACTGCTCTTCATAAGGAACAAATTCAAAATATATTTGTTTTAATTATCTTTTTAAAATTTGATGCATTGTAAATTAGGTAAAAGTGAATAGCTAAGACGACACAAGAGCGACAATGTTCGCCACAGATTCTCCAACCACCTTGAAGACCCTGCGGAATGCCCTGCCCCGTGTAAAGCTGTACTTTGTCTGTAAAAATTGTTACTCCAACGCAGTCAAACACAAGCCGATACGATCGTTGCTGGTGGCGAATCGAGGCGGTATAGCTATACGAGTATTCCGGGCCTGCACCGAGCTTGGAATCAAGTCGTTGGCCATTTACTCAGAGCGGGATAAAATGCCTATGCATCGGCGGAAGGCAGACGAGTCGTATTTGGTCGGCAAGGGCCTGGCACCAGTGGAGGCATATTTAAACATTCTCGAGATCATACGAATCTGTAAGGAACACGATCTTGATGCAGTGTATCCGGGCTATGCCTTTCTCTCTGAGCGCATCGATTTCACCCAAGCTGTCATTGATGCAGGCCTCGTATTCGCCGGTCATCCTTAAGGCAGCATACGGCGAAGGCGTTCGTGGAGGCAAGTGGTAAGGAAAAAGTAAGGGCTTTCCAGAAAGAGCATAAATTGTAGCTCAATTCGCATTTGGCTAAAAGTAAATGTTAAACAAGTAAAAAACTGAAAGTTGCTTTTATGAATAATGCAAGCGCGCATCTTTTATTGCCCCAGAAAAACTGTTGCACTCTCTGTCTTGTTGTTATGTGATTCACTTAGATTGATTGATCGCATTTGTACATTACACGGATTTTGAAGAGATCGCCCTCGGATGGACCCACAACCTGGCCCATCTCCCGATCGACGGGCACACCATCAGCCATAGCTTGAATTGTTGGCAGGCTGGGATCCTTGGCAAAGGCATTCTTTGGATAGTGCATAACGCTCCCAAAGTCGTAGGGTACATTGTGGGTGGTCGTTGCGGAGTCTGTCATCGCTATGAACTGTGGCCAGTATTTGCGCGGAATGTTGTCGTACTCGATGACAACATGCTCATCGCGATCCGGACGACTCTGCTCGTGATACAGGCCCAGCACATGCAGCGTCTCATGCTGAATGATGCCCATCTTTGACAAGCACTTTTCGGTAAGATGGACATCGTGGGAACCGGAGCCCAACGGGAGTAAAGGATTGTAACCGACGCGAGTGCCGCACATTTTGGGTGACTTCTTGAAGTGGACATAACGACTGCCCACCGGAGCGGCAACGGGCAGTTCCTCAAAGCGCAGACAGGTCTGCTCGTTGAAGGTGGCCAGAGCGGTGCGGACATTGGACGCCTCCTCCCGACTATAATCGCTGGCTAGGCGATAGTAGATCCTCGTTCCGGGCCACAGTTGGAGCGGAGATCGCATTGCATTGCGGGTCTTCACATCCGCCTGCTCATCGTCCGCATCGATCTCGTTGTAGTAGTTCTCGAAATAATCGGCGCCCTGAGCACCCACAATGGCCAACAGGCCCAGCAAGGGAAACCACATTTTGTTGGAGTCCAAATGCAGCTGGCATTCGGTTTTATAGGCAAAAATCAAAATGCATTTTGTATTTGTTGAAAATATAATTATCAGTTTTGTGTGTTTTTTTTTTAGCATTGAAATTGTGTAAACTAATTTTTCACATGCATAGATAATGTGTACAGATACATAAATATACATATACATATACATAGATATATACACGCATTAGCTGGTTTTTTTTTGTTATGTGAGAAATAACAACTAAGAATTAGCAACACATTCTTATGCAACTATTCCATCTCTTCCCCCCCTTTAGCGATTGCTGATTCCGTGCAGCCAAATTCGACATTATCCCCGTTTGATGGGACAACTTACATGGCTAGGCGGTAATACAATTTGCATAACTTAACATAGATACAATATTTATACACACACACACTCGCAAAGTATGTGTTTACATACACACACACATATATATATATATATATATATATATGTATGTATACGGTACCTTAAACGCTTTTGTATGCATGACAATGTAATTCAATCATATTACGGCTACACTGGCGGCCAGAAAAAGTGTTATGAACTAGCGAGCTATTTAAAGAGTTCCTGAGTTATAATACTAATGCATCAGAAGTTGCATATAATTTGTTTACATTTATCAATCATAATTATATGCATGGTAAGCTGGCAATTTGTTAACAAAAACTAATGTCAAATTAGATTGGAAACACTTGCAAAACTAAAATTTAGTTTATTTAATTTTGAGTATTGCTTCCAATGAATACTAATCATGATGCGCATCTTAATAATTTAAATTAAATTACATATTGTACAATTTTCAACAAAAGTAAACTTTTCAAATGAAATCTCGATATCACTCCTCAAAATTGTGCTACAAATCGGCTCGTTTGGTTTGCTCTGCTGCAAGTGTGCCACTTGTTGTGGCCACCAGTGTGCGGGCGGTTGTTACCGAATGTGGCCCGTGGCAGGTGCAAATATGGCACGCCCCAATGCATAACATTAACATGCCAATTGTCTCCGTTCGATAAGCACAACCAAAGGGCATCATTCATAGACTTGAAAATTCCGTATTTTGTATGCGTTTCGTTATTTTTTGTTCTTCTTGTTTTTTCTTTTACATTTCACATTGTTCTTTTTTTGTTTGTCCTTAACACAGTATATATTGCATTTGAATGTATTTCTAATGTATATTTAAGTTCTAGTTGTTAGCCTGAGGCATAAGCGACGTGCTGAGTTCTTTTTTTGCGGAGCGTAGTCATCGTCAGCATCATAAATCGATTGACTGCATTGAGAATCGAAACAACCAATAAATATGGATAATTAAATTGCTAATTCTATAACTCTGTTCTCATTTATTGCTTAGGCGAGTGTGTGTGATGGGGATGGGGGATGGGGGAGGGTGGGGTTTACTGTCATACACTCTAAATACGCATAACAATGTGCACCGCATGGGCGTGGTCGCAACAGCTATGAGGACCTTGCGTCAGCGCAATAAAAAAATAGGCGTGTGCAATTATTTTAGCTGCCCGACTGCGCCACACGCGGCGTATACATAATAATATTATTATCATATTTCATACATGCAAAAAGGAGAAAAGAGTAGCAAGAACACAATTTAAAAAAAAAAAAAAAAACCAGAAAATAAACATTTTGCAAGCAAAATAGTAAACAGCAAATTTGAATTGTTGTTGTCGTTGTTGTTATTCTAATCGTAAACATAATCGTTGTCATCTTCAGCATCATCGTCATCGTCATCATCATTTTCAATTGTTTTCAATCCTGATCCTTACGCCCAGGCGCAGCCCGCATCAGGATCGGGCACTTCGCTTGCAAACATCACAAATCAGTTCCTAGTAATTAGTAACGCTCTCCCATCAGCTCCTAAATATTTATAAGTAATAGTAGTAGGTGTGTGTGTGTGTGTGTGTGTATGTATTATCGCCATCCACGTGGCATGGCTTTGATGGCGGGCAGGCGTGCGAGCGATCAGGTAAAAATGTTCGAGTCTCTCTCTAGTTGCAAACACTCGCAACTGCAACAGCTCGCCTAGTGCAACTCGATGAATTTGTACAGCGCCGGCGGCACCGCGTCCTTATACTTGATGCCCTCCTGTTTGATGGTCCGCGCCGCCAAACACGCCAACGATGTGTACTTCATGGGATCGATGATTTTGTGTAGAGGTGTGGGCGCCAGCAGCGTCTCAAAGGTCTCGCCGGCATCGTTCCGCGTATCCTGCGTGTGTATAAATATATATATGATGTTTTATATACATGCACAAAAATATTTACTCACCAAATGCGCACCACCCTCGAGGAGCGTGTGAGCCAGTGGCTCGACATAGAGCTGGAGTGAGGCTGCCAGATGGAGGGGTGTATTGCCGGCATCGTCAACGGCATTCGGATCGGCACCGACCTCGAGCAGCGCCTTGGCCAGCGATGCCGATGGGAACTGGCAGGAGGGATAGCGACCGACGAGGGTGCCCTCGCGATAGCAGGCATAATGGAGGGCTGTGCGACCGGAGCGCACATGCACCTTGAGACGATTGAGGCGATATAAGGCGTTCATCACCTGATGCCGCATATCCGGACAGAAACTGTCCGAGTCCAGCAGCGAACTGAGCAGGCAGCCAATGTGCAGGGCACTGACCAGAGTCCGGCTGAGCGCATTGGGATCGTGATTGCAGTCGTGCTGATGCGCCGACAACAGCGTCGTCGACGAGGCTGCAGACGATGAGCTTGAGGTGGATGATGATGATGAGGTTGATGTTGCTGATGCTGATGTTGCCGAAGATGATGTGGAGCTGTTCGACGTTGCTGTCGATGATGAGGATGGGGATTGTGTCAGTTGTCTGATGCCAATGCCGCTGCTGGCAGCCGGCAGCATCTGCTGCTGCTGTTGCTGCTGCTCCAATGTAAATGCCTGGCCCCGCTCCACCTCCAGCACGGCCTTGTGAAAGATGGTCAGCATGCCGTCCGCCTCAATTGGCGGCACAATGCGTCCGCGCGGCAACAGACGCCCCGCCTCCACCAGCATAAAGCTAAACAGCTCCGCAAACGACAGCAGTGACGATTGCGTCATCGGACTCAGTGGCTGCAAGATTTTCTGTTGCATTGTCAAGGCATACGACCAGAGCTCAATGCACCGATCGAAACGACCAGCGTCTGCATAGTGGGCACCTCTGCAAGCAAAACAAACAGTTTAATAAAAGCCAAAAAATTAAATATAGACGAGTGCGATCGACCAGGAGATATCCACAAGATAAATAAACCTTGCATTAGGGAGAATAGTTTACTAACTGTGTTGATTACTTCATCATTCTAAATGTTTGTGGCATAAGGAAGTAACTTAACCTCACTTGTACCCACATCATTTCAATATAATCCTATTATCTCTGGAATATCTGATTCAGTGTTTAGTTTGATATATATTTATTTAAAATCTGTGTACAGAAATCAATATTTTATTGAAGTTATTCCAAATTGAAAACTTGTGCCACAAATTACAAAGAAAACAAGTGAGAAAACTGTTGTCGAAAGAACTCGACTAGCAGATGCCCTGCATATAACTTCTAAAATTCTTCAATATTAAAATATGCTTTAGTGAGCAATATCTGTGGTTCTTATGCGTTATTTGTGATATTTATACTATATGTTTGGGTATATATTATATATATTATATCAATATTAAAAATGCTCCCAATTTATCAATAAATAAACTTGATCTGTCTCTTGTCTGTACTTGCTGGTCAGGAATATATATACCTTATGGGGTATCCCTGCTACATACTTAGGCACAACTTCTTTATAACCTAAAAATAGCATAAATATGTGGTTGAAGAAATCAATATTTATTGATTTTTGGGCCCGCTGGCAAAGTCATTGCAAAGTGAAAATATTTATTTTAGTTTGATTAAATTCGTTGACGGAATGCAATATTTATATTTATGTGTCTGGGCACAACTGAATCACATTTAAGTTAACCTAATAAATTGATAAATAGATTATTAGATTAACCTAAATATTAGTCAGTTTGGATAAAACGCAGAAACAATCAATGAAATATCTGCTCAGATAATTAATCTGAATTACAAATGTATCTACTTTGAGGACTGCAAGATGACTCCACTTGCTGGGTTGTGCTCATCCTTTGCTGTTGGGCACTGCTTACCTGAAACGAATGTAGTAGCTGGTGTCGGGATGCGTTGGTCCAAGGATGCGCTGTCTGATGACCAGCGCCTGCATGCGCATCTCATCGGGATCGAGAACGAGCTCCTCCAGCTCCTCAATGGTGGTCACTTCGGTGACCAGCTCGTAGGCCGGCACCGGCTCCTGCACTTTCTTGTCTAGTGGCGGATCCTGTGCTCGCTCCTCGAGCGCTCGCCGCCACAGCGTCAAGGCGACGGCAATATCACGTTTCTTATCCACATAGGTGGCACCCAGGAGCTCGAGTGCATCGATGCGAGCCACACGACTCACACAGGTCAACGTTATCAGGTGCTCCACAATGGGCATGTGTCCGGTGACGCTGGCCGCCAACAGCGGTGTCATGCCATAAAAGTCCACATCCATGGTGGCGCCGTGCTTCAGCAGCAACTGCAGTATTTGAAGCGAACCCGACTCGGCGCAGTCGTGCAACGCCGTATTGCCCTTGATGCTGCACCGATTCACGTCCGCGTTCAACGACAGCAGATACTGTGCAATGCGATAGTGCCCCTTGTAGCAGGCAATCATCAGGCAGGTGTGTCCATGCCGATTCGCCACCTCGAAGTCTGCAAGGGAGAGGGAGCAGCAATGATGAATCAGTGCCTGGAATCAAATGGCACACGCACTTACCTGCACCATGGTGTACCAGATACTTGACGATCTCGTAGTGGCCATCGAAGCAGGCGGCACGCAGCGGTGTCGAGTTCGTTCGCGTCGTGCTGTTCACATTGGCGAATCGGCGCACCAGCATCTTAACGATGCCCAGATGACCCGCGGCGGCGGCACACCACAGGGGAGGAGCATCCTCGATGGGCTCGCCATCGAAGCTGACGGAGCCCACCTGTTCCACGTTGGCTCGACACTTTGTCAATAGGTATTCTACAATGTCGTAGTGTCCGTTGCGACAGGCAATGACCAGCGGAGTGGCTCCATTCACTTTGGCCGATATCAATATCGCAATGTCCACGCTGCTCTTGTTATAGAGCACACTCTGCAGTCAAAAGAAAGTGAATACCAAATGCAATTAGTATTTATAATCGTATTCTGTTATACATATATGTATATACTGTTATATTTGTATGTATTTACTCAATCAGCATCACTCATATTATTAAGTTCAATATTCATATTCACAACTGTTAGTATTTACTAATTTATAAAGCAATTTATATAGTCACTTGCATGTGAGATATGTAAAACCAGTTACAAACTATTATATTCGATATATATATATATATCTATATATGAAAATCGATTAAATCACTTGTTATCGTTTTCAACACCCAGATCTAAAATGATAATTATGCAAATTTATCACAAATCAGCTCATTTCGAATAGTAGTGAAGTTATGAAGGGGTCTAATGAATGATAATTTTTATTTTATAAAGCAGCACTACTATTATTTTGACCACAACTGTACACAACACACTTATCATGCTGCTATCTTCTCTTCTTCTTGCTTTCGCTGATATTGATTTGTTCATTATGGTTAATAAAGTGGGTGTTTCTTATGGGATCTTGTTGGAATGGTTACAGCTGATGAATAAAATGTGAAAGTATATATTTATTCCTCAGAAGGAACGCATGTGTTTTAAATTATGCCTTTAATTGCTATCGAAAATCGATTTATATCGATATGATCGAAACTGTGGGAGTTATTAATAAAATAATAACAAATTTGAAGCTTGTGGCTTGTGTAGGCTCTGAGCTCATGGCTGCATCGGCTGTCTACACTGATTAAGAATATATTTGGAGAAGCTTTTTCAATCTGCTACAACGTTTTGCACTATTAGACCCCTTAACCCATTTTAATGGGAATTTGTGTTTTACATATATGTACATATATAGACAGATGCATTTGAATAAACAATTTTACAGATTAGCAGTGGATATATTTAATAAATTTGTATTTTATTACGTTTCTGAGAGCATGTTTTCAAACAAGCTAGTCAGCTTTGCGGACTCTTGATAAATGTGGAGCTCTCGCTCAGTCTCTCATAGAAGCTGAATTAAATTATCATTAAGTTGCTGGCATAGCTAAACAGAATTAAATCTAATTATTTGTGTAATTTTAGCAAAGACCAAAGAACCAAAGGCGATTATACAAATACACAAGTAGCGAAAATCGATCAATCAATAATCTATTTTCAGCTTTGATCTGCTATAATAATTTTCGCAGCGTTTTGCAGTTACAAATTTCATATTCAGACACATTCATATTCAACATTCAACATGATGCAGCAACATATCACATACACGCATGTTGCAGCAACATAGTCGTTGAAACATGTTTTTGTGTTTTTTATTAATTTCGCTACTTGGGAGAATTCTACAAAAAAACAAATTTCTTATCAGTGTATTTCTTATCGACCGCACATGAGAATAAGATTTATATTTTCCCCGGAATGCTTTTTTGTATGCCAATAACATTTGCAATTAAAAACCAATTCGTTGAACAATTAATAAACACAAAATATAATTTATCTGTATCCACATCGCACGAACATGATAAATAAAGAAAAAACTGCCAAAGTGCTAATTAAAATATAAAGAATTATATCGAGAGAGTCGCAGCAAGCAGCAAATAGATTATCAATATGAGACTGCTAGAATGATAAAGTGACAAACAGAGATAGTGAGAGAGAGAGAGAGAGAGAGGGAGAGAGGCGAAAGCAATCAGCTGAGCGCAATCAATCAGTTTCATTCTCTCTCACTATCTTTCCGTCTCCCTCTCTCTGTCACGTTTGACTTGTCTGTTATTATACTTTTCCATTTCATTTTGGTGAAGAACGACGAACTGAGTCGTTAGAGCCTTGTGCGCATTTTTATTTAACTCGCATTAGGAATATAAATTTAAACAATTAAAATGTCTACGCAATGGATTGACTACTAAGCATATACATATTTCTCTACAAATAATTTTCAATAATTAAGGAAGCGCTATTAAATCTAATATTACTAGGTTAAATCTAATATTTTCAGCTTATACAATCCACGAAATTCGATTAAAGGCACTCAATTTTTTCCTTATAAATAAAGTATAATTTTTAAGATTTTCTTTGTTCTACAAAACTTAGTTGTTTTAAATACGCGTCAAATAATAACGGAAAACTGTCGATTACCCACTTAAAGTGGACGGAACAGTTGTCCCCACATGTGATCAGGACGGGTGATCTTGCTGGCCCCAAAAGTTTAAAAACCATATTCCGAATCCACTAACGACATACCCGCGGCACATCTATTGGATTATCCTGTTGGAATAAGGCATTTGGGTCTGTGTGATGCTCCATAAAGTTCACCAAAACAGTATCCAACATGTTTATATAACCCTCCAAACTCATACGGCCTGAAAATTTACAAATCAGGGTCCTTTTGTGATGACTGAATGCAAACCAGATGATGAGTGAACCACCGCCACAGCTTCGAGTATGGAAAAATCTGTCAGACTATTTTAAATCATGCCAGTAATAATTGAAATAGTCTGGACCATCCAAATGGATTTTTATCCCATCAGAAAATACCACAGTTTGACACTCCTAAGTCCAGGACAATCGATTACTACCTGATAAAATTTGTTGAACACGATGTTTCGATATTTGTAATCTTAAATCAAATCGAATTTTAGATGTCGTAGCATTTTTATCCTGCCCAGCCCATAAGATTGCACATTTTTGTCTGAGTAACTATTTTTTGTTGTTGGTTTTTTAGCATCGTTTGTTGAAGTTTTCTTTTAATTTTCCCATTCCGAATTTTTGTATGCAACTAATCTATTTATATCTACAATAAATATGTATTCTTTATTATCCCAATCAAAGAAATTCAATTAATCGGTCTACTTAGATTTCGGAAGGCTATAAATTGACTGCCTTTAATCAAATTTCGCACCCAAACTAGCTCAAAAAAACAAAAATGTGCAAAAATCGTACAAAAAAAACTAACGGAACTCTTATTCCAACACAACTTAACAGTGTAAGAAGAAGAAATACCGTTATAAAATGCGTAAACAAGCTCGCGTTAGGCTTGGTACAGTTTTTAGCACCTTAAGCACGAGTGCCTTTAATCGAATTTGGGGAAGTGTATATCGGTAAATCAGACATGAGGCGCAAGTATATAACAGACAGAAGCTCCTTCGTGTATAGGTACTTATATTCTTATACAGTATATATAGCTGATTTTGATCGATTTTGCCACGCCCAACTGTCCGGCTGTATAAATCAAGAGACTATACGACTCAGACACTTCAAATTTAAAATATAAGTTCTCGCATAATATCGATACAAATCGATTTTTGATAACAATAAAAGCCACCATTTTAAAGACATCAATTTGTGAAAAAGTCAAAGAGTTTAATTTTATTCTTAATAATTTTAGAGCTAGCGCCTCTTTCAATATTTATTTATCTTCATCGCTAACTTGTGTTCAAATTAAATGTTTTAAGTTTTGTACCTATGTTACACATTACATATACATATATATACATATATATACATATATATACATCAAAATACAAATGCAAAAAAGTTTTAGGCACGAGTTTGTCTCAAGACGCTGATTTCAGTTTTGGTTTTCAGTAAAAAAAAAAAAAATTACCTGCCTATCTCAATTATCTCTATATCTAGTTAACAACTAGAACTTGGTTAAACTATAGCCGGTGCCAATATACTAAAAACAGCTGGTTTCAGGGTATCTTCTGTTCGAGCTGTCTATCGATCGGAGCTTTCTTACTTGTTTTTCGCTAAATTGCCAATTTGAAATTGAAATGTAATGATGTCAAACGTTTTATCGGTTTCGCTGTTTATTTATTATGTTATTAACACCACAAGCACCACAAGTGGGAGACAGCAACAAGCTGAGGGGGTTGCCAGACCGCATGACAACAGTGGGCTGTGGGCTGTGGGTTGCGTGGTGGCAGCGGCACGTGTCGCGCTATTTTTTAAATGCTACCTGATTGTTAATATATGTATACAATAGGCTAGTGTTTAAATCTTACACTCTGTTGTCATCGTAGAACATTAATACCGGGTTGACTCACAGTTAAGTTTAAGATAAAGCCAACAATGAAGTAAAATAAAAATAAAAACTTGACTGACGGGTAATAATAAACTTAATAATAATATTGTACAGACAGTAGTATCATGTGTATACGAATATACATATATTTTAGCTGCTGACTATGGACTGATAAAATCGAGCCGACTGGAAAGTGACTGAAAGTGCGACCTTAGCATGTGTCCTCAACTTTAGCTTTTGCTTTCCTTAAATTGAAAAATGCATTTGATATTGTCACGTTGTAAATCAAAGTCAAAAAGATAAGAAAACCTTGCCACAATGTTTAAATAGATATGGTAACGATTGCGTTGACTTCCCCTATTGAAAAGTCAGACACGACTGAAACAGAATGATTACGATTACGAGCAGAAAGAAATAAAAACCTTGTCAGAGACACACTGATACGCGTTGTATTTGAAGGTAGTGTATGCGAAGCCGTGGCGACTTATCAATCTCAATTAGAGCATTCATCACCTAGGCGTCAAATACACCAAAATAAAAAAATAAAAAAGAAATACAACGCCACTGGCAGCTGCTCAGAACCAGAAATATAAAAAAAAAAAACACAAAGCAAATAAAAACAGAGAAATACAAAAACGCCGCTGGGGGGGAGGGAGCACTCAATTCGAAGACCTTGTGAATGCCGTGCGGCATTTTATTTTATTTATTTATTTATTCTTTTCGTCTTTTGTTTTGTTTTTTTTGTTTTTTGGTCATTGGTTTTCCCATAATTCTCTCAATATCTGTCTGCTGGTTGAATCTTTGGCTTCTCTTCTACAGCGTATAAGATTCGATTTAAGCTTCCTGATTGCTGCAAAAACAAACGTTCTTTCTCTCTTTCTCTTTTTCTTTCTTTCTTTCTTTCTTTCTTCTTTATTATTTTGCGACACATAATGGCCAACATTCTTTGCCATTAACCCGTCAACTCTCTGTCTCTCTCGCTCTCGCTCCCCCTCTCTCCATCTCGTTCTTGCTTGAGCAGCTCGTGCGCGTGACATGCAAATTTTGGCAACATTTAGCGTATTCTCAAAGATAGATTGAGAAATTGTTGAGAAATTTCCGCGATAATATAAAAACATCAAGCAACAACAACAGCGACAACAATAACATAAATATTTAAATATATTTGTATTATCTGCTACATATCAAAATTTACGCATCCAAATTTCAGACGAAGCCTTGCACAAAATGTTTACAACGACCCCAATTGGAAATTATATATCCATCGAGATCAAAATTGAGATCGTCATTTCTCAGCACCTCATCATACACCCCCCCCCCCCCCCCCCCATCTACACTGGGCTACTGAACTTTTGATCATGTCGTCGAACAAACCAAACAATGGCAAAGCCAGCAACCAACGCTTGCTGATGTTTGCTTTTCCGCATTATAACGTATGCGTAGCCGGTTCCCGGTTGCATACTTAATTAAGATTAAGCCCGCCCCACGACCCAACAACATTGCTGATGAGTCATGCAACAGCAGCAATGGCAACAGCGTTAACTACATCTACAGCCGTTGGCAATCGTCATAACGATTAGCTGGACGACTGCCCCAAAGTCTCGTTTAACCTTGCTCAAACAGTTAACGAACACCTCCCTCCCCGCCGTCTCCCCAAAGTTCGACTGTAAGGGGTTACTCGTGCCAGCACACAGCACACAGCACACTTGTATACATATATTTCTAGAAGCCATAAGCCAAAAGCCAATTTAACCAACGCAACAAGGCACGTGAAAAGTAGGCGAAGGAAAAGGTGACTTGAAAAACGTTTCGCGTGCGTTATGCGAGAGAGACATGTTACCGGAAATCGGGGCCTTCAAATTGACCCATTCATAATTCAATAGGTGATGGCCAAGATAATTGTGGAAATACGACAGGTGGCCAACAACAACAACAAGTGCAAGAGTCGCATTAACTATCAGTTTAACATGTTAAACTTGAGGCACACAACATAAAAAATGCTCAAACAGTAACTAACATAAAAAGTACTGCTCTTAACTTTTGTCTTTGTCTCTGAGCATTGCTTTGATGTTTTGTGCGTGGCGAAACACGCTTAAACACAAAGGATCAAAGCAGATTTTCTTATTGGAGCGTTGCATTGATATATTTGCTACAAGCAGTCATGGAGCCACAAATTTATGTTCGAATATTGAAAAATATAATGTTGCCTTGCGCAGGCTAATGGAATGTTTTCATTGTGGGTCGGGTTTCCAACACGAAATCAACCCTTAAAAGAAAGGGGCAAAAAGTCTAGAGAGAACAGCAAAATTCATTTAATGAAGTCCAAAAGGATATGCTCCTGTTTCAGCCAATAAGGCCAACAACTTGTGTTCTAAGGTATGCCTTCATTCACATTTTAATTTATGTTTAAAATACAGTGCTATGTTTTCTGCAGCCTCAATTCCAAGAGGAAGACCCTGTTTTGAAAGGACCAAAAATGTAGAATAACCCCTTCTTTACATGGTATTGAGGATTCAACTTAGAAGCTGCGTTAATTGGTTAATTGAAAAAATTGCTCTAACAAAGACAGACAAAGACAGTTTATTTTTTATGGAGATGTATATAGGTATATGATAAAAAAGCAATCATTTGTCTACCATAGGAAAATTCGTATACAAAAATAAGTTATGAATTAAATTTACATTAAGATTTTATCAATGCCGACATAAGCAGTTTGTAATGAATAATTAAGAGTTTCTCATTCAATAATTCTAGAGCTCAATTTAGAATAACTAGAAGCAAAAAACCAGTTCAAAGACACTTTGAAATCAGTTGAGACGTGTGTGCACAAGTTGATTGATAACGGTTTAGAAACAAGTTAGAAACTTGACAACAAATTATTAAAATATACAAAACGTGCGCGTATAAAATACGTTCAGCGATCTAAGTCAGAGGAGCATCAGATACATTATACGGTTAGTCAGAGCGTCAGATACATTATACGGTTAGTCAGCTCTTAAAACTTGCCCGGTTCGATGATGTGGGATGACTCAAGTAAAAGACGGGAAGAGTGGAGAGGGATGACTCAAGAAAAAGACGGTAAGAGTGGAGAGGGATGGGGCAACACAATTATTGCGTCTGCTTTCAGAATTCAGCGAAAACAGATTTAAAATTTAATTTCCCGAAAGATTCAAATACATGCATACAATTGTGCATATATGTATGTGCGTGTATGTATATGTGTAGTGCGTATTTAATTTGAATTTACTGTTGTTTACTGTTGTTTGTTGCAGCTAAGCAAAAATAAACGCAAGCGAAACAATTATAATTGAAACAAGGTAAAATTGTTCAACACTTGACATTTGTTTTCCATCAACACGTATATGGTGAGGAGGGGTAGGGGAGGGAGGGATGTGGCACACACACGATTACCTTGTCATATACCGTTATGAAAATGTCGCCACGAGCAGCACGAAAATCAAATGCGAGACAGCTTCAACAAAACGCCAGCATTTTTAAAGGCGATTAAAAAAATGTTGTTTCCGTGTAATAAACAATAAACAATAAACAACTTTCCATTGTTGTTGTTGCTGCGGCTGCTGCTGCTATTGATGCTGCTGCTGCTGCTGCTGCTGCTGCTGCTGTTGCTTTGTGATCATTTTATGTTTGCCGTGCACGCATAATTTATTATAATTTTGACATTGAACGAGTTCAATGTCGATATGCAGTAGTAGTAAATGAATATTAACATTCCCCCCTCTCCAACTCGGCTCTTGAGTCTGCTTTGGTGGGTTCAAGCGACCACTTTAATCATTACCCCGCACTCCTCCTCTCTGCCCTTCTGCCTGACTGACATTCAAATCAGCCACGTCGCTCAATTATTTGGCTCTTATGTGTGGCCGGCTGTCTGTCTGGCTGGCTTATTTATTATGGCCAAACAGACGCGACTGCGCAGTCGCTCAAGGGTGTAAGATTTACTCTCGAAGCTCTCGTGTTGAGGTCAACGGTGCTTTTTAACGGGTTCAACCAGAGGCCAAGCGATATCAGTCAATACAAGCCAATCATGAAACAGTCCAACAAACAACTAGTGCATATCATATACTTATCTGCTATATACACACACACATATACATATATTTATACAGATATATATGCAGTGGTTCACACGCTGCAGGGTCGAGGTCAGCATCGATTTTTATGCGCTGTTTTTTAAATAAATCCACAACAACAAAAATATGGAAAATTTTGGATTTTTTTTTTTAGCTGCAGAATTTCATCGAAACATAAATCAAACTTGATTAGACAAAAAACCAGTTAGAATACTCGATAAACTTGATCTGCGTGCGGTATAAGAAAACCTAAATCTAAAATTTGAAGTATCTAGATCTAGTTCAAACAGTCGGACAAACGGACATGGCCAAATCGATTAGACTTTTGATGCTGATCATGTATATATAATTATTTGCGAAAAAAAAAAAATAATAATAGCACCATTCTCACGAGAAATGTTTTTAAACACGTCTTTCTTAAATTTGCAAATTTGAGGAACTTACGAATACTTTTGTAGAACTGGAAGGAGACATTAATAAACAGAAAGAAATTTGCCATTTTATTCACTGTTTTCAATTTATTAAATAAAATTACAAAATTGTATTTGTGAATTAGGAAGAAAATTTACGGAAAACAAATAATAGTTCCGGTTTTCAAATGTGCATTAAATACATTTTTGGTTGGTTCAGAGATGCCTCCTCCAATGCGTTACAAGCTTCACAACAAAGTTAAATAAAAATGGCTATATTTGAACCTGCTCGTATCTGAACCGGTTTTATACACTGCGATAATAGCTAAACGATAGAACATCAAATAAGTGGAATCTTAAAAAGATTAAGAAATTTTGATGTTTAATTTATATTTGATATTATTATTATTATACACATATACACATTTTTTCTGTCTTTATTTTTAAACTCAAGAAATAAGCTGAAAAAGGAATGTACTTGAAATATTAAGCAAATATACAAATAAATATATATATATATGGAAAAAATTAACATAACTATAAAAAAATCTATTAAGTTAATTAAAAATATTTCTATGGAATGTAAGGCTGAATTTGCTTCGACACTTCAATCGATTATTTCCCTGTATTGATTTGAGATAGTTTTAGCTTAAAGTATACTTAAAATGTATTAAAAAAATCAGTTCAAAATCAGATATAGCCAGCAAAGAGCAAATTCAAAGATCGAATAAAACTTTGATATGCTATAAATAATATCTTGTTGACAATATTATGAAACTCACGCAAGGGTAAATACAAAATTAAAATATCTTCAATAGATTAAATTATCTATGTAGCATTTTTATGATACGGATTTAAGTTCAGTATTGTTCAAGAAAATGCATAAATTAAATGTCTGCATTATCAACTGATTGTATTAATATATATCAATTTAAGCATGCATGCGTACAACGATTTATATTTTTAGAGTTTTCTTCTGTTCGTCGCAGATACAAACAAAATATAATAAAAAAAAAATACTTCAAGTTGGCAAACATCAACAGAGATGCAGACAAGCATCAACATGCTTATGTATGTGTATGGATGAGCAGCAGATAGCGTTTTCCGACACTGATATTATATTGCTTTATGGGCGTATAATCAGCTAGAGCAACAGCAACAGTAACAACAGAAGAAGAAGAGGCATTCACATTGTTGTTGTGTGCATTGTTGCTGCTTTAGTTAATCGTGCGACGAACTTCAAAGTCATGACGGCGTCGATCGCTGAATAAGCCAAACCAAACAAACACTCAAATCAAAACACATGAACGGATACACAACACACACACACACAAACTCTTATATACATGTAAAGTACACACAGTGGTATACATATATAGTTACTCGAATAAATCGTAGCACAGTAGCACACAATATGCTCGAGTAAGTTCCCTGGAGGCATTTGGGCGTCGTAAATAAAATGCACAGCGAAAAATAAAAAAAAACGTTCAGCATTTTCATTTCAATGTCCAATTGCTGTAAAGCTGACGCCCTTGTGTTAGCTTAGCATTAAACTATCGGATTGGTTTAGGTACTTGAAACTATGCGTGGGAATTACTATGTGTAACATTTTTCAAAATGATTCACATATACATCGCAATTGCTAACAAGGTGTGAGCAGACTTTAGAAACACTTTTCTAAAAAAATCAATGTAAATTTCACTTCTTCAATGTAAAAATAACAGTAACACGCGATTTACGTTACGATTAATTTATTTGCCCAAAATGTAAAAGTAAACTATTAAGGTTAAAGTTTAATATACAAATTTTGCTTTCATCATTCGTTTTTTATTTTTTTTTTTACTTTCTATAAATTAGCGTTTTCAGCATTTGCAAGCCGAAAATCGTTGTTATTTCTAACAGTGAGCTTCTTTTTCTCTTTCTTTCTTTCCATCTTTCTTTCTTTGCCCTGCAAATCAGTAGCTATAATATGTATATGTAAAATGCAACGAAGCTTAAACACTCTTTGGCCTGCATATTAATGCTCTTAAGCAGTACAATTATATAATCATTACGATTACAACATTTAATCTTATTTAAAAACACAAAAACCAAAAAAAAAAGATCGGTTTTTTACGATAAAAACTGAGCTTCCACGAAACCGAAGACAATATTTCTTTGCTCCAGTTATGGATGACTTTGCAAACAGTGGGGGAGAGTGAAGATACCCTATCTGAGATCTGTGGGGAAGCGCATGCTGATAATACACAAGATAAAGCCAATGAACGCTGCTGCTATCGCACGCACTCAGCTTCGCTTCGCTCTGTGTGTGTGTGTGGACCCAAAAGATTCTTTTGCTGTTGCTGCTGTTGTTGTTGTTGCTTGTATTGGTGGCTGCTTTGTTAGTGCTATTGTTGTCTTTGTCGCAGTCGCAGTGTTGTTAATTGCTCTTGTTGCCGTTGCTAATGCTTTTTCCTCGGGGTGTGCTCAATATATGTGCATATGTCTGTATTTGTGTAAATACTTTGCACTCTCTCGTGTACTCTATGAGAATTGAAGTCAAAGCAAACCAGCGATAGAGCAAGAGATCGGCTCTGACCTTACATTTACACACACACATACACGCACTGGCAACTAATAATCAAGAAGCAGTTAAATGGCAAACAAGTGAAAAAAAAAGAAGCAGGTCCAATGGACGAATAAAACCAAGCTGCGATTGTCTCTCTCTCTCTCTCTCTCTCTCTCTCTCTCTCTCTCTCTCTCTCTCTCTCTCTCTCTCTCTCTCTTGCTCTCTGGCCAAAAGCGAAGCACTCGAATTCAAATTCGCATTTTGAGGTTACACCAACAACTACATAAACATGAGCAATTTGCGCTGCTGCAAATGTTCAGCACAAAACACAAACTAAGAAAGAAACTGAAAAGGCAAAGAATCAACCTCAACCTCAAAACAACAGCTGTTAACCGACTAAAATAATACGGTCGCGTGTATATATGTATTTCTATTTAGTTGTGCATAAAACTTGATGGAAAAAATCTAATTAACTCGAATGCTGCTGTGCGTTTCGCAAATGTTTCGAAAGCGACAACAGCATTTTTGCCGTCTTAATTTAAGCTGATGATTCGATCTTGATGAGGATTATTTAATTAATGTGCAGATTTCATTTTATTTTTTCATTACATTTTCCAAGTATTTCAAAATCAACAATCCAATCGCCAATATGCTTGACTGACCTTGTGTAGTTTTGTTTTTGTTTCTATAGTTCTCTATTGGCCTGACAATTGTTCCGGTCAATAACATTTAATTTGTGTCATTTGAGAGTTGTTTAAATAATCGAAAAAGTATTTCTCTATTTGATTTTATGCAGATTTTATAAGGTTCATATAAGGAGGGTCGCTGAACTTTTGCAACTCTTGATTTGATTTTTTTTTTTAAACTTTATTTCGTTAATTCTATTTCCTGATAATTTCCCACTCATTTAACTTTGATCTCCGCCGATATATTATTATTTCTTTTTGGCAATCCTGTTCTAATAATTGATCTGGTTATATGCTGATTTCAACATATTTCGATCATTGACCTTTTTTTAAACGAACTCTTTAATTTAAAATCAGTTGACTAATTACTTCTAAATATGTCTATGACATTTTGAAAGTATTATTTACTTCCATTTGCCTTTCTAAATTTAATTATATGTGGATAAAATCTGTCTTTGTTTTATGATCTATTTTGTTTCAATGAAATACAAATTTTAAAATATAACCCTAAAATTATGAAGCGAAAGTTATTTTTTTTTTTTTTTTTTTTGCTCTTCGTTATGGAATTGAGGCATGAAAACACTACACTTAAAAATTAATAAAGTTATACTAAAAAATATTTTATTAATGATGATATATTGTACAAAGGTTAATATTGAGTTGTTTGCCTTTGTTGGCAAAAAGATACATAATGGTATTGCTTTATTTGTTCCCGTCAGGGTATATAAATATATTAATCTAAAATTATACCGATCTGAGTTTAATTCACTTTTACTTATGTTGATTTTTTTTCCTTATACAAATATTTAAATATATTTACGTGTTAAACTAAAACAACATTTCCTGTTTGGTAATATGTCTGCTTGATTACAAAAAGAACAGAGGAAATCATTTTCAATATTTGCCAACTTGCTTTAAGTACTTAAGAATTATTATTTGTATTTGTTTTTATTTTTTTTGCTTTTGCGCCCGAGTCATGCCATGCTCATCAATCAGGCAATTCAGACCAGATCACGTATTGTTGTGAGTTGAAGTGAGTGAGGTGCCACTTGCCACATTTGTACATATCTACATACATATGTATGTGATATAGTTACCACAAATGTGTAAGTACGTTGTTCTGGGTTTTGACTTTTATTTTTGGACTAAACAACAATGTCCAAAACACAACCCCAACAACCAACAAACCAACAACCAGAACAAGCAACTAGAAAAACCGGTTTCAGTGGCTAGAACCATGATGTTGCACGTTTGTCGATCGGGTTCGAGTTCGAAGCATGTTGTTCTCGCTCAATATGGAGCACAAGTTTTTCTGGGGCTGCAGCAACACCTTGCAAAATCTAAATAATATAGAGTGATCGACACACGAGCGTGCCAAACTAAAATATACCCCGTATATACTTCCTTCTTCAAATTGATTTCTAAATTAAATTCGTCATTAGCATTTACAAATAAGCTGTGAATATAAAAATTACGAAATTAAACGATATTAAATTGCAAGCCTACTCTTGGTCAAAAGCGAAAGTTACCGATATAAATAATAATATGCAAATAACGTGTCTAAAACAGAATACTCGATGCGATCGCATTTAAGAGACAAATTTGCTCAGCTTTATGAATCTCCTTTTTCATCGATTTTAAATAAGTACAGCGTATAAGAGACTCACACCCATGCATGAGGCTATTTTAAGAAACCTGCACACACACACACACACACATATGTATATATATATATATGTATATAGTCAAATCACTTCCTGAAGCACTGAGCAGCGCAGCATCAACAAGCTCCATAAATGACACATTTTTAGAAGCAGAAACAGAGCGTGAGAGAGAGCGAGTGCGAAAGCGAGAGAGCCGAGCCCAGTCAGGAAGTCTAAAAATGAACGAAACCGGTGCAAGTCGATTCAAGTCGAGTCGTGTCGAGCCTTTCTGCTGGTGATTGAACGCTCTCAAGGATAGCTTTATACACAGTTCACATGTGTAGCAGGTAGGTACAAATGTACCTTAGTGTTTACACATAGACCTAAATGTACATGAGTACCTATACAAGTATTTAAGAGGGCGTTGCTTTGCCATGGCAAGGGGGAGGGAGAGTTAACACACTTGACAATGGCGGAAGCGTTTTCAATGTACAAAAATAGAAAAAGAAAAAAATTAAAACGTGATTTCAGGCCCGTAAAATTTGTGGAGTGCCATTGCCAATGTTAAAATTAGCAGTCGAAAATCTGAGAGCAACGTGGCCCAAATACGAATCAACGTATTATAAAATATTATATGCTGGCTAAAAATACTTTGCTACTCACTTAAAAAAAAAACACACGCAGATGCACACGCATACAGACACAACAGCGTCTCCGATAAGATAATACAAATTAGGAGAAGTGAATCAATGCAAAATGTGTCCACAAAGTACCTCGGCCACCATAAGTAATTATAATATCTCTAAGATATCCCTAAAGAATTTGGGATTTCTTTTTGAATATGCTTCACATTTTTTCCAAATATATATTTGTTTTGTTAGAAAATTCCAATGGCCAGCTGTCAATAACAGTAAAAGATGGGTAAGGCAGCTTTAGTCGACTAGTTCGACTATCAGATACCCTGCACTGGAGTCAACTGAATCAATTATAAATTTAATTTACAATTACAACAAAAGAGACAGACGGACAAAAAAAAATTAAAGCCAAATTGAAACCACATTTTGACATACAAAAATGACACAAAAAATGGCAATAACTTTTAAACAAACACTTTTTTGTTTAGTGTGTATCTGTCAAAACAAACAGAAAATCTGTAAGTATGCCAGTTATTATTGTTTGTGTAATACAAATTTGAAACTACCCACATACACGCACAAATGCAACAGCGCCATTTGCCAATGTCAAAGCAATGTAGTCAAAGCTTAAGAACTTTATTATGGAAAAAGCGTGCTGCCTGCAGCTGTGCAAGAGGGAGCTTGACTTGTACGCCCACACACACACTCCGCCACTCGCATACATATTAGATATGCCTGTATATTTGTATTTGTTATTGTTTTGACGCACACACACACCCTCTCTCTCGCGGTGGGTCGCTCGCTCTCTCAACATGTACTGCGCTCGTATGTGTGTAGAATTTTATTGATTAGTCACAAGGCTGCCAGCAGCTGAGCCGAGCAGTGCTGAGCAGAGCGGATCGGAGCAATTGCAGCAGGTACTCACCTTCAATAGGGGCAGGTTATTATCGCGTGCAGCATTGAATACGATGAATTTGTCATCCATTTTAGAATTGTGTTTGCATAAATAAAAACAATTTTCACAGCTCACTGAATTTCTTTTGTTTTTGTATATATTTTTATTTAGCAACTGCCAAAAAAGGGTTTACAATAAATTTTCTGCTGTTGCTTTGTCAATTTTCACTGCCTGTTGTTGTTGCTGCTGCTAGTAATTTATTTGTATATATATGTGTTTGTGTGTTTCCCTCACACACAAAGAACTTTCGACCAAAAATAAATATACAATTCTTTCAATAATTGCACAATTATCGTCCGTCTTCGTTATGGCTGCGTTTTTATTGCTCTACTTCCGTATTTTGTTGCATTTTTTTCTCTTTTGTTATTCTGAGCACTCTTCTTCTTCGGCTGAGGCGACAACGACGGCCAAAAGCAGGAAGACAAATTTCTTTGTACTATTTCTCTTTTGATGTGTCGCTTTTCTTGTTCGGCGCGTCTGCATTTAATTACGTCGCGCCAATATTGGGACCGTTAACACACTCTGCGCCAGCTAAGTAAGTTTCTTGCGTTTTAAGATTCTCCGTAAATGATTTGGATTGATTTAAAACACACAAACAATAAAGAGCGAGCGGCACACCGAGCGCGACGTCACGCACGAGCAAGAAAAATATTACTGAAAAAAAACCTCTGTTCATTTTTTTCTTATAAGAGTAATCGACTAGCAGCATAGAGATGGGAATGTGACTGAAAAGTGCACGAAGCACTCTCACGACACGAACTGTTAACTTAAAATTCCTTTTATATTGTCTTTTTTTACTTTTAATAATTAAATTTTGGCATGAAACGTATTTTCAATTTATTACAACTACAGCCCAGTTAATAAATTTGTGCGCATTTTAAAAATTTTTAAATAGCGTACGTGGTGTACATAACCATTAACTCATCGATGAATCGGCAAGTTAACATGCCTGAAACGATGATAATAAGAAACACTAACTATCGCAATATAATCGAAATACTGTGAGACCGTACGTAGAGTATCGTTCTACAATAGATTAGCTGGCACACATTTTGAATGTGCAAAAATTTCGAGTTCTAAATATAAAGTGAAATATTTTTTCTGGTTGCAGCCTTATTTGTTAACCTCAGAACATTCATTTTATTGCATTGAATGAGCCAGCCACAGATTTCAAAGCGATAACATTTATTGGTCTACACACTGAAAGAAAACAGTCTGTGCTGCAAGGAGCCGTTTCACATTGCTCTAAATAACCACAACATCGTTAATTCTTTAATGAACTGTCGCTAGTGCTTAAACAAAGAAATTTCAAAGTTATTATATTAAAAGCGTTCTTTCTATTTTACAGCCTCTCCACAATCCTCGACATGCCAGATGCTTTTTTTTTGGCCTGCTTCTTTACATGCAGTTTTTAAAACTACTTATCAAATTTGTAATTTTTTGATGTTTTTCTGCTGCTGCCGCTGTCATTGTTGTTGCTTGTGTTTAATAATGTTGACTATGAAAATTCGCTTGTTGTTTGTTGTCCATGCTCCAATTTGCAAAAAAGCCAATTTCTATGTGGAATGAAAACGGCTCAATACAACTTATTTGGGGATTTTCTTTACGTTTCTTGTTATTTGTGTTTATTAAAAAATTATTAATTTGTGGTTCATCCTGAAGCGCGACGTCCAAAATTAATTTTACTGTGGCTTCCTGCGGAACGAGCAGCCTGCAAAATGAAAATACCAAAAAATTAGTGTTGTACAATTTGATAAGAGAGATTTCAGGATTTGTTGTACCTTCTGTGAGCTTGGCCCGTCCTCCAGTTGGCTGGCACAGAATGGTGGCGCAACCGGCGCAGACAACAACGCCCTGGGCGTGACTGAAAACCGTTGTGATCCTGTAGCAACCGGGGCACTTGACGTCCATGAAATAGGAGTTGGGATGCTGCACCAAGCGCTTCAGCTTGTGCTTGCGTTTCTCCTCAGCGGGCAGAGGGTGCAGTAAATCTTTTGCTAGCTGCAAGTGCAAACAAAACCAAACACGTTTTACAATCTCATTCAATATTTTTTTTGAATTTCACAAGTGTCTGCAATTCAGATTTCTTTTAACCACGAAGGCATATGGTGCGAGGGAGGGAGGCAAGCTGTGTTGTTGAATATTATGGTTTTTTTTGTGTGTAATCACTGCAAAAGCATGCACCCTTGACGCGACTCTCAGCACATTGCATGTTTCACAGTTTTTGCGTATGCATACGCAAATTTTGCTTGTTAAAAGGCATATTTTTGCTCAAATTTGCACCCACCGGCATGTTTTTTCTTTCACAGCTAACACGGAAAAGGAAGTCGGTCAAATCGCAGCCAACTTAACAAGCAAATAACGTACACAAAATACCAAAAAGTACCCAATTTGGTATAAGAACGATTGTTAGCGCTCAGGCATGCATCGCTTGTTGGCGCCTTTTTAACACTGGCACTCCAATCGGCACTTTCGAGCACTTTACGTCACGTACGGAGAGAGACATATTTAAGCTGCTGTAAAAATTAAAATGACGACTCTTGAATTATGCCAAAAATACTTTGAAACGCGTGATGTGTACAAACTGATGGGTATTGTGAAGAATGCCAAAGAGAAAGAAATCAAGAAGGCATACCACAAATTGTCGTTGCTGGTGCATCCCGACCGAGTGCCCGAGGCACAAAAAGAAGAATCCACCGAAAAGTTCAAAGTGCTCTCGAAAATCTACCAGGTGCTCACCGATCCGGCCAAGCGGGCTCTGTACGACGAGCAGGCGATCATCGATGACGATGACGAGGGCAAGCTAACCAATTGGTTGGATTTATGGAGCAAGATATTCAAGCCGCTGACAGTCGAAGATATCAGCAACTATGAGAAGGAATATGTCGACTCCGAGCTGGAGAGGACCGACATCAAGAAGGCATATTTGGGCGGCAAGGGTTGCATGAATTACATAATGAATCATGTGCCATTCATGAAGGTCGAGGACGAGCCCCGTTTCAAGGAGATTGTCGCCGCCATGATTGCAGCGAATGATGTGCCAGAATACAAGATATTCACCGAGGAGCCGGCAGCGAAGCGCAATAAGCGCCACAAGAAATACGCCCGAGAGTCGAAAGAGGCGCACATCATTAAGGAGCGCATCCAGCGACGCCAGCAGAAGGATGACGAGGAGGCGGCGGCCAGCGGCGGCAATTTAGAGAACATGATTTTGGCGCGCAAAAATCAACGCGAATCCAATTACATCTCGCTAATGGATCGCCTGCTGGAGAAGTATGCCGGCGAGGATGATTCCGAAACTGTCGATTTCTCTGCTGTCCTCGACAAGTCGAAGAAGAAGCGCAAGCCAAAGCACGCCCAGAAGACAACCAAGTTGAATGGCGTGAAAAAAGGTCGCGTAGAGAAATCAAAAGTTTAAATACCTTATTAGTTTAACCAATTTCAATTTCTAGATTAACAACAAATTAAATGAAATCCTTTCAATAGATGTAATCGTGCTCGATTTATTCATTAAAAGTATTATATATGAAGTATATTTATAAGCCTGATTTATGATTTTTGAATTGATGAATTGGAAAACGGTAAAAGAAGTTCCATATTCATTCAAAAATTTATTTTCTAAACCCATTAAAATACTCTATTCTGTGTCTATGAAATTCCTAATAGCCATTACTATAACCAATAAGCAGTATTCATTTATTGTCTGCTTGGTATAACTAACTGAAAATGATAAGAATAAAGTACTATATCCAAATTTTGATTTATACAAAATATATATATATATAATCACTTAAATCACTTTTGTTTATTTATAACTAGAATTAGATATGAACATTGCAATAGCATCTAAGGTTGTTTCTTGATGTTTATTTTTAAAATTATTATAAGATTTTTTGAAATTATAAATATATATTTCCACACAAAAACCATCTCTAATATGAATAGAATTTTGTATTTTTATTATACTAAAATTTATTAAACTGCATACCAAAATATGAAGGCCAAGCGGCTGCCAACTTGGTTCAAATTGTTCAACACTATTGTTGAGCAACACTACTAATCGAGCAACTCTGTCGAGAACAGTAAACAAAAAATTGTTAAAAACTCTGGCAACAACTCGCTCAGCATTTAGTGTGTTTAAAGTGGTGATTATGGATGCAAATACGCCAGATGCGAATGCAAACAAATGTCGAGTGTGCTTAGAGGAATACGAGCAGTGCAAAATGCGAGCACTCTTCACAAACGTGGTGAGGGATGTGGTGGAAAATGGCGATGACGATAATCAGCGATTGAACCGTAAAATTGAATATTGTTGCGGCGTCAGGGTAAGCCGTCTCTGGCAGCAAACTGATCACACCACATGCTAAATGTGAATTTTTCAGATACGCCGATCAACGAATTTGCCGTCAAAAGTATGTGAAAGGTGTTTCGATTTTGTGGGCATGTGGTACAACTTCCGGCAGATGTGCCTCAATTCGCAGGTGTATTTGGAGAGTGAGCGTCTGCAGGCGGCAAAGTCGGACGAGCTGATCGATGCCAGTGATAGTGAGTACATGCAATATCTGTATGAGACGCTCCAGCTGCACACTCACATTCGCTACGACTCCAACGACGACGAGGAGCAGGAGGAGGAGGTGGATCTACAATCGGCTGTCTCTGCCGAAATTGAGGGTGATTTTAATGTCGACTACGATGAGGAGGAGGCCAATGGCTTTGTGACTGACAACGACACGCATGATCGCTCTAAGCAACTGCTGCCCGAAATAATCAATGAGCTGGGCGCTGCTTATGAGGCGCAGGAAGCTGACGCGGAGGATGCCATCGAAGTCGATCAGATTCTGATGTACGACGACGATTGCCCGACTGCCGAGGAGGAAGAGGACAACAAGGTGGAGCACGGCGATGTCGACTTTGTGGAGGACGACAACGATGACTTCCTATCGCCAACGCCATCGCCAGATCCCAAGCCAGACACAACGACCACCAAACGCAGGCCGGGACGACCTCGCAAGCCAGACAATGAGCTCAAGTCGAAGCGCAAAGGCAAAGCCGATCAGTATGTAAAATTCGAACAGCAAACCGAGGAAGAGTCCACAAAATATATGTGCAACCTGTGTGGCAATGTCTACCCCAAAAGAGCAGCATTCAACGCACACATGACGGCACACACCGAATACAAGCCGCACCAATGCGAGTAAGCTGCTCCTCGATGACAATAATTGCCTACTGACTGATTTAATCTAACTGTTCTTCGAATTCCTTTTAGAATCTGTGACAAATCCTTTCGTCAAATGGGCGAGCTGCGCGCCCACATCCGTCGCCATACGGGGGAGCGACCGTACAAGTGTCTGTATTGTGAGCGGCACTTCCACGATCGCAGCGAGAAGGTTCGCCACGAGCGGGTGCACACCAATACCCGACCGTATGAGTGCAAAGAGTGCGGCAAGACATTCACGCACACGGCCATCCTCAAGAATCACAGCATGATGCACTCGGGCAAGAAGAATTTCAAGTGAGTGCATCCAAGTTAAACTATGTTCCCTAGTCGCAGTATTTCTTTGACATTTTTGCAGTTGCGACATCTGCTTGAAATCATTCACGTTGCCCCATCAGTTGAAGGCACATCTGCAAACGCAGACGCACAGAAGCAAGGAGGAGCAGTCATTTGCGAGCAGCTCCACCAGCTACATGCTGCGCCAGGAGCATCTATAATAGATTAAGCTAAGCTAGGCTAAAAAACAATTGTAACTTTTAAGACAATTATTATCAGCAAATTGTACAGAAAAAATAATGCAGCTACCACAGGAGCAATTTATTCAGTTGGATCAGCACCTAGTTGCTGGAGTAATCGGCAATGTCCCGATTGTAGAGCAGGATGTCCACTTCGCAGCGATGAACGTGCGTTCTTTCGTGCGACTTCAGGTGGTGAGGCAGGCGAAAGCCCTTGTTGCAAATGTGACACTTATGCGGCTTCAACTCGGAATGGCATAAAGAGTGAGCCTTCAATGTGGTGGACAGCGCGAAGGTCTTGCCGCAGATCTCACACGCATAGGGTCGTTCATTAGTGTGCGTGCTGCAAGAGGAAAGCAATCCGGCAGTCATCTCGACGCATCTCAGCATAATTTACTATTCATCAACTTACCGTTCATGATTCCGTTGCGTGGTGCGATCCGTGAAACGTCGTGGACAGTGGCTGCATTCATAGGGCTTCTCGCCCGTGTGGGTGCGCATGTGTGTGGTCAAATTGCAGCCGGCACTGAAGCGCTTGGAGCACAGCCTGCAAGTGCAAAAATTTAGAAAACTAGAAAATGTTGCCTTCGCTCACATCACAAATGCGATGCACTTACTCGCACTCGTAGCTCCGCTCGTTGTTATGGAAGCGCTTGTGAGACTTGAGCTGTGCCTGACTACCAAACGAATTGCCGCACATGGTGCAGTTGTGCTTGGAATTCGAGGGTTCAAAGGCGGCGGACAGATCAATCGTTTCAATATTATTTATGGCTGGGTTATTATCTGCAGCCGCAACTTCACAGCTATCCTGTTCCTGCGTTTTCTCCTCGTCATTATCATTATGATCATCTACTGCATCAGGTGGATCACCCAAATCCGTTGCATTGTATTCGCTGACATCGTTTTCCATCGCCTCGCCTTGAGTCAAATCTATCAAACATTTGCTAACGAAAAGCCTATAACCATGCTGTGCATCTTCAGCTGTGTCCGACGACGACGACGACTTCTCCGAGGATTGAGTTATCGTTGTCGTCAGCAGTTCAAGCTCCTCGGGCGATTCGACTTCCTGTATTACAATGTCCTCAGGCACCAGCTTCTCTTGATTGGTGGCAATATTCCCCAGATGTGCATTCAATATTTTCTTGCTCAGTAGATTTGCGTGGTTGCTTTGCTTATGCGTCTGTGTCTTTATTTCCGATTCCACATTGCAATCCTCTGTTTTGGCATCCAGGGCAGAAACACTCGGAAAACTTCTCCTCAAGGACATGGTGCGCCGCACCGCACCTCTCAAATCGACATCGACCCGTTTGCAGTCTGTGAGGAATGTGTGTACCAATGACAGCTGCTCCACACACTCTGTACATATCTGATCTGGCAATCCGTCGTCTGGTTTCACCTTGAACAGAATTCAATATATTTATTATGCCAGTAGTAAACTGTAAGAATATTCAAATATTACAACAACACCAGCATATTCCAGGAGCTGTTCGGCAAATCTCGTGTCATTGAAGAGGGGCTGCAGTTGGGAGGTAGTGCCTCCAGTGCATGTTCGACACATGCTCCACTTTATGGAAATTTCCATTAAATAAGCTTTGCGAATTGCGAATTCGATTGTAAATTAAACACAGCAGTTCTTTAGCGCCACAGCTGGACTTGCAACCAACTCGGCTTCTTTTAGCTCGTTTCCACTGCGCTTGAACAAATTAAATACTTTCTGTGTCCAGACTTAACGAAATCAAAGAAAACATTAAATGTTATAAAATAGATATTAAATGGTATTTTCTTTAATAACTTAAATAACTCAAATAGTTGTGTTCCTAATATTTATAGTAATCGCATCCCATGAAATCATTTGCCATTCACAGCGAAATACCAAAATGCAATCGGCAATCGGTCACACTGGGCCACGCTCAAGTTAAACAAATGATAAGGGAAGCTGTGCGTTATTGTTAAGTTTGGAATAGGGCAATAGTATTATTTATTGCTGATTACTATTATTGCAATGCAAGATAATGGATCGAAATGCATCCTGACAACAATCGTGTGCGTCCCTTTAAACTTCCACATATTGAATGCACTCGCCGGTTGTGGCTTACCAAATTAAATTTACACGATAGAAACATTGAAACTGCTCGAATTTGTGATGCTCATTTTGAGAGCAAGTATTTGGGCTACAAGTACTTAAAGCGAGGTGCAGCGCCAACCTTCCGACTGTATAATGGATACTTACATTCTTAAGATGATCGACATTTTATTCCGATAATATATCGAATTCAAATAATATAATAATATATTACAAATTTACCATTTTATTTATAGATATTAAAATGAACAGCCATATTCTATTTTTCCGTAGAAGGCTATAAATTCTTGAGATTAAATATTTATCTAACTTAAAAACTAAGACAGCAAACATTAAATATAGT
Source organism: Drosophila nr. perissopoda 5 BK-2023a (assembly GCA_035044105.1). NCBI lineage: Eukaryota > Metazoa > Arthropoda > Insecta > Diptera > Drosophilidae > Drosophila > Drosophila nr. perissopoda 5 BK-2023a. The sequence continues at coordinate 396,022 of JAWNMK010000197.1, read as the reverse complement.
ACAAAGTGTTTTTGTCGTATGATCTTCGCCATTGTGGATGAATATGGGTTTAAAATGCGTATAAGTTTTGGATTGGCAATGTTGAAACCTCTTCACATTTATTTAATGGTATGCTAAATCGAAAAGTATACAAACGGCAAGCATTTTTAGTGTTATTAATAATTTAAGATAATTTAAGTTAATTTAAGATTTGCTTGTTCCTTTGGTATCTCAGCCTTAGAAAACTAAATTAAACTATTTAAAAATTGAAAAATAATAATTAAAATTCATGAAAACTTTACCCTAAAGCCTGTTGTGTGCAATTTAGTTAAAGTTAAACAAATGATTTAAAATATTTAGCTAAATGTAAATATATGTTTAAGTTAAATATATTTTAAGTTGCTTGGAATATTGAAAACAATTCGAATAAAAAAACGTAAGAAAGCTGCAGTCGAGTGTAACCAATTGCTCAATACTCTATTCCCGGAGTAATCACTGCTAGGAGATATATATATATTTAAATATTTTGATAGAAATGTGCATATTGGAATAGTTTTGGAATGACTTTCGATGAGGTTTGACTCCAGGTCTTAAATATATTTGTACGTTTACATTAAGACGGACAGACCGACAGACATTTAACAAAAGCAATTTAGTCTCTTCCTCCTTTTTGGGAACAGGTTATGAAAACTGTTTAAAGTTTGTCTTTGAGGATTTATTTCGCGCCAACTACGTCTTTACATTGTGAAGGATTTACAGCAACTGAATTATAGAATACATACAGCCACACACTATACATGTGTGAGCGTTGCAATAACATTAATCGACGTAGCGATAGTTATCGTTGCCGTTAAAATTCAAACGTATTTCAACACTCTCTCTCAACGATTACATACTTAACTACATGCTACAAGATTAATAACAATTCATTTCATTAATACATTTCACATGTTTGTTCTTTTGCAAATTCTTGGTCAGTACATCAGACATCATATCGCTTGTACACACATATTCAATATCTATCTCATTGTTAGCATACAATTCTCGAACATGATGGTACTTAATATCTATATGTTTACTACGATTATGCAATGTTGGATTCTTAGCTAGACATTGTGCGCTTTGATTGTCGCAATATAATAAGACGGATTTAGTTTCTTTAAAACCCATCTCATGTAACAGTTTTTTGAGATACACCGCCTCTCTAGCTGCAGTTGACAATGCAATGTACTCGGCTTCAGTACTGCTCAAAGATACCAGACTTTGCTTCTTAGATTCCCACGAAATCGCGCCGCCCGCTCCAATGAAGACGAATCCACTATACGATTTGCGGTCTGCAGTATCATTTGCCCAATCTGCGTCGACGTAGCCATGTAACAGTTTTCCCGTAGCCCGATAATGAAGTTTCAGATTAGCTGTGCCCTTGAGGTACCTTAGCACACGCTTCGCTGCAATTTCGTGTTCCTTGTGAGGATTTGCATTCCTTTGCGCCAGTTTTGCCACGGAGTGTAATATATCTGGCCTTGTTGTTATGGCCAAATACATTAAAGAGCCTATTAATGACTGATACTTTTTCTCATCAATAGCTTCGCAGTTGTTGTCATCACACTTGACTTGATGACCGGCTTCCAGTGGTGTAGCAACAGCCTTACACATTGACATGCCCCAAGCATGTAGCATGTTTTCCACGTACTGCTCATGACCAATAGCTATGTTGCCAGTTTCTCCCTCGCGTTCAACTTCTATACCTAAGAAGTGACTGAGCTGGCCTCCATCAACTACGTCAAACTCATTGGCGATTGACAGTTTGATGCTCAACAAGTCATCTTTGGTTGAGCTGGCAATTAAAAGATCATCTACATAAACTGCAATGATATTAATTTTACCTTTCCCATTGCGTACATAAACGCATGGCTCGCTGACGCATGGAGTAAATCCATGTTTTTTCAGTACTGCATCCAGTTTGGTATTCCATTCTCTGCCACTTTGCTTTAGACCATACAGAGATTTTTTCAGCTTCAAAACTCTGTTTGGATATTCGTCGCTAACGAATCCATCCGGCTGCTTCATGTAGACTTCTTCGGAAAGCTCGCTGTTCAAGTAGGCTGTCGACACGTCCATTTGATGCAGGAATAACTTATATTCAACTGCCAGCGCCATTATCATCCTCACAGAAGAGTACCTCACCACTGGTGAGAAAGTTTCAAAGTAGTCGACGCCATATTGCTGCGCACAGCCTTTAGCTACCAATCTTGACTTGAAGCGCTCTACGTAGCCGTCTTTGCCAACTTTTACCCCGAAAACCCATTTACATCCTATGGCTTTCTTGCCCTTCGGCAAATCTACAATTTCCCAGGTATTATTAGCTTCAAGTGCTTGAATTTCCTTCTGTATTGATGCTGACCATTCTCTACTCATTTTTGAATTACGAGCATCACCTACACTTGCGGGGATTGGCACATCCTCTGCTCTTAACATATTAAGAGTATTAAATAGCTTTCTGGGACGACCCGGCTTACCAGTCTTTAATATTCGTGGACGACCTGCACCTCGAACATCACTAATTTTGGGTGTCTCCACTTCATGGCTTTGCGCATATTCTTCGGTATCGTTCCCTTCATTACTTTGATTGCTCGACTCAATACCTGCTTCTTCCTGCACTTCATCATTGCCACATTCTACACTGACTGTTTGAGCCTGCAGATTTGGTAGCACACATTCATCAAATAACGCTATATCTCTTTTGTCCCTTGCAGATTTTCCAAAATCGTTTTCCAAGAATATAACATCTCTGCTTTCAATCACCTTTTCGGTTTCTGCACAATACAACTTATACGCTTTTGCTGTTAACGAATAACCTATCATTATGTACTCGCTACCCTTTGACCTGAACTTCTTTTTGTGCCACTTATTGAGTGCAATCACCTTTGCGCCAAATATTCTTAAATGTGACACGGTTGGCTTTTTACCGGTCCACATCTCATACGGTGTCTTGTTTATCAATGTCTTTGTCTCCGACCTGTTGCGCAGATAGGCAGCAGTCTGTACTGCATCTCCCCATAGGGTCTCTTCTGCTCCAGAATATATCATCATACTCCTGGCCATCTCAACCAGCGTGCGATTTGCGCGTTCTGCAACACCGTTCTGTTGCGGTGTATACGGTACCGTTAGCTGTCTTTTTATGCCATTTGCCGATAAGAATTGATTGAATTCACGACTCACATACTCTCGACCGTTATCGCTGCGGATTGCTTTCAGCTTTTTACCGCATTGTCTTTCGGCAAACACTACAAAGTCTTTAAATGCTTTCAGTATTTCGTCCCGCGCTTTCAAAAAATACACAAAAGTATAACGGGAATAATCGTCGATGAATGTAGCAAAGTACCGTGCCCCTCCGGCAGACGTCGTGTTGATTGGTCCACATATGTCTGTATGCACAAGACTTAACACTTCCTTTGCGCGATTCTCTGATGCCCTTGGAAATGATCCAACGCATATTTTGCTTTCGCGCAAGTTTCGCACACGTCGCCTTGCAAGTCTATGTTTTTCTTGATTGATTTCAAACCGTGCGCGATCTCATCACTTGCCATTTTCTTTAAGCTTGCCATATTTAGGTGACCTAGACGATTATGCCACTTCCATAATTCACTGCAGCTTGCATTTGAGTACATGCACTTTTTCATTTTTGCATCAATCATAAATAAGCCATCACACTTAGTAGCCTGCAGTATTGTCACATTTTCATTGTCTTTTATTATGGCTCTCTCTCTCTCTCAAACAACACTTTGTCCCCTTTTTCGACGACTTTTAATACAGACATAAAGTTTGTTTGCAATTCCCTAACGTACAAAACGTTTTTTAATTCAATGCAAAAATTTTCAGAATTTACACACACAGTGCCAATGCCGTCGGCTCTAATGAAATTATCTCCAGCTCGAAGAATTTTTTCCTTGTGCTCTTTAAAGTCGACAAACCACGATTTATCACAACACATGTGAGCGGTGGCGCCACTGTCCAGACACCACATCGATTTTGTCACTTTACTGCTACTCTGCACATTTCTGAGTAAAGCATACGATCGCCTTGCGTCGTTGCTTTTTTCTTGTCCTCTGTCATTTTTTCTTTCATTACACTGCGCAATAAAATGACCCTCACGTCCGCATCTATAACACTTTTTGTTATGCTTAGTGCCGTTATTCTCTTGCACATTTCTGCTTCCTCTGATATTCTCTTGCACATTTCTGCATCCTCTGATATTCTCTTGGACGTTTCTGCTTCCTCTGATATTCGCGCGCGAAACGAACGCTTGCTGTACACTGTTGTCGTCTTCTGCATTGCTTATTCTTTGTCTCTCGGTTTCTTCAATAATCTTGATTTTAAGGTCAGACAATAATGGCAACTGCTCTCTCGTGTCGATCGCGACGACAAAACTTTCAAAACTTTTTCCAAGTCCCGGCTGATACACACCGGAAAGCGTATCCCAAGCTTCTTTTGCCGAAACGCAATCCTTTATAAAAATTAGCTGTGACGGTTCTACACCCAGCATTATGCTTGATAATGCCTTTTCGTCACACTTATCAAACTCAGCTTTTTCAGCCCGAGCTGCATTTTCCGATTTCACAATTCTTCCACAAACAATTGGCCATTGGTCAAGTTGCACCAGCACACTTTTCATATGCAATGACCACGCCGCATAGTTTTCGCCATCCAACTTATTAACTTGTAATGATCAGTTACTAAAAATGCAAAATTATAATCTGCAGCTGCACATTTAATCTGCATATCCAAATAAGTTTCCTCGACTTCATTTCCAAATAATGAATACGAACTTCAAAAATTTGTGCAAAGGAAGAAAAATAGCAACAACAACGATGACGGCCTTTCTCCAATGCCATCGCCAGATCCCAAGCCAGACACAACGACCACCAAACGCAGGCCGGGACGACCTCGCAAGCCAGACAATGAGCTCAAGTCGAAGCGCAAAGGCAAAGCCGATCAGTATGTAAAATTCGAACAGCAAACCGAGGAAGAGTCCACAAAATATATGTGCAACCTGTGTGGCAATGTCTACCCCAAAAGAGCAGCATTCAACGCACACATGACGGCACACACCGAATACAAGCCGCACCAATGCGAGTAAGCTGCTCCTCGATGACAATAATTGCCTACTGACTGATTTAATCTAACTGTTCTTCGAATTCCTTTTAGAATCTGTGACAAATCCTTTCGTCAAATGGGCGAGCTGCGCGCCCACATCCGTCGCCATACGGGGGAGCGACCGTACAAGTGTCTGTATTGTGAGCGGCACTTCTACGATCGCAGCGAGAAGGTTGGCCACGAGCGGGTGCACACGAATACCCGACCGTATGAGTGCAAAGACAATCACGCACACGGACATCCTCAAGAATCACAGCATGATGCACTCGGGCAAGAAGAATTTCAAGTGAGTGCATCCAAGTCAAACTATGTTCCCTGGTCGCAGTATTTCTTTGACATTTTTGCAGTTGCGACATCTGCTTGAAATCATTCACGTTGCCCCATCAGTTGAAGGCACATCTGCAAACGCAGACGCACAGAAGCAAGGAGGAGCAGTCATTTGCGAGCAGCTCCACCAGCTACATGCTGCGCCAGGAGCATCTATAATAGATTAAGCTAAGCTAGGCTAAAAAACAATTGTAACTTTTAAGACAATTATTATCAGCAAATTGTACAGAAAAAATAATGCAGCTACCACAAGAGCAATTTATTCAGTTAGATCAAAACCTAGCTGCTGGCGTTATCGGCAATGTCCCGATTGTCGAGCCGGTTCGTTCCTTTGTAGTTTTTCAGGTGGTGGTGCCGGCGAAAGTCCTTGTTGCAAATGTCACACTTTTGCGGCTTCAACCCGGAATGGCATAAAGAGTGAGCCTTCAATGTGGAGGACAGCGCGAAGGTCTTGCCGCAGATCTCACACGCATAGGGTCGTTCTTTGGTGTGCGTGCTGCAAGAGGAAAGCAATCCGGCAGTCATCTCGACGCATCTAAGCATCATTTACTATTCATCAACTTACCGTTCATGATTCCGTTGATTGGTGCTAGCCGCGAAACGTCGTGGACAGTAGCTGCATTCATAGGGCTTCTCGCCCGTGTGGGTGCGCATGTGTGTGGTCAAATTGCAGCCGGCAGTGAAGCGCTTGGAGCACAGCCTGCAAGTGCAAAAATTTAGAAAACTAGAAAATTTTGCCTTCGCTAACATCACAAATGCGATGCACTTACTCGCACTCGTAGCTCCGCTCGTTGTTATGGATGCGCTTGTGAGACTTGAGCTGTGCCTGACTACCAAACGAATTGCCGCACATGGTGCAGTTGTGCTTGGAATTCGAGGGTTCAAAGGCGGCGGACAGATCAATCGTTTCAATATTATTTATGGCTGGGTTATTATCTGCAGCCGCAACTTCACAGCTATCCTGTTCCTGCGTTTTCTCCTCGTCATTATCATTATGATCATCTACTGCATCAGGTGGATCACCCAAATCCGTTGCATTGTATTCGCTGACGTCGTTTTCCATCGTCTCGCCTTGAGTCAAATCTATCAAACTTTTGCTAACGAAAAGCCTATAACCATGCTGTGCATCTTCAGCCGTGTCCGACGACGACGACGACTTCTCCGAGGATTGAGTTGTCGTTGTCGTCAGCAGTTCAAGCTCCTTGGGCGATTCGACCTCCTGTATTACAATGTCCTCAGGCACCAGCATCTCTTGATTGGTGGCAATATTCCCCAGATGTGCATTCAATATTTTCTTGCTCAGTAGATTTGCGTGGTTGCTTTGCTTATGCGTCTGTGTCTTTATTTCCGATTCCACATTGCAATCCTCTGTTTTGGCATCCAGGGCAGAAACACTCGGAAAGCTTCTCCTCAAGGACATGGTGCGCCGCACCGCACCTCTCAAATCGACATCGACCCGTTTGCAGTCTGTGAGGAATGTGTGTACCAATGACAGCTGATCCACACACTCTGTACATATGTGATCTGGCAATCCGTCGTCTGGTTTCACCTTGAACAGAATTCAATATATTTATTATGCCAGTAGTAAACTGTAAAAATATTCAAATATTACAACAACGCCAGCATATTCCAGGAGCTGTTCGGCAAATCTCGTGTCATTGAAGAGGGGCTGCAGTTGGGAGGTAGTGCTTCCACTGCATGTTCGGCACATGCTCCACTTTATGCAAATTTCCATTATATATGATTTGCGAATTGCGAATACGATTGTAAATTAAACATAGAAGTTCTTCGGGCCACATGGACTTGCAGTCAACTCTTCTTTTAGCTCGTTTCCACTGCACTTGAACAACTTAAATACTTTCTGTGTCCAGGCTTATCGAAATCAAAGAAGACTTTAAATATTATTAAATAGATATTAAATAGTATTTTCTTTAATAACTTAAATAACTCAAATAGTTGTGTTCGTAATATTTATAGTAATCGAAATACCAAAATGCGATCGGCCATCGGTCACACTGGCCCACGCTCAAGTTAAACAAATGATAAGGGAAGCTGTGCGTTATTGTTAAGTTTGGAATAGGGCAATAGTATTATTTATTGCTGATTACTATTATTGCAATGCAAGATAATGGATCGAAATGCTTTCTGACAACAATCGTGTGCGTCCCTTTAAACTTCCACGTATTGAATGCACTCGCCGGTTGTGGCTTACCAAATTAAATTTACACGATAGAAACATTGAAACTGCTCGAATTTGTGATGCTCATTTTGAGAGCAAGTATTTGGGCTACAAGTACTTAAAGCGAGGTGCAGCGCCAACCTTCCGACCTTATAATGGATACTTACATTCTTAAGATGACAAAAATAACGCGCCAATTATTTCCGATAATATATCGAATTCCAATAATAATATCGAATGTGAAGTTGACAAGGAGCGTAAATCTTGTAAATCGACTATTCCATTTATCCCACACAATTTGAAAGCTAGTCACCAAATTTTAAAGTTATCTTGCTAATAACACTTAAAAAATCGGCAAAAAAAAGCGTTGGACCCCCACCCTCGGTCCCCAAAATCAGTAACAAAATATTCAGAACAGCCAAAATCACTTGCAATTTTAAAGCAAAAACTACCAAACTTGGAAGGTAATATTTTTTGCAGCCACTCCTAAACCCGCCCCTAAAATTCTCAATATATCGTATATCTTCCGAAATTTAAGAGCTTTGGTTACTTAACTTGGAAAGTAGGTTACTAGAAAACTCCTTCAAATTTTCCCAATCCCGCCACCAAAAAAAATCACATGTTGGTATCAGAGTATTTCATAGTCTTTTATTCCCGACATCAATTCTAGTTACAAGCTAAACCATTTAGCGCTTATTTGTGTCATAGCCTCCCCTACTGAGCAACTTCAAAATATTATTTTCAAATTTACAATAAACATCTATTTAAATTAATAGTATTTTTGATAGCAACAATTAGTCGCATTAGTTTTTAAGACTCCAATATCGCGAATAAATGAAAAAACTTAAAAATCAAAGTGTCATTTACATTTTTTAAAATAAATTCCTTGAGTATTTAATATTGAGAAGCTCTCAACTCGTGTGGCTTTCGACAAATTGTAATGATCAGTTACTAAAAATGCAAAATTATAATCTGCAGCTGCACATTTAATCTGCATATCCAAATAAAGAATACGAACTTGAAAAACTTGTGCAAAGGAAGAAAAATAGCAACATTTCCATCCATCCATTTTTAGCTTGATGCTGATGTTACCTGTGTGAAAAAGTTTCACTTAATTGAAATAATCCGATGTGTTCCGCAAGACAGCCCTCTATATAATGAGCCTAGAAGGGCATAACATTTTATTGGCACTTCATCCAGGGCGGAACGAATTGGATTATTTCGAACAAGAACGTCATTGGGTAAGGTAGGTTTGAAGACTATTATAAGATAATGTTGGATCGTCATTCTCAAGCATTTCGTTATTGTTTTCCAATAAATATCCTTTAAATCTCGTACATTGTTTAATTCTCGTATCCAAAAGAATAAGTGATTGCACCTTTTGATTTGCCAGTCCAAAAAATTCTTCGCCCTTTGCTTTAAACATGACTTGAACAGGTTGCTGCTTCATGGAGCTCTGAATACAATTAAGCAGCTCCTGGTGGCATATGTTGGCCGTTTCTCCGAAAAAGACGCCATCCAAATCATTGTCAGGAATCAATTGAAATTGAGGAAGTCCGGCATTGTTAAGAATCTTGCACGTGAATATACACTTCTTCAGTGGGTCTCTGGGATGCGCATAGATCCTTGTTGCCATATACCCCACGGGATATATCCAATGTGCTGTGTGAAAATTGGGATTTGTGGGTATAATCTCGCCAATGGAGTGTATGAGAACGTTGGTTAGTTTCAAGGGAAAGCTCTTCTGTTGTAGTGCCGGTATATTATTCGATTTACTTTCATTCTTTTTCTCAAATGCATGATTCTGATTTGAGGCGACGTATTTCTTTGTATTATCACGACTCTCATTCAATAGATGATCTTGTGTGATGGAACTTTTATCAAGTCCCTCATGGAACATAAGTCTCTCAATTAGGGTCAGTCTCTCGGAGCGAGCTGCCGCCAGCTCCACTTGTAAGGCGCACACTTCATCAACAATCGATGCGTTTTCCTAAAAAATAAAATGTACTTTTAACTCAGAAACAAGCAATTAAACAAAAATGACAGCCAACTTTTAACTTGCATTAATACATGTACTTGTGCATAAGTGTGCATATATTTGTATATGCATGCATAGTTGCTTGACTTACAAAGACGAAATTCTTCACGCGACTTTTCAGTTTGGTGTATTTCTGTTGAAAATCAACTTTTTTTATTCTCATATCGGATAAATTGAATGTTATTAAATTGCTGTATGTCGTTCAGTGTGACCGTAGATTTATGTTGCAAAAATACCCAAATATTTATATACCTTGAAATGGAAAGAGCGTATAATGAAGAGCTGTAGCATACAGAGGAGAGCATATGTATATATAGCTGCGTATATTCCCGATCAGCACTAACGTAGAATCGAGAAAGATCATAAGAGCTAAAGACCTAATTTGTGGAATATAAGTTTCCTCTAATCATGTACAAATCCAATCCATTTCATTTAATTTTATCGATAGTTTCCCCCGTTTCGCAAATATCGCGTCAAACTAATTAAAATGAGAAGTAAATGACAATTCACATCTAGCATTTAGAAACTTTTTTGGAACGACATGGGAATTTTTCAAAGATGTGGGACGCTGTTCACACAAACAACACCTAGCATCTTTCATCATCTACTATAAAATTACTGTGCGAACAAATAAAATTAAAATTAATTTCGAGGATTTGGTCGTTTATATTATTCTAATAAAGTTCATAGAAGTATCGAAATGAAATATCTCCTCGCCAATATTATATTACAATGCAGTTGTTGAGTATACATAAGAAGAAGAAGTTGATGCAGTAATCAGTGAGTTTAATTTAGTCTTTATCTTTAAAGATCAAATCTTTAGAGAAAATGAACAGCTGAACAATAGCCACAATATATAAAATATATGAAACTAAACATGGTGAATAATTACCGCAACAATAATCGCCCAGCTGCTAGAAACATTGCTCCGAAAGCTGAAATAAGCAGAAAGCATAAAACAAGCAACAACTCCATCTCTAGAATTTAAGGGACTCCCTGTATACTCAGGTTCAAACAGAACTGCGGATTTATTAACGTGCTGCAGTGTCAATACTAAAGAGTTTAACTCTCTCAAGCAACAAGTCTTGGCGCTTGATGGGAAACTCTCTGAAAACTCAAGTTATAGACAGAGAGGTATATATGAGATATGTCGTCTTCCAAAAATTCTGGGAACCACAGCCATTTTCCAATAAGCCAGAATTATTAATATGTTCAACAATATACGAATGGAAGCTCGTATTAATCGCTTAGAAGCAAAGGACATATAGAAAAACACGTAGAAAGTACTTACAATATTTATAGTTTAAAACTCATAGATTTATATATTTTTTTTAAATTGTTTTAGGTAAACATTTTGAATCATTTGATGGAATCAATATTTTGATTTGATATCAAAATGTAACTCAATTTGCGATGGCATTACTAGGAAAAAGGCATTTAAGAAATCCGCTACCTTAAAAAATGGGCTTTCTCGTAATCATTAACAATAAACTGAAAATCGATGTATATAAATAATATTAGACAAGCATTTAAAACACATAAAGTACGTAACGCATATCAAAATGAAAAAAAAACAGTTATTAAATATCTTAAAAATATCTCATGAAAGCTTTAAGATATGGATTGAAAAAATCAGTCAGAAGCATTTTTTACAACTCGTCTCAAATCGAATTCACTGCTTTGATTGATATTTTCTTGTCCAAATGGACAGTCCGAAACACCTGCCTTAAAACAGCAACATCCAAATTCTTCGCAAAATATGTATTTAATTTATTAATTTGCGCAATAATTTTATAGTCATATAGCAGCTGTGATTGATGCTTGATGCTGATTTTACCAGTGTAAAGAGCGATTCACTTCATTGAAATAATCCAATACGTTCCGATTAATGCCGCTCTGTATGATAAATGGTAATCGTATTTTAGGTCCTTGAACAAAATTCCATTTGTTCCGCTTGATGTTGCTCTGCTATGGGATACATCGATGTTTGTCGTCGATATCCTTAATCGCTCTATAATAAGTTGGCATTGCTCAATTTTTTTTTCACTAGACGAAAAATATAATTTTTTTGTGTTGGGCACGTTGATATTTTGTATCTAATTAATTCTTTATTTATTATTCAACGTGAAACGAATTCAAAAACTATCTATGCATGTGCTATATCAAAACATATAATTATGTGTATACTTGTGTATGTGTGAAAAAACTGGAGTGCGTTTTCATACATACATATGCATGTACATAAAAATAAAAATGTATTTTACGAATCGAGGAGATTTATTTAAGTGTTCCATTTATTGATTGCATTCATATACTTTATCTTAACTATCTAGATGCATATTTACACTGGAAACTAAGCTTCTGATCGAATTAATTAGAAGTTACCTAGTATGTATGTACACACATGTAAGTGTACATACATATCTTACATCATGCATATACGCGTGAGGACTTCGTATTGTAAAATGTAAGATGTACATAATCCCAAATGTGTATTTGATGGTTGCATTCGCGATTAGGGAAGCTCATATGTCCAAATATGCATATATACATTTGTATACGCTTATACATATGTATGTATGCAAAGACATAATCGAACAATTTTATTTTCTGTAATTAATGTGTAAGATCTTCAGCACACATTTGAAAAAAAAAGAGAAAAACTTGTGCCGCTCGAGATTAGGTACTCTTGCAGATCTGAATCTATTCGATCAAATCTGCATTTTATTAAATTAAGTTAAGCGTTGTCTGCCGGACTTACCGAGCGAACTATAACAAATATGGCTGCTGGAATCATAATTCATTTGGCGACTGCACAGCGAGATTTTAAGAAGCAAACATATTTTTGTCGGAAGACCTCGCTATCAGATACCCTGTGGTCAAGCTAATATTTATAATAAGTCGTGCGTCATACTCCATAGATAATCAAATCAACACGTATGGACATAGGCAAGTAACAAAAAAGGTTAAAAGGAGTTTCCATACATTATTGGGATTTATCACAAGTAGAATATTGGTTTTGATTCTGGCTTTGACGGGTGCTCTACAATATTTCCATTGCTTTAGCCACAATCTAAATCTTTGCGAATGATTTTACTCTGTCCCAGAAATTAGAAATGCTAACTAAACTCCAAAACAAGTAATCCACTTATTTCGCTTTGTAGGCCATTAAATTGTGTGTAAATTTTGTATACAATTGTATCGGAATTGGTTTTCTTCTGTTTTACATATATTCAGTTGTAACTAACTTAAAAAGCTGATACATTTCGAATGTTTTTACTGCATTTGTGGCAGCAGTTTCCTAAAAGTTTCGTTTTCTTACATTCATTTAAGGGATTGTTATTTGTTGGTTTGAAAAAGAATTTTTTTTGCGGTACTTTTAGCATTTTTTTCTTTTATAATCAGAAACACAATTGTGTGTTGAAAGAAAAACCGAACGGCGAAAAAAAATAAAAAAAAATGACATGAATCACATAAATTAATATAAAATAGATCACGTTCTTATAATGCCATCCAAATCGATGTCTCCATTGTATTCAGTCAGATATTTAATTTCTGAGCTTGCTCAAAATTACTTTCACACCAGTAAATACCTCGCAGTTGTATATCATTGGGCTTTGTTAGATTTTGAAGTCTTGGAATCCATTCCTGGAGTTTTCATTTAATTGGTCTACTCTTGCTGTGAATTCTTGAATTTGGGAAAAATTATTGATATTTAATTCGGAGGCTGTTTTTAAAACTTTTCTAATTTGACAATATAATATTTTTGCGATATCGCAAAAAATTATAAATCCATTAAAATTGCTTGGCCTCGGATCACAGTGTCTTCTAAACCGTTTTTCGCAAATTAAAAAGACATTCCAATCATTTACCTTTACTAAGCCAGTGTACTTCCAGTTTCAGTAACAGATTCAGCTTCCAAATCTCTAACGAATTCCTTGAGTATCAAGCAATAAAACGATGGGCTATTTATTCCATTCTTTTTAAGAGGTCGCAAAGAGCCCTTTTGCTTGCCAGTCATAATAACCGCTGCATCTGTACATGATGTACCGAATCAAAACTGACGCGTAACCGAAATCAAGTCCAAGACTTTTGTAAAACGTCAGATTTTTATGAATACCTTTAACGCAGACATTTAGCCAGCAAATATTATTAATGTCCGTACTAAAGTATTTGACATTTCTTAGGCTTTTCTGGGATGTAGAATGTAAAAATGTATATCTTCTGTTCTGCGGGAAAGATAAGGGAATGTCAAGGCGTTGTTAGATTTCTTAATTTTTTTCTTCGAGGAATTTAAAACGTCCAACATAAAAATTTTCCAATCAAACCGTCTGTAAAAGTGCGAAATTGTCTTGCAATATCGAATGCGACTCTAAGCTCTTATTGAAGATTTGATTGCCTTGCCGACAAAAAAAAAGCAAAATTTTTAATTATGGTTTCATGATTTTTTTTGATTAATATTATGCTAAGATCGAAATAGGTCAGATTTGGGTTGTTGTTCTTGATAAAGATTTGAGATTTTTCTTCCTCTCATTCAAAACATTTGGAGAATTCGTTGTATCGGCCTTGGAATCTGTCCGCGTAAAATCCAACTAACAAAAGCAGATTGCAGGTGGCTAGGAGCACTTATAGGGTGTTGCCTTCTATGTTTTGATGACCGATATGATTATATTCTGCGGAGATTGTCGATGGCGAGAATAAGTAAACCGTTTTATATGCGACTGAATTCACAAGAATTGATCTATGACCTTTACTCTGAGTTTTGCAACATGCCGATTCATTCAGTCTTATGGCCGTTCGCATTACATTATCCGTTCCATTTTGTTAGAATGTTGAAGGTGGCATCAAGTGCATACACTGGACTGGTAAGAGTCCTGAACTTGTTTTGCTGATTTTTTAAACTGGTTACCATACTAGGACATCAAATGAGGATTAGTCTGGCAAATGAAGGGTATAAACAAAGTACTATGTTATGTAGTGCAATTGTTTCCTTATTGTATATTCCTATCAAATTTCTTTATCTTGAGAATTGTGGATTTCATTGCAATCGATATTGGTCAAATCAGTGAAGTTATCGATAAAATTAAAAATTGATCTGCGTATACATTGTTCCTTTCGGTTATGAAAAATTAGCTAAATGAAGCTCGTTTTACAATATGCTAGTATTTTGTTTGAATGAGAGAAATATTGAAACAAATGAAATGGAACAATGTGTCGCTTCGTGTGCAGATTCCTGAACCCAATGCACTGAGTTGAACATATTGCTGGCATAGTGTATCGTGTAGTGAGCGGTCTGCGTTCCTTGTTTTGCTTTTCATTCAATATCTGGATCTTTGATTTTATTGGAAAAAATAAATAAAATTGATTTATTCTTTTTATTTGGACGTAAAAATGCTAACAAATGTGGCCCAACGATACCAAGCAAAATGAAACCCAACGTCAGTGAATAGATTATGACAACAGCCTAAAAATGATCCTGTGTGGAGGGTGACCGCTCTTGCGTTAACAGAGCTAAGCCTTATTTTAAACATCGAGGTGGAACCGACACGCACACAAAGTCTCCATTCGCTTTTTGCTGCCTAACAAGCTAAGTTTGAAAAATTTAGTTTTCTGATATTCTCTAGTTTTTAACAGGTACTCAACATTTGTCTTGGTAGGTTGCGGATCGCAGTTTGAGGGTTAACGGATATTTTCGAAGATGACAAGTTCCCTATTTACTATTTATCACAAAAGGATACGACAGACAGGCAGTCATGTCAGACAGATTGACACGAAAGTCGGAGAGAAATGATTGACACGACTTAAACGATAGGCGCAGACAGACACTCCAGACAGACAGACGGAAACCACAGACAAGATAGACCCAACAGACGCGAAATATACGAGAGGCACAATCGACGAACAGACATGACAAACGAGGTAATCTACTGATTCTTCACTAGAGTCTGTTCATGAGTTATCATCTCTTTTCAGATAACCAAGTGGAGGTGGTTTTGGGTGGGATTCTCCGCAACCTCACAGCATCAGTAGTGGATTCCATATGCGAGCAAAATAATGATTATTTGGACTTCCTCTTAGATCTATTCCATCTATTTTATCTTTGAAGGTTTTCAAATTCGTTCTCTTTTGATGGAACAAATTTACTAATTTAGAGGAGCTTAGTACAAAGCTGGTATTCTACATGTATATGATCAGAGAGTGGTCAGGAATGGTCGTCGCGGGCTTCCAGCCTGACCACTAAGGAAGTGTGAGGCAATAATCAGGTCTACAAACTTTGGGACTCAATCTTCGTAGTCATATCCGTGCTACCCGCTGGGAGTGGTGAGCATTAGCATTATAACCAATGATGAGGCAAATTTCGAGATTCTTCCACTTCAAGACGAGATCTCTTATTATAGCGTTTAGTGGTGGTCCTGGGCCATAAGTTCTTGTTTTACCTTCCTAGAAAGCTGCTTTAAGTTTATAGGTTTTCATTCCTATCCCGCAAACCTTGTCTCCAACTACCCAAGGTTCTTGAAATATTACTGTAACAACTCCGCCATCAGCCTAGCGAGGCATTTGCGAAGCGGATGCTGCCTCCACACACTTGTGCACATTTTACCCCCACCACCGTTGTGTTGCTGGCCTCCTTGTGTCAGTATCGACGTGTCGGATATGAGTCCCAGTTCCAGCTATCGCATCGACCTTCGGAGAGGAATCCTCCTTGTCGACGCTGCGTTCTACTACTACACACTGACGGCACCATTCGCGGCTAAAATTTAGCTCGCCTTTTCGTGGCTCGATCGGCACCAGTGACTCCTTGTTCAAGAATACCTCCGCCTGGATCATTGGCCCCTGAGTAGCTTCAATCCTCACCAAGCCACCTATACCGGTTGCGAAGAAATGGATTGCATCCTTCCAACCTCATGAGAACCTGGTCCGGGTCCTTCAGGGCTATTGCAGTTCAAATAGGAGCAGGAGGTCTACTAGGAACTCCTTACATCCTCACTGCCCTGGTAGACGGGTCTGCTGACTGTTTTTGTTGGTGTGGAGCTGTGGCCATGTTTTAAAGTTATAGAGTCCGCTATCTTGTCAGCTGATTCCCACGAGTGGCGGTGAAAAACCGTCCACTTGCTCAGAGATCTGCATTATACAGGTAATGCTTAAAAATAGCGGAGGTCGCATGGCATCCGGTATGTTCCGTGACAGATTGGACCTGAGGTGCAGGGTATTAGTCTTAACTAGCATCAGTACCTTGCGGACCCTTGTGGATAGTTCATAGTTTAGGATTTTTCCGACCAACAGAATACCGTAAGAAGCGGAAACGACGGGAGTAAGGTGCAGAGTTAAAACATTCAATTTGTGGTTAATATCGAAAAACACTAGCAGCTCCAATGATTTCCTGAGATCTCGTGTCATTGCTATTTGCACTTAGCTTAGCCCATACTCCTGCCTTTATCTGCCAACTAGAAATCTTGTATCATAAGGTCGTAAGAGACGTCCAAGGTCCATCAAGTTTGCATAACCATCTTTGCAAAGTTCTTTTGCTTGGCAAGAGATGCCTTTTTGGTGTGATGATGACAAATACGAATTATTTATTTTTAATTTCTTTATTATACTTGGATGCCTTAGGTATCATAGTATATTGGTTAGGTGCAATGTCTGTCATGCTGTCTGTCCGTCCGTCCGTCTGTCCTTTTTTCGACACCCATGGAGATAGAGACTTGAAACTTGCAACATATACTTGTCTGTGTCCGCGTCAAAGTGTAAAAATTTGAGTGCTACGTCCCCTAGGTGGCTAGGAAATCGATAATATCGATATTCGCAAATCGATAAAACCACATATCTCCCACAATTTTAAGGCTACTGTCCCGAGAATTGGTTGGTATGTTATTGGCGGTGTCCTTCAAATATCGGGATATGCCACGCCCACCTCCGCCTCCCCCAGGCTCCCGAACCTCAAAATTTTAAATGCTATATGTTCCGCAGCTTTTGAGTTAGAACTTGGCGGTAACCTTCTCCAAAAATCGGCATATACATTTTTGGCTCCCGCCCACACCCGCCGTCCCCAGGAGCCTCGGCCCCAGAAATTTGAAATGCGCATATCTTCCACAATTTGTAAACTAGAGTCACCAAATTAAATGGATGTTACTGGTAACTCACCTAATAGATAGCTATGAAATTGGGTGGCCGCTCCGACTCCTTAATCCGATACACCTGTTAGTAGTGTAAATCGATAAGACCATATTTCTCACTCCCATTCATGCCCCCAAAAACAATTAAAGCCTATACCTCCCGCAATTTAACAGCTACAGTTACCAGAGTTGGAATATAGATTACTAAGATCGTACTCCAAAAATGTTTTTGGGCGCGTCCACTCCCGCCTCCAAAACTTCCAGAAGCCGATATTTCTTGTAGTTTAAAAGTTACCTACCTTCGAAGGAGGGTAACTAGCTTATATCTGCAGCAATTTAAAAGGCAAGCTTGCACAAGCTTGCCTACATCCACCCAGTTCTTTGTTACCTCTTATCAGCTGGTATTACGTATATTATCAAAGTATTTCGCAGTAGGCTACGCCCGACTGCAACGTTTTAACTTGATATTTCCAAAACTATGGCTTGAATTGCTGAATTGCTTCAGGTAAGAATCTCCTCCGTAGTCAGTGGTGGTACTGGTGGGCCCGTTACGTTCCTGATTCTCGTGCGGAAACAATTCCGATACTATGTGCCTTAGTAGATTTGGGCACATTAAGCTTGTGGTCTTGAATGTGTAGTTTCTTTATAAGCAGCACCCAGGGATCTGAGTCGGCAGCTCCACATAACTCCTGAAACGCCTGCTGTCTGCAAGAGCGTTTCGTAGGAGTTTGGTAGCTATCCCTCTCGCTATACCTTTCCGTCCTGCACCTAATCTCATTCCCCCAGAATATAGTGACCCACAATGGATCGTATTCTGGATTTTTTCACAGCAACTTGACATGCTTGCGTAATACACGTCATCATCGAAGCTGCAATTTGCTCGGCCATTCCTTGAAGGATGACTCCATGCAGCGTACGGCTGAAATCATGTTTGTCCAAGGACATTTATTATTATAATTGGGGGAGAATTAGCACTGCGACCTAACAGGTCTATTGTGCCCCGTCCAAGGACATTACCTGGTAGATAATATCTATACGTACTGCGGCGCATGCGGCTATATACAAGAAGGTGGCGGTTATTGTAGCACGTACAAATCTTTGCGACGACTTATTGTTAGTCAGATGCGGAGCACAGCTCGATATGACCGCCTTTCCTGTGACATCTCCAGTCCACTTACTGAAATTCGCCCGGTGTAATCTCATCATCTATTTTCACGGGATAGCGCTCGCTTGAACAGCACTGATAGCAGACCGGTTTATCCATATCTCTCTGAATTGTCTCAGCAGTGACTTAAGTATCTCCTCTGTGATTCCCTCGTTGCCGTTCTTTACCTTGACTAATGTCATCTCCGTCAGGGATCTTACCTCAGTCCTCTCGCCCTAAAGCGACTGCACTGCTTCATGCATGGCGTCCTCAAAAAATTGCGTTGGTATATATTTTATTTATTATAAAATTTTGGCTTAACGATATACAATAAGTTGGTGCTGAGAAGTTTAATTGTTTTCTCTGTTCTTTCTCTGCTGACTCCCGTGAAGATATCGATATACATCTTACATCGGTACTGAGTCGATTACCCGTTGTCAATAATATCGGGACAATGGACAAAGCTTCCAGATAGCTTTGACCGCTGCTTGTTTGGTTATTGTTTACTAAACGAAATCCCACACATGCTGTGCCAAGGACTTCATCTGTCATTGCTCCTTCCATCCGTTTCGTCGGTGACCTCGTGCGCGCCGACGCACCTTGCGTGTTTACACGCTTATCGCCTCTCCATTTATTCCCATATTCATGTCTAGCTCTGCTGGACAGCTTTCCAGCATGGCATCACTGTACATCTGTGCTATGCTATCAATAAGGGCATTGGTTGGGTGATAGATCTACTGAAAACAATAATGATTCCCAGTTTCACGGATCTAAGCGTATTAAAGCTTTACCCTCCGCGTAGCTCACGAGCCAATTGTTTTAGCTAGAGGGCCAGGAAATGATCAAGGTGAAGCGGTTAAGCTACTGCTTGTTGCGGTGCTAGTGGGAGATCTCGACATATATTTCCGTGCATATTATCGTTTCTTTTAGGTGTAGCCAAATCTAAAGCTGTTTTCCCCATCAGTGAATAATACGGTTGAGTGTTATGTTCGGTGCTTTTAGGGTTTTTAGGCAGACTACGCTTTATTCAATAAAATGTAAATGTAGGTGGAAAGCAAAAAAACAAATTTATTTATTTTCTTGCTTAATAATACAAACCGAAAAATGTTGATTAATATCGAAGAACTAATTTAAAATGTCTGAATTATAATCGGACTGTGACTGAAAGTACTAAATTAAAATAATATTATAAGCTTAAGTGAAATTAAGTTTATCACGACAACAATCAAATATCTCAGAATATAGATTTGCTAAAGTTATAAATACATTTCTTCCCGTTTCAGGTTTGTTATTATGATTCGAATTCCTGAGGATGATTTCCCCGAGGACAGTAAGGCATCTTCCCAATTAGAAATGAATCACCAAAAAGACACGTCTGGAAAATCACATTACCATATTCCAATATCTCCGGAATATTGTCCAGAAGCGGTTAAGAATATGTGCTTTCCAAAAGATGGAATTCCTAATAATACGTCATATGCGTCCCATATTGTAAAGTCTAGTTCGCCAGCTTCAAGCGTGGAAGAATCAGCATTTAATCCAGAGTTTAGAAATCAAATACAAGTAACTCAAGGTCAACACAATTATACAATGACGCCCAGCGGTGACATTAACTTTTACAGTTTTCACGATTTGATTTCCGATCCCGAAAAAACAATTTTGTCAGATGCTGAAAAGTTGCTCAGATCGAAAGAGAATGATATGTACAGTAATGAATATAATCACATACATGATGTATTTGCCATTCGCAAATATTATCATCCTCTTTTCGCTCATGGCATATGTCGCTGGCCTGGTTGTGAAATGGATTTAGAAGATATTGCCTCGTTTGTGAAGTAAGTGATTGAAAATCATAACTAAATATATATATTTGGTTTTCTGTTATTGCTATCCGTAATCAATACTTATCAAAATAACGAAAGAAGATTAATAACATAAAGATAATAATAGGAATACAGTATTAAAAAAAAAAGTCAAAAGGTCCAAGAAAGAGGAGAGACAAAGAAAAGCACTGCGTAAAATTTTTTATAATCATTTTTTTCGGTGTCTTAAGTTATTTTATTATAAAATTATGTAATTTAGGGTTTGTAAACATATTAATAATATTTCACTACTGAATGTTATTCAAAACTTATTTATTTCGTGCACACTAAATATGGGTATAGGCGGAATCAGATTTGTAAATTTTTTTAAGAAGTGCAAGTTTTTTTTGCTTATATATCTAGATCGGACCCTCACTTTTCGAATTACGAATGCAAAGCATTATATGTGAATATTATTTTTCTTATATTTATCGAGAATATGATTATTTTATACATTTTTTATCTCATTGGCAGGCATCTAAATTCGGAACATGCGTTAGATGACCGATCTACAGCCCAAGCTCGGGTACAAATGCAAGTTGTTTCTCAATTGGAATCACACCTACAAAAAGAAAGAGATCGTTTGCAAGCTATGATGCATCACTTATACTTATCTAAGCAGTTATTATCACCATCGAAAGCGGATCGGAAGGTATTTTTAATGTCCTAACAATTCTCAAAATATACTATAAATAATTAATTAATTAATACGCGCAGACAAAAATATGCAGTTATGTCAAAAGCAACAGCAAACTTCAGAGGATGGAACTTCCTATTAGGCAATAGAACAATCTGGCTTGGAAAGTCGACTTCCGACATGAACACTAACGACGACGAAGATGTTGAGGTGGAACCAATCTTCGTCGATTTTCATGTTCCGCACTCTTATCCGCCACTTCAATTGTTTCTGTGATTGTACAAGTTGCTACCGAGGCTCAACTAGGAAGAATAGGCAAAACGCATCTACTCATTGTCGAGGGAACCCACAAATGTTAATAGTCTGCTTGGTGCTATCGTGCATAAGGCATGACTTGCATTTGAATCGAATCGATTTCTTTCCTTATATACGAGTTCAAAAAGTGATGATATTCGATCTATTTTTACCTTAGAGGTGCTCAATTTGAGCATTCTGACACTGAAAGCCGCCTTAAATAGATAATTTCTGTAAAAAAGAGCTACTGTTGGAGATGAATTTGTACCACACTATGGCTTTTCTGAAGTTCTGATATCAAAATGTCCGTCCCAAGGCTGCCTAATCCTAAATTGAAATATATCTGCGTCTTTGGGTTTTAAATATGCTCAAGTTATTTTCTTTTAATTATACTATTATCTTTTATATTAAACTCAAAAGATATCAGCGGTCGACGCGCTAATATATTCTAAGAAATTGAAATTTCTTTATTTGATATTGCTCTAGTCTAATTTCAAGAACATATAAATTTCGAAATTTTAAGAATATATTTATACAATTTCATGGTTTATCCATTCTAAATTTGTGCATACATTATTTACACACAATTTTCTTATCTTAATTACATATTTTATTTGTAGGATGCTCCAGCAAATGATATGAATTTCTGCAGCGCAACAACTCCAATCCTAATAAATAATGTATCTCGAACTCTATATCGGTCACATTCCCCAAGCTCTGTAAATCTTCCGATTGTTAACTCTGGCAGTTTGTCGTCGATAAAAAAAAGGAACCACGAAAAAAATACTTTTTCAGTAACTGGTGGTAAGTCATAGTCTAAAGTATTTATGTTAAAAGCATAAAATTCATTTTTAAAATTTAAAATATATTATGATATTATGTTTGGGATGTCGAGTAATCAAATCAAATATAACATCTAACGCAAAAGAAGAAAAACAAGTGAGAAATTGACTGCCTGACGTAACCAAATGCGGAATACAACCTAAAAACAGTAGAATAAGATTCCGATTTTTATGTACGAGAATATAGGCTTGCTTTTTACCTGTATTTTCTGTAGCAGTCTAAAGAATGATGTCTCCAGTCCAGATACCCTGTTTCTAAAGATATGAGGACAATGTCGATTGATGACAATTGATGAAAGGTGATATTGAAGAATTAGCTGATTTGAACATCTTGTTTCTCCACAAGGACATCTTGTTTCTCCACATCTATCACTTTTAAGTTGACCTCAGCTTTTTAATCAGAGAGAGAGAGAGAGAGAGAGAGAGTTATATGGAATCCAGCTTGACTTCGGTGCCGATGACGCTCTCCTCGTCCCCTTCAGGATGTATTATTTCCCTTCCGACAAACCTGTGCGACTCTCTTTGATAGTGGGCCCCTCCGAGTCCGTAAGCGGATCCCCACTCGTTCTATTATCAAATTTGTAATTCTTTGTCGGTGGTACCCGAACCTCCACGGATCTCTGACGCTTAGTCATTATCGAGTTGCTTACTGGCTTTGGATTCTCCGCCGTTTCTGGCCCCTACACCGATTTTGGAAATGACTTGAACAGACTTTGAGATAAAATCTCTAAAATAAACTTTCTGTGTTCTAAGAATTAAATAGTTTGAGATTCAATGAATTGAGTTATTTGGAAATCCCAAATCACACTGCTGTACTTCTGCCTGCAAGGCCTTCCAAGCCTCCTCCACTTATTGCTGAGGGTATCACCAGCGTTGCCCTAAAGGAGGACAGTGGTTTCCGCGTGGTGATCAGGGGACTTCATCCATCGCTGCAGAAAACTGATTGCCTCAGAGATGAGTTGCCCAGGCACGCAGTGCGTGGTGTCCAAACCATTGCAAGTCGAGTTAGCAAGAAGGAGCTGAATATTTGTTTTCTAGTACGCTTCATCTCTTAGTTGCGCATTTCAGTTGAATGTCCTGATCGCCATATGGACATCCCACAGTGCCACCGCTGCCAGAAATGTGGCCATACGATGAAATATTACCCAAAGTTAGGTGTGCGAAAAACCATTGGATGCAGACCCTAAATGTGCCAACTGCGGAGAAATCCATCCAGCAAGCTGGAAAGGATGCCCATCTTATCAGCGCGTTGCCAAGAGGAACGGATTCTTGTAGCCCAGTTAAGAAAGCCGGTTGAAGCCCCACAAAAATCGCGCCCAAGAAGCCCGGCTCCCATACGCAGTGAAAATTTTTCATATGCTGATGAGGCCAGACTTCAAACGGCTCCTTAGCTTTTGCAGCAACTTGGGCAACAGCAGCAGCGTCACCATCAGCAGCAGATTCACCATCAGAAGCAGCTTCATCATCAACAACAGCCACAACATCAGCACCGTCAGCAGCCGCAGCAGCAGCAACAACAACTTTTGCCGCTTCAGCAAGTTGCTCCGCAGGTTCCTGAGCAACAGCGGACAAGAAAAACGTACGCATTACATGTACGGCAACCATAGGCCGACAGCAATTGACTTTGCTGTATACGCTGGAATCCGATCTGACTGTCTTGGTATATCTGAGCGAATTGAGCTTAGCTCCAATCACATCCATTTGATCGTTGAGTATAGAATTGCTCCCAATACACGTCTTCTGCCGCGCAAGGCAAACATAACCCGATTCCGGCAGAGGTTGATGCAGCTTGTCAACCTGAACACGGAGCTGAGTTCACCGGCTTATATTGACGACGCAGCGGAATACTCCATGCTTGGCCAACTACATTGTTCGCCCTCCAGTCCAGCTCAACCTCTTTTAAATCCTGAGATTTTGGATCTGGCAAGGCACAAGAGAGCACTGCGTCGCCGGTATATGCGCTCACGCAAACCGTTGGATCTAAGGGACTTTAGGCAGGCTGCCCTCGAGTTGCGAAAGTTGCTGTTTGACACTAGGTGCCAATATTCTCAGGATATGCTCCGCAATGCCGATCCCAATAAGAATCATGGATTCAATTTGCGGAAGGCAACGCCTTGGGTCAAGCGGCAGCCTCTCGTGCGGATCCCCGTTATGCGACCGGATAACACTTGGTGTCGATCGGATGCAGGGATTGCATCGGCATTTGCGGATGAGCTGCAAGGCCGGCGCATTTTGCGCTTGCGTCACCCAGCCAGGTACAGGCTACTGACGCGTTTTTAAGTGCAGATCTCGATCTTGAACAATCACACTTATCGCCCTTAATGAGGTCCGCTTGCAGATTTGCAGGCTGAAGTCCACTTATGCACCTGGCTTTGATAGCGTCGACGGCAGAGTTGCTAAAACCCTTCCAGAGAAGGAAGTGATGTTCTAGGTGCGGCTTTTCAACTCCATGGTTCGCATCTACCACTTCCCCACTCCGTGCAATGATTCCGAAACCTGGCAAGCGGGATAATCTTGTCTCGTCATATCGACCGATAAGCTTGCTGTCCACTTTCTCCAAAATGTTTGAAAAAATATTTCTTGATAGATTGTCGGCAGTAAGTGGCTTCCTGAGTGCCATTCCTGATTATCAGTTTAGCTTTAGGCATCACCATGGTACACCAGAGCAAGTTCCTCGAGTAGTACACTATGTCCTCGAGGCCTTGGAAAATAAGCAGTACAGCTCTGCCGTCTTCCTGGATATCCATCAAGCGTTTAAGTTAAGTGGTTAAGAAACTACTTCCATCGGCGCAGTATTTACTGCGCAGATTTTACCTGTTTGGCCGTTCTTTTATGGTCGAAGTTAGGGGCGAGCGATCAAACATCAGCCGCATTGGAGCGGGTGTACTGCAGGGTAGTGTCCTTGGACCTCCCCTGCACACATTGTACATATCGGACTTGCCGATTGCAGTAGCCAGAAACTCGCTGGACACAGTGGTCCTTGCGAACTCCTCCTCTGCTTGGAGAGCATCTGCGATGACGCAGAGGTTCTTCTATGGGTTTAGTTCTTGGGCAAGTCTCAACACTGCACGTTTACGCTCAGGAAATTGTCCAACCGTTCGGGTCACAAACATGGTAGTACCTCAGGAGAACCATGTTCGATACCTGGGTATGTATTTGGACAGGAAACTTACCTGGCTCAAACACATCCAGACCACGGCAACAGCGTGTAGATCCAAAAGGGCGAATGGTTGATGAAGCCATCCAGCAAACTCAGCTTGAACAACAAGCTGTTGATGTATAGAAGCATCATCGTGCCCACATGGGTTTCAAGTTCTGTAGAACAAGGTGCTAAGAGACATCCCTGTGCTCTGGTGAGCAATACGACGCTGCACACTGCAAGATTGCATAACCACATAAACCCATTGGCGTGTACACTTGGGTCAAACACAACCCGCAGACGATTAAGGCGCCTCCACAGCAGCGGCCTCTGGACAGTTCGACGTTTAAACTAATGTGCAACAAATGTAATATTTAATGTTACGTAATATCTGCTAAAACCAGCTCTATTTTTATGTTATTGAATTAATTTCCTGTTATTAATCGAATCCTTTTTGAAATTAATGTTTTATAACCTTTGAATAGGCTTAGAATATAATATAATAGATAATAAAATATAATGCTTTATAAAAAAAAAGAATTCTTTTCATGAAATCATTTGCCTGATTATCCTTTTCACTAGCCCAGACAAGAGTTCTTAGCTTCTGCAATGGTCAATAAGCCTTTCTTGGACAGATTACGGCGAGTCCCATGGCAACAAGCATGTCGACAGATCAAACATAATTAAATTACTGACTGACATATTTTATTTTATTGCAGCAAAAACACAAATCTATTATATTGTTAATTAATGTTACCTATTATTACAAATTAAACGATTCTTAAACATATTCTTTTTATTTTCTAGGTCTTCCGTACATGCTAGAAAGAGCAGGACTTGATGTACAGCATGGTAATGTATTGAATTCATGTATCTTGACTCATTTGATTTGCTATTAAATCTAATAAAGCTGCTTAACCAAGTTAGCCATAGTTAACCTTATTTATTTCAAACATTTGCTTTCGAAATGTGATATTTTGAGCAAACATTATCTTTTTAAATTAAAACAAAGCTAAACGTTTGTGTGCCATCTCAATTTAAAATCAAGAAACTTAGATATTTTTCACAAAATAATCTAAGCCCAAGTAAAAGATATTCAATATTTAAATGTTTATTTAGGTTAAGTTAGGTTAGACGGTTGCATTGGCAACGATAGGCCCGTTTCGAGACCGTGTAGGATCAATAGGTGATGCAGCAAGTTTCCTTTATAAATTCCAGTTGGTATTTTGCTATTTGTTATTTGACCTGTGTCTGTTTTCTTCCCTTGTGGTCCGGCATACAGTAGTCAGTTTTTATGGGGATCTTTGCTAATTGATGCATGGCCTTTCTTCTGTGAAGTCTAGATTAAGGATTAGTGATAGGCCGTAAGTGTTGCATGTTCTACGCCTTGTGTTTCCAGACTTGGAATGTCAAGGATGGCGTGCCTCATTTGGTGTGGTGCAAAGAGCCCCTGATATGTAGTATTCAGACATGCGCTGAACCTTGTTAAGCTGTTTCTGAGTGGCTTTCATTTTTAGGCCAGGCCACCATTGTATAACACCAAATAAGAGGATGGGTCTGATGATTGATAAGTATAGATCATCCTAGTCGATCTCTCGGCAAATGGTTTCTGCGCCTTGCGTCAGCGTCGACGCGTCGGACGTATAACCTCGTCGTGGGATGCATGGATCTCCGGAAAGGGATCCTGCACGGCTAGCTTGTCGACAGAGTCCCCACCAGCGGCTGCATCCGATTTATACACCTTTACAATGACTGAGCTGAAGCCAAAGTTGAGCTCACCCTTCCTGATTCTTTATTTAGAATCACCGGCACCAGATTCATCAGTTTCTGAGTGATCTCTATCTTCGGTTTTCTCTAGTCTTGGGTGGGAAGGGCGGGGAAGTTCTTGATCGGGCGCCTTTAGCGGTTCTGGAATCCAGATGCAAGCTTGCTACGGCCCCCTTGTACAGCTCTATGGAGCGCGCATCGGAACATGCCATGACCTAGATGTTCCCCAGGTAACATCCAGCACCTTTAAATGCTGGTGGTGGTCCAGGTTCCTTTACGATCAATTCGAAGCAGCGGACAGCTCGCGCTCCTTTCATCCACTTCCACTGTTTTACCGGATTTTTCCATCCTTGTAGCCCTTGTGGAGGAGCCCTATCAAATCCTCTCTTTGGCACTTTCGGCGAAAGATCTTTCTTGCCTTGGCTTACTTGGCCACAGGTCTGTGCAGTCTCTTCGCGCGGTCTCTTTGCCTGGCTTGCCTCC
Source organism: Drosophila nr. perissopoda 5 BK-2023a (assembly GCA_035044105.1). Lineage (NCBI taxonomy): Eukaryota > Metazoa > Arthropoda > Insecta > Diptera > Drosophilidae > Drosophila > Drosophila nr. perissopoda 5 BK-2023a. Next base: position 368,060 of record JAWNMK010000197.1, on the reverse strand, counting down.
TTGCTGGGTGGTACTTCACAGAAATTAGGAGGTCGGTCCGTGAGCAAATGGGCCGTTTACAGACCCCCAGACAGGCCGAATATCGGCACGGGTCGCATTACGCCTTAGTCCGGCCCGTTGCGTCGAACCATGATATGACTCTACCAAGAACAATGACTATGAGACGGACCATGTCCGAAATTCACGGTACAGATCTTAGCTAGCATCAGTTCCTTCCAAAACATTGTGGTGCTATTGCCAGTCGGCAACCTCGTGGAGGGTTCAGTTGATATACAGAAAATATTTCGAAGTGATAGTTGTAAGATAGAAAACCACTCCTTCAGTTTATTTATTTATTTTATTTAATCTCTCTTTCAATTTACAGAAATACAACGCAATAGAGAGTTCTACAAAAACGCAGACGTTCGTCCTCCATTTACATATGCTTCTCTAATAAGACAAGTAAGTGTAAAAATATTGCGTTTGTTTATTTAGGGAGATGACGATATTTATTGTATTCGAATTGTAGCAACGTTTTATTATATCGAGGTGATAAATAATATATTTTTGTGATTAACTTTCTAATTTCGCATTTTAGATTCATTTTATGCTTACACCTAATTCTTTTTACTTCATTCAAGGCTATCATTGACTCGCCAGATAAGCAGTTGACTCTGAACGAAATATATAATTGGTTCCAGAGTACATTTTGTTACTTCCGGAGAAATGCAGCAACTTGGAAGGTATTTACAAAACATATGTATATGTGTTGATAGGTACATATGATAAGAATTAACCTCTGAACAGTAAGAGTAACAGTCAGGTTGTCAGCTTTATCGTGAATCGATTAATATTTATATGATTCCAGACTGGAATCAGTTACTCATATAACAATTTAATAATTAGTTTTAAAAGTAATGAACATTTTTAATGGGTTCTTGTACGCATAACTTGTTAAAGGGAAAAATATTGTGAGCATTTGACTGCTATTCTATGTATATAGTTTCGGCTTGACCAGCGTAACTGTTATTATTATTATTTGTTTTTTTTTTTATTTTTATTCCTTAACCCATAAGCAGGGTATACACTCTTGATCAGCATCTCTGTTCATTCGGCTATCCGTCTGTCCGTCCGACCGTCTGACTATCCGTCCGTTGTCCCTTCCGTGCGTCCGTGCATGCGCTCATACATATATTTGCCCATGCTGCCTTCCGTCAATCTTTCCTTCCTTTTGTCCGAGCATAAAAATCTTACAGACAACTAGCTAGAGTTTTAAGCAGCGGGAGATTTAGACTATCACGATTTTTGTGGGCGGTGGTAAAGCAAGATTTTAAATTGAGACATCGATGATGATCATAAAACGAACTCTAACTCAAAAAATGTAAAGGATACAGGCATTCTTGATTTTTAGGAGACATAAAGATGGAACAAATTAATAAAAAAACATAAATATGTTGGAATTTCCGATATTTTGCTCATAAGATAAATTGTCAAGGAGTCCGGAATGGATCTCCCTCCTTTTCGATTACCAATATCTCAAGTTGGGTTAATCTGGTCATCTTTAGCAGATCGTCCACCCAATCTGAACTGCCAAGTTATTGGGTCAGTAACGCTGTATTTTAGTTTTCCAATATGTAGTAAATAAATTTGTTCTTTATTTGCACTGAGCTTACTTCCATTACAGCCAGTAATTAAACCAAGGATACTCATCTGCTGCTCGTGCAGTCACTTGTTGCTCTGCTAATAGCCGTGGTTCCACTGTTGCAATTGATTGCCAGTTACCCGACGAAGTTCCCTGGATGGGTGATTAGGGTGTAAGCTGCAGTACCATGTCCCGTGTCTTCTGTACTGACTTACGACTCTGCAGGTCGCTCCCAACACTAGTCTTCGTTTGTCTCAAAAGTTTTTAGTGGATAGGATCTTATTCTCCAGCTCATGGCTCAGTAGTTTGTGCTGTGCGTAGTCAATTACAGCTTTGAAATACGGTCATAGTTCGCTGTTATATGCTAGGAAAGAGAACTAGGCTTAGCTACGTTAAGGCTTTTACCCCACGGAGGAAGTTCATGCCTTTTATATAATCCTTGTAGAATCATCGGCATCGCTTGCCTGCTTTTTTAACGCAGGTCTTGAGCTTGGTTTTTGTGCTTTCTATTCGCTTAAGATACTTCGGATCGCACCTGTATGAATTCTGATGAGGACCAAGAACCAATCTTCGATTGTCATCCATGCCACTACACGACATTTTCGTTAATCGACACTGATGCTCCACTGTCAGCGGCGTTCACAATCCCATCGGAACAAAAACCGGGTGCTTTGAAGTTCGCCGCAGAGATGCACATCATGAGTTATACATAAGATGCATGGTCCCATTTTTCTTAAGAAACCTTTAACTGCTGGATTTCGAACCGAAATAGCTGGTGGTAGCTGTTATCTAACCTTGTTATGTAAAGTTGCTCCTGCCTGGTGCCTCTCTTTAATAACCTAGATTATTGCTTCTAAAGTTTTGCGAAGTTGGAACTGCTAATCTAACAGTCTCCGACAGCGATGTTCCTGTTAAATTAGTTTCCGAGCGCATAAGACCTAGTATGAATAGCAAAAGTAGCAAAGAGGCTAGTTCATGTTTGTAACTCTCGCTAAGGGTGGGTACACTCATTCGGAATCGGATACCGAGTTTAGTGTCCAATATTTTTTCATCTTAGCTAAATCTATGACGTTCTGCGTTAGGATGAAAGACATTTCGATGACAAATTTACATTCCAAGTTTGATAACTCCTGCTTTCAAATTGTCTGAAACAAATAGGTCTTATGGATTCGCAAACTCAATCCTATCGATTTGGACGTGATCGTACCATTTTTTATCGCTCTTATCTTATCTAATCTTATATCATATCGTACCAGTAGAATACATTTTAAGTCTTGTGGTTCTAGTTTAGAAACTGTTCTCAATTGGTAAATTGTGGTTTTAAAACTGTCATTTCAAATATCATAAATATATGTATTTCATATATCAATGTATTTTTACTTGTTATCGATTTTTCTGTCACCAGTGGAAGTGGCGGCCTCATTTCAAATCATTTTCTGCTGCAAAAATTAAGTATCTACATATATCAATGTTCAAATCTATAGCTTCAAGGGAGTTGAAAATGTTCATACGGATGAGATACGGACAGTTTGACGAACTTTGCACAAAATCGCTTTTCTACTTCTGGATTATATAAATTTAATATTTGAGATTCCCATTACTCAAATTGGGATAATTCAGTGCCTTTCGTCAAATTGACTGTGGACTATTGTCGCACAAAGGGGGAAAGATACATCTTTTAATTTGTTCCATTAATTTGCACAGCTTTGTTATACACAATTACTATATGGAAAAAGTTAGATAAATTGGAAGTATATGTCGATATCTATGCAATGCAAATTTATCTGAATCCACTCAGCATTGCTCAGCACTGAAATTAATTTCAGTAAGAAAACCTTAGTCACTAATTAAAATTCTGTGTCGTTTTTGGATCACGTGGTTAATCTTGCATAAACTTGCTTAAATTATAAAAACTTTTATATTGACTGTAATAGAATAACCTATATATAACCAATTAGAGCAAATAGTACATTACAAAATGAATTATCAATTAAAAACTGACAACATGCGCATATCTCTAGAATGCAGTTCGCCACAATCTGTCCCTGCATAAGTGCTTCATGCGCGTTGAGAATGTAAAAGGAGCGGTCTGGACAGTAGATGAAATAGAATTCTACAAAAGGCGACCGCAACGCACAGCTGCTGCTGCTAATAATTTAGCAAGTGTGAAAACTTCGATGGATAATAATTTTTACATAGCTTTAAACTTTGGGTATGTGGGAAACTACACAACTATGTTTTTGTTTCCATTCTTTCGAAAATTACTTGGAAACTGTAGGCTTACCTTTTTCTCTTATTCACTCAGTTTTATCTTGCATTTTGGTAACAGTTTTGCTTGCTCTATTTATATACCAATAATGCTCAATCTCTAGCAAATAAGTGCTACTTAACTGATTTTGATTAGTTAATATAATTAACGGATCAAATAATTTCATCTTATAAAAAATATTTAAATATATGTTATCATAGCCTGCTGTACCCATTAAAAATCTATAATATGAAGTACTGAAAAAAGACCATAAAGTTTATATATTCTTGATCAGTACTACTAGCCGAATCGATATAGCCATGCCATTCAGTTTGTCTGTTCGTCCGTCCATCTATTGATCTGTCCGTCTGAATAAACACTCGGATCTCGGACTCTACAAAAACTAAGATTTAATTTTGAATATAATCTCTTGCATGTCATATGCCATTATTTGATCGATAACTTCGAATATAAAAATTAGCGAAATACAATTATAGCCGTGTCCGTTTGTTTTTCGGTCCGTCAGTCAGTCAATCTGTCCGTCAGTCTATCTGTCCGTCAGTCTGTCTGTCCGTCAGTCTGTCTGTCCGTCAATCTGTCTGTCCGGCTGAGTGTCCGTTCGCTTCCAGTTTTAAAACTATATTGATGGTATTTCTACTATCTCCAAAATCGTAGCCGGCTGGATCTTTGCAAACAATCGGTCGAAAGAAGAATACGTGTTTTTTTTTTAGGATATCCGAAATAAACTCAATAACTATGCATGTAATTAAGCCATCCATATTTCGACAAGACAAAAGACTCAACATCTGACCACTAAATGAAATAGCACTCAAAAATCGGTCGTTCTTATACCATTAAAAATTAGTAAAAAGGGTATATTGTTTTTTATTCTTAGGGTATATTGTTATTAATTCTTGATCAGCATCAACAACAGAGTCAATATAGCCGTGCCCTTCTGTCCGTCTGTATTTCTGTCTGTCCATCCATTTGCCTGTCCGTCTGTAAGAACAAGCGGATCTGAGAGACTATAAAAGCTATGGTCTTTAAAATTGGCAACTTATGTAACACTAGAATATAATTAAAAGCTGGGTTACGGTTATACTTTTAGATACCAGCCTGAAAGTAAGCCTAAGTTAGAGCAAAAGCACCCAACCACTGTCAGCCTGATGTGGACTTTCATGACCACTATGTTTTCGAAGTCTCGAGCGAAGAGTTCGCTTTCCTCAAGTCTTGCTCAATCCAAAAAAAAAACACACAATTATGCAAATGTGTTCAGTCTAAAAACAGTTAAAAAAAATTGAGGTAGCCCATGAAAGGCGCAGAGTGCTCCGCATACATTTATACCCTCCCAACTCTTACCCAGAAGCAAAATCAAGAGCGCCTTTTTCGGCTTGTTCATTTTGTATAAGCCACACTTATTAACCTAATGCTTCTATCTGCGCATTGCATTAAAATTGCTATTATAGTTAGAGATGGCATTAGATACCAACATCTGAATAGGTTTGCAGCAAAAAGCTTTAAGCGTTTAATTTGTGATCGCTATTTTCACCTATGTCGTCGCCTACTGCCCGCCGGCCTAGTTTCGCCTAGTTTACTGACAGCTAGTTAGCGTGCGACATACCGCTGGAAGTCTACAACAGAAGACTACAACCAAGCACAAGCACTGGAGTTGGCTGCTTTCAACCCAAAATGGAAAGCACTTGCATAACGCAGTCATCAAGCTTAAGAACAACCTAATATATAGTGATAAAGCCGCCATCTTCTTCATCATAACAGCGGGCACAGAACAAAATGGCTTAAATACAACAAAATTTGTATTTTCATATATGGTTAAAGTTCCCTCCTCTGAGTTGAATGGCAGGCGTGAAAACCCTATGATGGTAACTTTTGCTGCTTAACAACTTTAAATCCATCGATAATTTCAGACAAAAGGAAAAAGCCAAAACCAGGAAAAAGAACATGATACACCCATTGTTGTAAAGTTGAGAAAACAATATAAGTCCAAAGCAGCAATTTGCTTGTCAGACTTTGACATTTTTGATGTTTCCCAAGTGTTCGATCGAGATTGCCCAGATGTCCTCACATATGAAAATATGGATGCTCACATAAGTCTGCAAAAGAGTATTCGCAGCAAGATGTATTGTTACTACGTCCGACTATCCTATCAAAGTTGCTGGAGACCAACATCTTACCTGTGATAAAAGTCCATTAGTAAGACATAATTGTAACGCCTTTCTGACTCCTCCAGCCATAACATTAACCTTAATTTAGATTCCTTAAATAAAGTAACTAAGTAAATAATATATTAAATTGTAAATACTTTAACAAGTATAGTAACGTGTAAGAGTGAAGTACAGTGAAAAATAAACGATCGAAAAGCTTCAAGTTGTAAACTATAATTTTGCTTTAATCTTTCTGATATAAATATGAACAACAATCTGTGTTCATCAGATTTGATTACTTTTAAAGGGGGATACTTTGTGAACAGGGGAAATACAATATATTTCAACTATTTTTTAGTGCGTCTGTGTGTCTGTCCGTCTGCTTTTCTGTTCGTGAGTGTTATAATTTGAAACATGGAAATCTTTCATGCAATTATTAGTCCGTCTGTCTGTTATAGTACATAAAGATCAGACTACTCTAATAATCAAAAGTAGAGATCAAAATTCATTTCATATGTAAAACCCCCTAAATTAAAAATTATAAGAAACATACTCTTGAACTAATGCAAAATGGATCTGAGTGGATTGGAAACTTAGGACAAACTTAATCTTCAAACTCAATCTGATTGACCATAATGCTGTCACTTTTTGTTTTTAATATATGTGGAATAAATCTTCATCAAAATCTATAAAAAAACAAATCTTCCACAATTTTGAGACAAAAGTCACCAATTTGGAATGGTAGATGTCCTTCAGTGATCGTCATTTTGCATGTTGCATTTCGAAAAATTAGATGATGATAAATGGCCCATTAAATACCTTTATTCTGACAACGATTCCAAACTGAATTTTTTTTTGATTTACTTGAAGTAACATGACAACACTGTATTTAAGAGAGTAGTGATTAGCTGGAACTTTCGAAAAAGCTATGATAATTTGAGAATTCTTCGCGGCAAGTGATTAAGACAAACACCCATATTGTAGAGGGAATCCGCATCTCTCTTTCTGCTCTAGAAACTTGAAGCCATCCTCTGCAGATACAAATGCTTCCGACTCCTTTGAAAAATTAATTAAATTTTATACAGAAATGCATTTGCTTTGACTTCAAATTTTACTCCCCATACAAAAAACTACAATATTTCCTAATGTATCTAGAGCAACATATATTCTTAATCCATACAGCCCAGTCCTACAGTCTCTTTCTAAATATTTAAGAAATTTTAAAAATTTTGCAGCTGTATTTTTAGCGATTATATTAAAGTTTTGTTTTTGCATATAAAAAAAATAATGTAAAATAATATAAAATAAAAGACCTTAATTCTCTGACTATACACATTTTCCGTTTCCATTTGTCCGTTCATTCTTCAGTCCGTATGTCTGTTTCTGGCCTCTGTATATAAGATTATATGTTTTTAAGTGTCTGATACATAGGAGGATATATCTTTTATATCATAAAAGTCCGCCCGCTCTCCGGTCTGTTTATATACGAACCAGTCAGCTTAAAAACTGCATAAACCTTACTATAATTTTAAGTCCGTATGTCTAAATTTATGCAAAAAGTCCGTCTGCTTCTCAGTTTGAAATCTAAATTAGATATATTCTTGCTGTCCATCTCTTTCTAGTCGAAGTAGTCTCTGCAAATGAAAAAGTAATTTGTTATTTATTTATAGTTATAAATAAAATATTCTCATTTTGTAGTGAAAAGTGTGACACGTTAGAGGATATATCCCCCACCCCGTATAGTCCATCTATGTTCGTCTATCTTTTTCTATGTTACACTATATCCTCAAATAAAGAGCCTTTCTCGCAAAAAGTCAGGCAATGCATTCAAATTCTCATAATTCAGCACCTTGATTTTCTCCAGTCTGTTTTTTTTTTTTTAATTAGAGCTAGCTAGAGAGGACTAGCTCGTTAGCCATCACTAAACTGTTGGTGCGCCGAACTGATTTGAGATGAAAATAATCCAATCACTCTTCTTTTAGGGGCTAATAAGATTTTCAGTCACTTTTGCAGATTAGCTACGTTGTTCTGATATCAGCTTCTGGTTACAGCCTAATCTGGTGTATCTGTGATCATTAAGCCAGAGAGAAATTGCGTCAGTCGGCCTAGAAATACTTTATTCTGCCGATCTCTTTGCTGTACTCCTTGAGATTTGCAGAATATCTATCCAAGCAGTAGCTGATCCCACCTTGTTAATTTCACATGCCAGCTTACATTATAAGCGATAAGACAAATGTCTCTTTCCCTTTAGGAAATCTGATCTTTTTTTTAAAAGTATTTCACTCCCTTATCTAAAATGGAACCATTTTATGATGTTTTAGAAAAGGCCGTTCATAATAGAATCCTTTAGCAGCGTTAGTTTCTAAAGTAGATGTCAAGAAATTCGGGTCTGGTTTTGGTCCAATACATTAAGCTTGATTCTCCATTAAAGATAGCAAGATCATTGCCTAATTACTTAGCAGTTACTCATCCCAACCGTTGTAATTTACGATGTATCCTCATTTAGGTTTCTAAATTCTCTTCACAATTCTCTTGTAGATTACCAAGTATTTATTTTATCAATCAATTGATCCTATACACTTTCTTCACATTTAAAAGAAATAAATAACCCATTGCAGGCATATTTGAGTGGCAACGAATTGCCATGACATATGCGTAAAGTGTTAAGATAGCCCAATAGCTCAGATCAACAATAAAAATGATATATATATGCCTATATAATCTGAATTTATTTTCTGAGTCTCATATAGCCTAAGTTATAATTTAAAATATAACAAAAGACCTCTTCACCTTTTATAATATTACCCTAGGAACTATGGCCATATATTAATTCCTAAAGTTTAGAAAAAAATTAAGTAAATATTTTGGTAAATAATTCAAAATAATTTTATAAAAAATTTATATTTTTGATGTGAGTCAAAAATAATGATGATAGTAGTAATAGGTAGCATATGCGGACAGTTGGTCAGATAAAAGTCAAAAGCAGATCCTTGATATAAGTATGATCTGCAGGATAGTATATTGGGTATAGATCTTAGGTCTTATAGTGCAAAGTTTAAGCAATAGATGACCAGACACAGCTTAGCAATATATTGTTCTCTTTCCGCAATAACAAGTGATCAGAAAACACCACTCTCCAACATAGGGCTATTCAAAATAAATAAAAATAGTAACTTGCAACTCCTCCGCACCAGAAGTCTTTATCATTTCCGAATGAAATAAGTTTAAAAATTTAAAGGTAATTTATTTTCAAAGCTAATATCTATTCAAAACATTATACTCAAGAAATAATTATTTTATTCCATAATTTATTAAATGTATTTTATATTCTATTTTACAATTGCTTTCCTGGCATCTAAATAATTTTTTTTGGAACACTAACTATTATGCATTACATGCTATTAGAATGCTATTCGAACGAATTTATCTTTACATAAATGTTTTGTACGTTACGAAGATGACTTTGGCTCTTTTTGGATGGTTGATGATAATGAGTTCATAAAAAGACGTCATTTATCCCGTGGTCGTCCTCGCAAATATGAACCGTCTTCATCACCCATTTCAAGTAACTCGGAATGCGCTAATCCAAGTAACAAAGAATCTTGTGATAACTGCTATCAGTCTTGTAATAATCTAGTCAGTGATCCCGAACACAAAATAGAAATCACTGACACAGTAGAAATAAGTTCGAAAAATAGTTCAAGCTTCTGTAATGGAAGCCGATGCAAAAAGGATACAAAAGTCATAGATGACAGCTTTTATGTTAATGACAGCTTAAGCAGAAGTTCCAAAGCTATTGCAAATTCGGAGGCACTGGTTTCGGCAACTAACGACTTTATCAGTATCGAAGATGGTGTAGCCACAATGTTTGAAAATAATATGAACAATTTTTACCGTTAGCCGTGATATAGCACACTTAAATGCATTGCTGTTTATTCATTACGGAAAATATGTTAATTCATTAATTCCTTGAGTTTAAGGCTCAAACAAATGGTCAGTTAGGATTCGGCACATTTTTCATTCAGCGTATTAAGAAATTTAGCGATACAGATTAGTGAAATGTAAGAATTAATTAATAAAATTTGTATAACTTCCGATGCAGGTATAAATGCATGGTAAATGAAGACACGATCTATAATTCTTATCCAATAGTATTTGTATTAAGTTATGACTATGATGCTTACTGGGAAGTAAGTTTAAGTAAATACATTGATAAAAACAAGAAAAACGAGGTATTTTGTACATGTTGTAAAGAACTGTTATTCAAGAAAGAAGTGCGGCCTAATAGTTTATCCACGTAAGTATACTAAATTCAGTAAGTATGGACAAATGAGCGCTATAAGTTTAGTTTTGTAGTAATCCGATATAGTCAGCGACAAAAAGCATTATTTGCCACTAGGATTTTTTTCTTATTATTATAATTATAAGTACAAAATAATCGTTATAAATAATTTTACTCAGTTTCTACGCCAGGCTTATATAGAGTAAATTTTGTGTCAATCGGAGCTAGATAAGTTTTTTTTTTCCGATTTATAAAATCGATACATTAAAAAATATAATATTTAATATTGTGTGCTGGAAGTAAATATACTGAAGAGGTTTTCCCCTTTACATTTCCGGAGGGCAGTGTATTTCCAATTTTCATCCATTATTATTATTATGATATGATATGATGTTAGTTAGAGTCTGTTCACTGCGATCACGTGAATCTATTATACCTTTCCGTGGTAAATGGACTATAGTTCTTGGTCGATTTCAATAAGTGCTTCAAAGTCCTTATTTCTATCAGTTTGCTTAATGCCGAACAGTACCTTTCAAAGCAGATTCTGCATATGGCATCCTCCACAATTAAAAAATGAAAAACAAGCAATTTACTATCTGGAAATATATTTTTCTCATTCTGAGATATTGATCAAAATGACCCGATCAAGCATAGAGAGCGATCAGTGAGTACGCTATTCCCCGGTTGTAATTTGAGAACTTATCTGTGTTTTTACAATAAGTCTCAGACCTGAAACCTGGCTACGGCGGGAGCGCCTTTTTATAGTTCCCCCAACGATTACAGACCAAGTGGTCGTTGGCCGAAAAGCGTCGAACAACTCTTAGGTCTCACCTTCAGGTGAACTTTTCTGCAATCTATGCATGTTTATCGGAAAAGTAAATTCACAGAGGCAGACCTCCATAGGATAATAACTATTATTAAGAAATCTCTGCAGAGGAAGGAGTTCATGATTGAATTTGCCAGGAGTGGCACCTACTCTGCTCCTACCTACTCTGCTGAGCAGAGGGGTGAGAGTATTTTATGAGCATCAAGCAAACAGGAATTGGAAACCACAGGTTAATTTCGTGTACTATCTTACCTTGCCGATTGAAAAAACAAGAATATAAACTTAATAGAATATACTGCACTACATTGACTAAAGCTATAACCGAACTGTTCGTCTTCCATGGTGATTTCTAAAAATGAAGAAAAATATATATTGATTCATCTCTGTCACAGTCACCTTTGACACTGTCCGGCCCTCAACAGTAAGAAGAATACTCTAATTATTGTGTTCACCCTTTTTTTGTAAATATCTCCGAATCCGCGATATACAGCATCACAATGAGCCACACTCTTTAACCTAACCAAATCTTTCATATCAAACATACTTTGTCAATCAAACATCTCAAACATCAACCATTTCCAGCTACCCAACTTAGAATTTCAGAGCCAAGTATGCAATCAACCGATTTATTAAAAGTTATCGATAAGGACGAACTATCAAAATAAAAGACTGGCTTATCGGATAATGACACATCTCACACATCGAATTTGAATCGTCGTCATTGCGAGCAGAGACGTATTTTTTTTTTGTTGTTATTGTAAATTGATTTAGGAAAATAAAAAAAATAATCATTCTGCCAAAGTAGACATGACTGACCCAAGCAAGTTGAGCGTCGCTGTGATCTGCTCATCGAACATGAACCGTTCCATGGAGGCGCACAGTTTCCTAGCGAAAAAGGGATTTAATGTGCGCTCCTACGGCACCGGCGAACGGGTTAAGTTGCCAGGCCTTGCTTTCAACAAACCAAATGTCTACGAATTTGGGACCAGCTACGAGGAAATCTACCGTGACCTGGAAGCCAAGCACAAAGAATTTTACACACAGAACGGACTGTTGCACATGCTGGACCGCAACCGGCGTATTAAAAAGTGTCCGGAACGCTTTCAAGAAACCAAAGAACAATTCGATATTATAATCACGGTGGAGGAGCGTGTGTATGATTTGGTTGTGCTGCACATGGAGTCAATGAATTCCATTGATAATCGACCCGTGCACGTGCTGAATGTAGATGTCATTGACAATACGGAGGATGCACTGATGGGCGCCTTCCTAATTACGGACATGCTTAATTTGATGGCGAAGTCAAACGACATCGACAACGACATCGATGAAATGATCCAGGAATTTGAAGAGCGCAGTAATCGTGTGATTCTCCACTCGGTCCTCTTCTACTGACAGCCCACGGTACAAAAAGTCGAGGCAACAAACACCTGCGATCCACTGACCACAATTGCTACCATTGAATGTGCGAAAAGCGTTTTATGCGATTTCAATCGAGGATGAGGTTTAGGCAATGATACTAACTAATTGTATACACAATTTATTGTTTATATTCTGTATGTGACTTTAGTCCATTGTAATATGCGTAATATTTTCTTGTTCTCCATTGTGTATGTCTAGTTTGATTGTAAATATAATTCAAAGATCAAATTAACAACAAAAAAAGTATTAGTTGCAGTTGTAAGTTGATAGAAAAATGGTTGCACTGCATTCCAAGATCTTATTATCGATGAAGATAGAAGAGATGTGTCAAAAATGTGTTAACGTAAACTGTAATAGAGTTGTGGAGAGTGCATTTGACCATTGGGCTCTTTCTCAATTCGAATAAATAATAATGAATATCATTTTGGCTCTCAGTTGTGGGTTTCATCTAATAGTTGAAATTCTTTCCTTTTTTTCAAAATATTTTAAATACTGTTCATTTAAAACTAAACATAATAATCTTGAAAATCATATTTGATTTTTAATTCTATGTATATAATTGTTATTTCAATTATTGAACTGATTTGTTTATTTTTTCACAGTGAATGGCAAATGTTGTTAGTGATGGACAGAAAACTGTTGAATGTATTTTGAGTGCAACAAAATGATTAAGGAACATTTACTGATGCAGAAATGATGTTGAAATTTCGGAACAGCAAAGACTTACGGAACATCGCCAAAACTGATGTTTGATACTTGATGTCGCCTTTTAGGAATTCAGCATTAAATGAGTGACTTACAAACCTCATTCAGTGATGTTGTTCTTACCTTCAATTAAGTGGGTAGTTCAATCGAATTAATCCAGAATGATTCGAGTCAACTCCATTGTCGACCTCTCCTTTGTTAACAGCCGAGTTCATTGGATTGTTACTGATTATGCCCCCAGAAGTAAATTTACTCTGTATGTCCGACCTTACTCACAATATATGGTGATAGTTGAAAGCAGTGGTGCTCGTTAATTTCTGCAATCCCTGTAATCTAAGCCTTAGATGGAAAATGCAAGACATATAGATTTGAAGTATTAGAAGCAAGTAGAGCTAATGGGCAATATGAAATCTGTTTGAACATCGCAGTAGGACATACCCGACTGCGAAATACTCTGATCCCATAAGTAATACCATCTGGTGACAGGTGCCACAGAGCAGGGTTGGTGTAGCCAAGAAATACCATCATTAAAGAAGGTTCCTAGTAACCGGCCTTCCAAGTTTGCCGTCCGACAATCAAAATTTGCTACCTTTCCGATGCATCGAATAAAAGTACTACCCCATTGTGTTTGGTGGCTTCATTTCTTAGGAAAATGGACTAGTTTGGTGCTCGACAAATTTACACAAACAATAACATGAGCCAAATTGGCAGCAGGTTCTGCTGCTAGGCGGTCCTACTAGCGCTCCACAGAGTAAAGTGGTCCAACGACTGCGGTGTGCATCCATTGGACGATGTATCTAATCTTAAGCCTTTCTGCGAACATACAGAATGGCTTTCGGCATTTTGACATTCTTCTTAGAATTTACGTCGCAATGTTAAAACTACATAATCGCCATAGGACTAATTACGTAATATTAATGCTTTTCGTACAGAAAAAGTTGAGCTTTGATCGAATTACGGCGAAGTCTTAAATGATTTGAAACTATTTGTTCACAGAGTAGGGAAGAACATTTCCCTGATGCTAAAGCAACAACAACGTGTATATATGTATGTAGTTGTATGTAGTTGACTTCCATCTCATTATATTCTTCTCTCGGTAGTCAACCGACTCCTTGACTATATAGGTTCGTCTTCTTTCGGGTGTCCAATATGGTTGGCCAGCTAGATGCGCAGGCATTATATGTTTGTTTTGGAAATAATGTATTAAGTAAATTCAGCCACATGTCCCGGGTACCCGAAAAATACTAAGCTTTTCTGATTCAATTATATGAATTTCATAAACTATGTAAAGTGTTTTTACCTGTGAAATCCTTAAATACATAATATTGAATTTAAGTAACAAAAACTCGAATCTAAAAGAATTCTATATAGACAAATAGAAAAGTACACCCTAGAGAAGTTAGACATCTTTTCATCTAAACCTTAAAGATTTTCACCCTGAATTTACGAAATGCAAAACAATTTTTTTTTTTGGCTTTTTAAATAAAATAAGGTGAGAAACACTTGGCGCCAAAAGTATGGCGATTTTTTTTTTCTGGCATCAACAACCTGATTCCTTCTTGTAGTTGCTGTCAAATCCTGGCCGGGACGGCTTTTGACTATTTCATATCCTGTTGTATAATGACAATATCATTCTCTGATGCGGCTGCATTTCACATTCTTCACATTTTTTTTCGGCCGCAAATCTTTCTTCCACGTGATGCATCCGTTGTACTTGTAGTTTTGCTTTTCGGATTATGGTGTTTGTTTTCATTAATTTGCATCCTTTTGTAATTATTCCATATATGCAGATTATTGAACCCAATCAGAATGTTTTTAAAAGGTATCTTGTGTAAATGTATGAGACTATCAGAAGTAAGCGATTCTGACCCCATATAACTTATGGATTCGTGTCGTTTTTATACAATTCAAAAAATTGATAATTTGAAAAAATTCAAATCCATTATGGTAACAAACACGTATGGAAATATGCATGTTTGACAAACAAGTGAAAGCAGCTGTCAAATAAATGTTGTTTTTTCAACTATATATTAAAATAAATAAGTATTTTATTCCATCAATTATAACATTTATATTATTTTATTCCTTATAACATTTCAAATAATCGCTTTCCTGGCTTCTAATAACTTAAAAAAAAAACTTTTTATACATCTAATAAATTTAATGAAAAAAACTAATTTAACTGTAGAATGCTCTTCGAACGAATTTATCTTTACATAAATGTTTTGTACGTTACGAAGATGACTTTGGCTCTTTTTGGATGGTTGATGATAATGAGTTCATAAAAAGACGTCATTTATCCCGTGGTCGTCCTCGCAAATATGAACCGTCTTCATCACCCATTTCAAGTAACTCGGAATGCGCTAATCCAAGTAACAAAGAATCTTGTGATAACTGCTATCAGTCTTGTAATAATCTAGTCAGTGATCCCGAACACAAAATAGAAATCACTGACACAGTAGAAATAAGTTCGAAAAATAGTTCAAGCTTCTGTAATGGAAGCCGATGCAAAAAGGATACAAAAGTCATAGATGACAGCGTTTATGTTAATGACAGCTTAAGCAGAAGTTCCAAAGCTATTGCAAATTCGGAGGCACTGGTTTCGGCAACTAACGACTTTATCAGTATCGAAGATGGTCTAGCCACAATGTTTGAAAATAATCTGAACCATTTTTACCATTAGCCGTTATTTAAATCCGTTAATTAAATGCATTGCTGTTTATTCAGTTTGCAATATGAGAATGAGTTTTATTGTGTCAAGACTCAAAAAAATGTAAAATTTGAGGTTCGTAAATTTTTGCAATTAATGAAAAGATACCGATAAGTAAAATGTAAGCATTAATAAATAACATATTTACATTTTCTTTGGTTTTTTTCGAATACAGATATCAATGGAAGACATAAGCCGGAATGAACCATAATTTTACTTAGTTGTTAATCAATTAACTACTTTTTTACATAATCCTACCTAGCAGGTGGGGAAACCCCAGTTTATGGGGATCACATATTCATTTTGGTGGGTAATATATGTACCTATAATCGGTCTTTGGAATTTGTGAAAAATATTAAATAATTAGCTTATGGCAGGCAATTACTTTTTTTCTTTGACACTGCTTTCTTTGAACTGTGAGCCACTGTATATCATAATCCAAGCTTGTATTGAATGAATTGAAAGATATAAGTTCAGTATCCTTCTAATCCAAAGCAGTCTGCGTTAGAACCCATCATGCAAATACAGATTTTTCCATTTAATGCAGATAATTTTCTATAATTTTTAAATTTTTAACAATCTATCGCAGTTTTCTCAATAAAAGAAAAAATATTTTTTACACCAATTGATTTCCTATAATGTAAGTAATAATCATTTTTTGCGAGCATATGGGAGTTGGAATTTTAATTTTTATAAGGAAAGCTTAAAACGAACGAATTAATATAGATAAAAGGCCTATATAACATTGAGTAGATCGGATGATAAAGGTGATTCACAGACTAGCATCATTTTATTTGTCTTATGACTACTTGAAGCCCATCCTCTCTAGGATACTGCAGCATTCAGGAATGCGTAAGAAAATGCATTTTGAATCTAAATCTGGGAGTTGTTGCAAATGCACAACATACCTATATGGACATCGTAGAAATCAATCAATTGGTGAGTTACTACTTAGTGAGTTCAAATTTTTAATTTTCTAAGTAATAATAGTAATGGTAATGAGCCCGTTCTTATGTTGAAGTACACTACTGTAATTTTAGACACACCTGCTAATAGAACTAAAATAAAAATTTAATAAATATATATTTGTAAACCCCCTTTCCCACACTAATTATTTTATTTAGGTCAATTTGATAATAACTGATTCGTGTTGTCGTTCAATGCATTTGACAAGATCTTTACCAGTGTTTCATTTGACATTCAAATTCAAAATGAAATCATCACTTAACTGGTTCGTTCTTCCAGATGTTCAATTATTATTTTATATTTAATTTATTTTTTCAACTTTAAATCTTTTAATTTGCTCTTTTAATTTGATTATTCATGTCTGTTTGTAAATTTGTAATTTTTACAATTTTTTGCCTGAAAAAAACATTAAATAATTAAATAAATTGTACTTTTTTTTCCTGTTTCTGCATCCGTTGCTGGAACCCATACTTACATATAGTAATAATTAATACAGAATTAAACATAATCTCTTCGTTGCTTTGCTTGCTAATGTTTTGACAATAAATTGTGCAAGAAGTCTCGCAATATTTCAATTTAAATGGTCCAACAGGCGGTTTGTCACTTCAATACTTCAATAAGATGATCACACATTACTACTTGTAAGATTAAGTGCTACATAGTACTTACGTGACATAATAAGGGCCTTTACTTTTCAATTTGTGTATTAATAATCTGTTACTCGCTTTATTCTAAACTAAATGTATCTATTGTTTGTCAACTACAACTTAAATGTAATCTGGATTCTCCTTATAATTGGCGCTTGGTTCAAGCTCTTTTCCTTATATTTGCACCTTATTGGGATTCCGATAGGCAAATTCCAGCAAATCAGAGAAGTTTCGGCTTAATTACCTTCGAACTGAAATCTTAAGCTAAATCAATCAATCAATCAAATGCTCTTATCGGTTCAGATTGACTAGCATTTTCTCGATATTTGATCGACTTATCGGTTCAGACCTGACCAATTAAATATTTTGTACAACTTTTCTCATGCGCACAGGGCTTAAAAACTTCGGTCAAATTTACTTAAAATAAGTATTTCCTCCGGATAAAAAAGAAAAGTTATCATATAAAATTTAATTCTCCTAAAATGTATTAATAGACCTTTTGAGTATTGATGTACTATCAATATGAAAATAAGTTTTCTTTAACACTTTATATGTTCGGTTGTAGACCGATCTTAATGAAATTTATTCAGTTGATTAATGCTATAAAAAGTTTTTTACTACCAAACTGTAATCGTGATATGGAATTAAAAGATCTTAAATTGTAAATTTTAACTTTCAAACATTTATAGTTTCTTAGATCGGCGCTTTCACAAAGGCGGACTAGAACGGATAGATGGACTTGGCTTTTGATGCATATCAAGAATATATTTGAATATAGTCTGAAATACTTAATTCACCCAATTACATACACTTACAAAGCTTCATTATACCATAATAGTTTTAGCTGTATTTTATTTGTTCAACACAAACTTTGCTGCGAATATGACTTACAGCACTAAGCAGACAATCCAATATTGTTTGCTTAGTGCTTATAGCGATACCAGTTATACCAGTTCCATCAAGTGACAGTTATCGTAAGTCGTCGTATATCTTTATAATAAGCTCTTTTACAGAAGTGTACTCCACATACTTTATAGAACTCACCGCGATTAGCAAATATCTTGAGAGCAAGATCCTTATAACATGAAGTACATTAATGAAACAGTTGAACACATTTAAGTTTTCAGTTTATTGTATAATACATTGACCTATAAATATATACATTTATTACTAATAATTTGTTTTTTTCTTCGAGGTTGTTGGAGACGTATGTATATTTATTTAAGAACTTATTTACTATTGCTAGTATATAAAGCAAAAATTTCATTTTATGAAATTGATCTCAAATATAGCTGTATGTATTTCAAAATTTCTTTTGTCAGCTGATATACACATAACTGAATTGAGTACACTTCAACAGAACCAAAAGAATATAAAGATGATGATGATGATTTTACCATGCTCTACCTTGCAGTGGTAAATACCCTCCACACTGCTGCTGATGCCCATTCGAAATAAAATTATTTTGGTTTCGATATGCCATCGCTAAACTATTCGACATGAGAGCATTATTGCAGGGTTGTTGTAACATAGACGCATTAGATCCCCCAACTGTCCCACCATAGCTTGCTATCAGAGACGACGATGTATCAGGTGAGTGCGAGCTGGGTGCGTCTCCAGGGATGAGATTTAGGACGTTCGGTACATTGGCAGTAACTGATGACGTTCCAGCAACGCCATTTGCATTACCATTGCTATTATTGCTGTTGTTGCCAGAAGTTGAGGAGCTGTTTGTATGCGACTGTGGTTGAGCTGCGTTGCTAGCTCCAGAGCAAGGTTTTCCGTCCTTTACTAAAACTGGAACAGCGACGCGTCTTGGGGAACTTGCAGACTGAAAATTTAAATGAAAAAATTCGATATAAATATAAATTGTATAATTATTTGTTGATGGGACGAGGTGGATATGGGAAGAGACCTGAGACTTGGGATTTTATGTTTAATATCCAAAGTTGCATCGGTCTAGAGCTTCGTGATCATTCAAAGAAGGCTCGCGAACTCAAACGAAGATTAAAATATATACGTAACATATTGAGACTCAAAGGCGGCAAGGCAAGCGGAAACAAAATTTAAAATGAAATTATAACAAATATTTTTAGTCTAGCAGAAGATACTTCTGGCGAATGATAATTTGTTATCTTGAACGTAGAAAATTGTAATGATTCTTAATAATATGAGTATTATACACCAAATGGGATACATAGTTACAGCAAACAGATCTTATTTATATAACAGTTATCTCTCGCCTGAATTGATAGACGCGTATTTTAGAGGAGCTAGAAATTCTTTAACGTCAGACATTTAAAATCGATCGTATGAAAATTTAATTTTGTAATGAAGTTTTCCTAAAGGTAGGTAGGTAGGTAGTTTTCGGCTATATCGAAGAATAATTTGAAACTCCTTAAATCAAACATCAAAATATATAACATTACATATGCAGCAAATTTTTATTATTGTGGCGTTTTGAAAATCAGAAGAAGTGGGCGTGTTCCGAATTTATATTCCGTATATTTGTGTACAAGTAAAATTGGTGGCTCTACTAGTAACATAATCTAGCTTACAAATTGTGGAAGATATGCTCATTTCTATCTTTTTCTGGAGGCGGCGGTTGTGAGCGGGGAATGAAAATATATATGCCAATTTTTAAGGAGGTTCCCAGCTAGCCACTTTCAGAGTTTTACGGTTTTATCAATTTGTACTTTTTGTAATATAGCTTTTGGCGATTATAAGCCCAAGTATAGGCATGGCCATACAGTTTTTTTTATCGACAATCAAAGTGGTTATCAAAAATTATACCTTCCAAATTTGATGGCTCTAGCTCGAAAACTGCGGAAGATATAGCTATTCCTCTTTAGGGGCTGATTAGGCGTGGGCGAAAAGCTCGATCCTTAACGGTGTCGAAAAAGCTGCTTTCATACTGACGGACAGACATTATGCCGGACTTTGCACAAGACTAATATTCTCTGGATTCCTTCGGTTTCAGACTATACTTAAAAATGGGATACAACGATCTTACACATGAGAGCTTTGAGCCCCAAAAGACTAACACATAGATCCAGATAGGTATAAAACTCGCTTTCAAGAATAAAGCGGATCTTAAAGCGTGTTGCATATTATTTTCATGGGTTTTCTTATTGCCTCGATAAGTTTTCTAAAAGTTAGGGTCTCGGCTAGTGGTAAGTCAAGATATTTATGATGTGATGGAAAACGTTTTTGTGTCGGTTTTGACAGAAGCTCTTTTCAACTTCTTGATAAAATTTCCGTGAACCGATTTACTCGAAGATAGTTCGATGAACAAGGTTTTAGTCAGGATACGACGACTTAGTGAATCTCTGAGGTGTGAGATGCAGTTTTTGTAAACTAAATTGGTAAACTAAAGGACGGATTTGATTGAAAGAGAGAAAAATCGGTTAGGCTCTACAACTAGGTCAACATGCCAAACAAGATCGAATGCATCTTGAATATCAAAGAATCTAATCAAAAGGTTCGAAAATAATGCAATGTTCTCCATAGTTTTGAAACATATCACGTACAAAAATATTATACCATCCGAGAATTATGATTACAAAATAGCAATAATAATTATTATGTTATTGTAAAATACATATTTATTATTGAATTTATAAAAGCGAATATTTTGTGTAATTACCTGATTATGTTGATTTTGTTCAGCCATTGCCTTTTCCTTTGCTTGTCGTTTGCACTTATATCTATGATTTTGAAACCATATCTTAACCTGGAAATAAGATTGAAAGTCCATCTTGATATTTGTATTTCATTATTGAGCTGTAGCCAATTTTTGTTATTCCAGACTAATAACTAAATGATATACACCTTATTACTACAATTTAGGCTATGCAGATATACAAACATACACATACTGGAACAAAATAATATGTTCAGATATCAAATAACGGACCAATGTCGAAGTTCTGATACCGCCCACAAATATCACAAACCCTATATCTACCACAATTTTAAGGACAAAATAGGACGGTAGATTACTAAAAATCTCCTTAAAAGATCGGTATTTATTGGCTACACCAACCCTGTTCTGTGGCACCTATTTTCAGATGGTAACAGAGTATTTTGCAGTCTGTTACGCCCGGCTGCAACGTTCTTATTTGGTGAGATTGAAAAAGTGTCAGTTTTAGTCACTCTATAATTACTATAGCGGGTATGCTCTTGAGGAAGTATGTTTTAAAAAGTGAATCTAACGCAGCATCAGCAAAGGTATTAGATAGTCCGTTACGTCCGACTTCAATTTTCTTATTTTTTAATTAAAAACATTTCGTTGTTCTGATAACAAAGATAGAAGAATATATTGGTCTTGTGATTTACCCAGATCCAAAGAATCCAACTAAGTTTTCTTCCATTATACAGCTGACAAAATATTGGTACAAATAATTTCAAAATACTATTGCAAAACAATATTTTGTAATTTGCACATGTGGCAATTGCGAAGCCAGTGCTAGAGAAATAAGTGGTCAGCTAAGTGGCTTTGGCTACGCCGGAAACAACTCAGATGATTAGGAAAAAATTTAAAACAAGAATTACAATTTTTACCCACAAGCTGACAAGGGAAATTGGGAATATACGCAGCATCCTCTCTAAAAACAATATTCCAGATGACGTCTCGATTAGAGTATTTTGGGTTTGTTTTGGCTGTGGCTATTTTTTCAGGAGATGAACACCCAATACCGGAATCGCGTTGATCCAATAGAACCGGAGCATATATATATATAAATAAGTGGGTGGCATCGTATTTCAGGGAAGACGGAATTGCTTTCGCAGTTCTTATTCAGGAGACATTAGTAAACTATTTGAACATCTTAAATTGACACAATTCCGATTTTTAATCCTGAGTAGTGAAAGTGTCCAGAATCAAAAGAAATACCAACAAGCCATCCATTTATGGATTTTCAAAATCACGCATCCTTAGCGCTAGAGTCACCAAATTTGGAATGCCGATCACCGTTTGCTTCGAAGATTGCTAAAAATTTGCAGGCCAGCGCCACTTATTGTGAAAATCTTTATATGGCAAGAGCTGAAGATATTTAAACAATTTCAGGTAATTTCGTTTGACGGATAACCATACTTAAATAAATATTCCAAAGAGCAAAATTTCCTAAAACTAGAAAGCGGATATACATATATATCTTAATAAAAGAAACTACTGCTAAAAAAGTAAAAATGTGAGTCCCTATTTTTTTGATTAAGAAATAATCCTTTCTTTAATTAAAAAAATTATAATTAAATTTTTTGTCTAGACTGCTATATAAGAATTTGGCTTTTTACAAATTTTAGAATAATCCACACTGGAAATTATAAAAAAGAAACCCTAGTGTTTAAAATCCTACAATTTTTTTTCAGAGTGTATGAACATTTTTTGTTTTTCCCGATATATGGATCAGACTCACTAGTTATGTGTGTAATTATGTTTCTATCAAAAAAAAAATGCATCATAATCAAAATGTTAAATCAATATACTTGAAATCCGTCAATTACTAATATTTATAATGAAATGGAGATGTCAGCAAATGGGCTGCTGAAGTATCTTCTTTTGTTTTATATTGGTTTTCTACACCTGAGTTTTGAGCATATCTAGCATTGCACTTCACGTTCCCAATCGAATAAGATGACAAAAACAGAAATGATATATAGTAACTAAAATACACACATAAATATATATAACTGCGAATGTGTGTAAGAGCTTTGAGAGCTGGGTAAACAGGTATCTCGGACACTCTTTACTAAAATATAAAAAGATATTTATTCATTTACTTATTTAATGTCGACTAATAAGGGTCGACGGAAAAAAATACAAAATATAATATGAGTTAATTAAAAATTAAAATTATTTTTTTATCATAATGTGAATCCCCAATGTATTGATGTTTCTGATTTGAAAACATAAATGCCAATTGATTGATTCCTTTTAGATAGAGGGCCTTCATTCTTACGAACTGATGATCAATTGTGTTAAATTCTTTTAAAATGAGCTATAATTACTGCACACAACGAACAAAGTTATATTTTGTGGTTTTCTATAGTCAATGTGCTCGTGAGCAGTATGCTTAAATGCACAAGCATATGTAGTAGTAGGTAGAAAGTACTTATGAAGGGAATGTGTATTCCGCTTCATAAGTTATTTTAGATTATTTTACTACACCAAACACTTTTGCGTTGAATACAATGCCAAGACCCTTTTTATAGTAGAGAGCATGCTCAAACAATGAGTATATTTCAATACAAATTTTAGGGTGAGTTTAAATATATTATTTTTTCCCCATTGTTCATTAATGCGTTTTTATCTTTCAAAAACAAGCCACTGTTGTCCACATATTCAATTCAATGTGCTCTAGAGCTGCTTTATTCTAAGGTAATCACCACTCCTGTTTAGGTGGGTAGGTATTGTGTGAAATTTCCAGATAATAAAACTCGAGGGTGACAATGCACAATTCAAATATTTTTATTGTTATAACACGTCGCACCCCGTAGCTGTTGTCAGTAAAGTAATTGCTTAACCTAATGACAATTATACTATATTTAAAATATAATGAATTGCTGTCGCCACGACCTGCATTTAGCAGTGTAAACATTTCATCTGATGTTCTATTCATTTACATTATTAGTAGGTTACCAGATATAACAAAAGCATAAAGTAATTAAATTACCAGCAATATTTTTTAACATACTTTGCATTTTTAAACCCAGAACTAATTTGTTGTCTGATTTCGAACTTGTGGCAAGGGAGATGCCAATAGACACATATTCTTTGGGTTATTTATGTTCCTTAACAAATTTTGAACATTATATATAATCAAATATATATGAAATATTATATAATATAAAGTTATTTTAGGAAAATTTATGCCGAGTTTAAAAATAACAAATAGTTTTAGATGTCATCAGGTAGACTTCTATATGAAAGGGTAGAAATTCTACGGATCCGGTTTCTGATTTGAAAACTACGGGTGATATGTCTGGGGTGGGCGAATGGATTTCATTTTGTCGTAGTCTTTGAAGTTTGTAATTGTAATCTACGTTTCAAATTAGCTGACTTAAATTTGATACCTGTGGATATTTATACCTCGACATTGAAGCTATATTGACTTTATTATTAAATATCATTATTTTTGTACTCTTGTGCAGATCAAATCTTTTATTAGCGCCTATTGTCAACTATTAAGAAAAAAATGTGTAATTGATTAAAAATATTGTATGTTGTATGTAAAATACATTAAGAAACCTCAAAGTTAAAAATAAAGTATTAAATTAACTACCTAAAGTAGCAAACTTCACAGCCTAATGAGCAGACGCTGTGAATCTCACCCTAGACATGAATCCCAACGGAATAAAAAATAGAAAATGGCTTGGTGTGGAACCAGCAAAAGACATAATTGAAATATAATTTATAAATTATTTAAAATTTTAAAATAAAACCTTTACATGCAAAATTACTTGCAGGCGGATAAGTTTACAGAATCTTCGACCTTCTGCACCAAACTCGCTTAATGCTTTGATAAATTGATGATAAAAAACAGTCAATATTCCGAATCTTAATTGTATAGGTTTTTTTGTATCTGACATCTTTTCGATTGAAAGACCAGACGAGATGATACATTTTTTGTAATCCTTTGGGAGAACTAAATTACAGTTGATTTCGACTGAGCGTTTGACTTGCTTTCTAATTTAGGGTTTCCCTTAGTCAGATGTTTTGACTTATCAGCACATAGTAAGATCTCCCAGTAACCTTGCAAGTGTGCTTTTAAAATACCCCTGATAAGTAACTTAGCATAAGCAATAGTTTACTCTATTTTAATAGTGATTTTAACGGTCCAAACTTAACTTATTTGATCTTAAGAGTGCAGTTAGGGAGAAACAGATAATTATAATTTCGGAAATCTTAAACAAATTTCGGTGGCCTTCATTCATAATTGGGTAAAATTGGCGTGTGATAAACCTATTTGCAAGAAAATTCCAAATGTACTTTAACATTGTTTCAATTGTAATTTTATAAGCTGTCTCTATAAATTGATAAATAAATTTTGTTTTCGTTTTCAGTGAACTCTGAATAAGTCTGTGAATAAGAAACAGCCAAGTTATTTCTAAATATTAGGTGTTAGTTAAAAATGATGTCCATTTAAAATTGATATTATGCTTGTAATATAATGTTGAGCGACTGTACGTTTACACAACTTTAAAATTCCATCTTTTAACGGGGTTTAAAAATAAGGAAAATAAATGTGTTTGGTTGCTTACTTGTGTTGGCGTCAAATGGATGAGACTTGCTAAATGTTCTCGCTCGGGGGCCGACAAATATCGTTGCTGCTTGAATCTTCTCTCGAGCTCATAAACCTTAAAATAAATAAAATACATATTTATGATCATTATCAAGTAAACATGCTCTAATTCAGCCAGCACTTCTTAATCTAATTGCATTAATTTCTACAAATGTCAAATGCATTCACAGTATACTGTTTTGTGAAAATTCATTGGGTGGAAAATAGGTGGTCAAAATGGTATGGTCAAAGTTCAATTTTCTTTCGATTGGCCTCAAACTCATTTCAAAGCAGTACATAAAAAAACGTTTGAGTGCGTGATTTACCAAACCCACCCCAATGATAGGAAATGGGGGTAAAACAATTTTGTGGTGAAATATGTGGTGTTACATCCCCGATAGAGATGAACGCGTGAGCGATTTTTCAATCACGACACGCAACAAAATTCGTTCGCGAATCTGACCTATTTGCCTCGTTCACAGACTTGCCACATTCACTCACGAAAATTGTTATGCAAATTCGTTTGGTGAACTTAATATAAATTAAATTAATTAATCGTGATAATTTGTATAAATAAATTGTTACTTAACCATACCTAACTTAAATGTTTGTATATGTGCCATCGTTAAATAAATTTGTGGGCATGGGACACCGGCAAATAGACTCGGATGTTGAACTGATCAAGAAAATACATATTATTTGATCTCGAAGGTGCTTCCTTTTGCCTGTTTTATACTTTTGCACAACACAATATACGTTTAAGCTCAGTTGATAAAAGTGGACATCTCCACAGTTTTTAAACCACAAAAGATATAGAAAATACTTTTAAAAGTTGTTCAGATCACTTTTTTTGAAACAAAGAGCTGCAACATTTTTTCCCCAACATATGTACGTAATGCCGACCAAATTTTATAAATTTAAATACTTCATATTAATATTATTTTTTTTAAAAATGATTTTTGCATATTTGTGTTTTAGCTAGTTTGGGTGCGAAATTCGATTAAGGGCAGTCACTTTCTAGCCTTTGGAGAAGTATGAGTAGAAATAGATTAGTTACATACAAAAATTTGGAATGAGAAAGGAAAAAACATAGCCAGAGGAAATACCTATGATCCTTGCTTACAAGGATACTGAAATGAACTAGTATTAGTTAAATTAAGTCTATCGGCATCAGCAGTTGATGACATGTTAAAATTAAAAGAAAACAACAACAAACAATGCTAAAAAAAACCAACAGCGATAAATTATCCGGCAAAAAAATGCAATCTTAGGGATTGGGCTGGATAAAAATGCTGCAGGTTACAAATTGGAGCTAGGAGTCGCCAAATTTGGTGTTTCCTGATTTGTAAAATTCCGGATCACCCGAACTAAATCCCATAAGGAACATGTGGGGACACCTGAGACCTTGAGACAGCTGAGAAGCTACGAATGCTACGAAGGAATTTTTCTTAGTTATAAACAAATCTAGAGGCTGAACACATTATTAATTGCTTATTTTCATGTAATTTCTACATATTATATTATCTTTATTAACTTTATTGCCTTTAATCAATTTTGCACCTTAACCTCATTTAAGAAAAAAAATGAATACAAAATTTTATACTGATGAAAAAAATTGAATTCCTTTTTTATTTGACATGTAATTAACAGCTATCTTTTGTGGAACAAATATTTTTAATGTTATTTTAAATTTTATAAGGAACAAATCAGGTGCCTTTAATCGCAGAGTGTATATAGTATATATAACTGCTTCAAAATAAAATCATAATTGAATTCCTTGAATAATTTGCCACTGTCTAAAATATTGACTGTCCGTACTTGAGCAGATGATCTGCAAGTCCAGATTTGCAAACTCATATACTCTCTATACCATTTTTACAGTTATTCTTATTCTCATTTTTAATTTTGTAATAAGCTAATGAAGTCAGCAATATTTGTTGAAACTGAAGAATATTGTTATTTTACTCTCTGTAATAAATCTAAGTATTAGCCGTGCTCTCTCTCCTTTAGAAACTTTTTTCCGTTTTGCAAAAATTGTTTAAATTTTTAGGTGCTCATCAAATCGAAAAACTATGAAACTATATTTATTTAATGTGGACTAAAAATAATCAAGAATTTAAAAATGTAATAATTTATAATTATTTATTCAGCATTATTATTGGTATAAATATTCATTATTTCTTTTTTAATTATTTTAATTGTATTCTGTGTATTTAATTATTTCAAAATTATTCTTAATTGAAATTACTTTGGTCTGTTTTGTGACATATAAAAGGTAGCATTCAAACTTATTTCCCACCTGTTTATCGCATGAAAATTGCTAATTTTGACTTGTGCCTCTTTAGTTGTAATTGTGTGCGATAAATTCATATGCATACATACATATATATATGAATGGTCATATTTGTACATACATACATACATACTTATTTTATAAACGCTTTAATGAAAGACGAATTTCATATTTACAATGCACTTCAATTCCTAACTCAACAAATATGTGCATATGTATGTATGTACGCATGTATAAATAACTTTTTGGGAGTATATTTACATTGCACAAATGTGTGTGCGTGTGTGTGTTTGCATATGCCGTTCGACAAATACTACCGTTGAATGTGCTACATATACGTTTGTATTTGTGTATATATATATGTATATATATGTGTTGGTATGTATGTACATCAGTTGTAGACAGCCGAATGGATCCGAAGTGCGCGCAAAGGTAACGCATATAATGCTACAACCGTCGCTTGCATCGTTCGTGCTTACTGTAACTGTATCTGAAGAGGCTGGCTGCCTACATACATACACATACATATGTATTGCATTCGGCACTGTGAGAAATAAATGTATGTATGTGTGTGTAGGCACAGGGAACTCGACTTGCTGCGACACGCGACAAAAAGGAGCCGACAATACACGCACACATTTATAGCTAATTTGTAACTGTGCACATATCCATACCATCAGTGTATTTGAATGCATTTATTTATGCCTTTGTGCAGAGATAAGAACAAATGCATTTTTTACACGCTGTTTAACAAAGCGTATAATAAAGTTGAGAAAAAGTAAGTGTAACAAGCGGAAGGAACATCTCCGTTCGCAAGAGAATTGCTGGCATTTGATGCCCTTGCAGAAGAAGAAGAAGAACACTTGGCGATTGGTCGACTGAATGTACAATGTACACTGTGTATGCATACACACAGAATATATACACTCCGCGCTGCTGGAATAGGGCACCCTTTTAATCTATTTTGAATTGTCCGCTGCTATTGGAAGTTACCAGAGGCTTATTTATGGATTAATTTATATTCATTAATTATGTGGGTTTTAGTTCTGCGCCACATTTTGAGAAGATTTTTAAGAACAATAAATAGGTGTGAAGACGATAACTTGTTTTTTTAGTTATATTTGTTTAAATTCAAAATACAGCTTAAGAAAACTGAAATTAAGAAATCGTTAATTTACGGCACAACATTCTCTTCTGGAGTTATGGTCAGATAAATTTGGCTTCCTTCGGATCCATATCCTACTAGCAACATTTGCGGTCATCTGACTCAAAGGGATTACCTTTCGTCCATGACAATTCAATCCTTACTTACTGACTTACGTACATTTGTAAAGATGCTCTGGGAGGTTATTAAATTCTAAATTTATTTTATGTTTTCTATATGAATGATAGGTCCGTTGTAATAAATATATTAAAATTGTACCATTTGCAAAGAAAATTAACAGTTTTTTTACCCTATTATTTAAACTTCGAAGGATACGTAAAGATGACGGGAATAAACGCTTTTAGCGAGGTGAAGTAAATTCATTTTTTTTTAGTTATTCGTCGAAAACTGAGCGTAAACGGACTAAGAATTTTGTTTTAAGTGCAAGACTGGCGCCAGTGCTAGCTAAATAGGCAAGAATACTGTAGTCGAATGAGCCCGACTACGATATACCCTGAACACCCACCTGTGATATATATTCTAGCTTTATTGTCACTTTCCCTTTTAAAGTTTTGCACTTTCAAATGCAAGCACGTTTGGAAGTGCTCTCTTTTCCCATGGCCTGAAGAGTAAAAATAACTAAGATACACGTCAGAACTGAACAATGTATGTATGCACGCAATAACGGGGTTCTCCAGAGTACACACAAACATATTTACGCTCGCTTCGATTATCGCGCCATCCCTTTCGTCACACATTCGCGGACATATTTATGTATACCAAAAATGTTTGCGACTGCGGTTGATATCAATATGATAATACATTTTCGACTGTAAGTTGGATAAGTTGGAAGTTTCTTATTCGATCTTTGTATACAACAAAAGGGCCTTTAAAATTGTTGCATTTACTGCTATCGTAAATCGATATATAGATATGTATTCCCGAAATGTGGACAGTCTTACATTCAAAGTATAGAATCCAAATTTAAAGTCTGTAGCTCTGGTCTCTGAAAACCGCATGTTCATATACAGATCATAGATAGACTACATGGCTTTATCAACTCGGCTGTTGATCCTGATCATGAATAAACTTTATGGCAGCGGTTATCCTACATTCTGCCTATTTTTAATACTCTTTTTACTTCACCCGGACGGCAATTTCCACATTTGATTGTTTATTAAAACAATTGAATTAAGCTGTGCAAATGCAAATGCGAGTCCCAAGAACAATGCTCTCACTTTGACGACTTTTCTGCAATTAGCCTTAAGAAAGGTTTGGATTGTGTTCAATGACCCTCTATAAGAGTGCGTGCGTGGGTGCGAGCAGGTGCCCACTTTTCCTAGGTCCTAAAGGATTATGAGTATGAGCGAAAATAGCAGAAGCGTTGCAAGCGGATCGCGCAGACCATTGAAAGCGTGTGAAGATATCAGCAACACCCTATCCTGGTCTTTTACCTGTCAGTCGATTTTCCAATCTTATAGATTTTTTGGGTCTGCGATGTATCCGTTTGGATCTTTTCGAAAAATTTGTAATAGCTTAATTTACGGTGTTTCAAAGGCGGTTGCCTTCAAATAAGATGTAGAAAGTATGTCTGTATACTTATTGGTTTGCTTTTATCAAATCGTTGATATAGTTTTCATTTGTCATAAATTCAACCGAGAAAAGTTTGATCTATCACTGAGAAGTCTGCGATAAAAGTTTCAAAATGACAAGAAATATATCGCTGAAAATTTATTTTTAAGAACTATTGGGCTTCAAAGTTTTTGATTTGCACGTTCGGCAATCAATTAGAAAAATTAGGCGAGACTGTCGACTGAACAGACTTATCGTACATAAAGATTGAATATGAGTAGACTTGCAACTGAATTCGGGCCTATTCCTCCACATCCCAAGAAAAACCAGTTGTGATCACATTTTCTGTGTATAACTGGGACCACCACTCAATATCCTTGATAACTAAAATGCACAGATAACATTGAGTGAATGAGTGATATTTCTATACTCTGATACCGAAAGTATTTACACAGAGTGTTAACATTTGGGGTCTACGTGTAAATAAAGAATCGACCTCCAAATTAGAAAGATTTTCTTGTTGTTAGAGATAATTTCGAAATACGAAAAAAAATTGTCGTAAAATTAGATAGATGTGCAAACTACTATTTTTAGAAAAAATTCTGTCTGGAATTTAAAAACAATTCTTTCAAAACTGCTCTGTGTTCTGCTATGCTAGAATTTAGCTGATATCTAATGTAGAGTCCTTATAACTCAGTGTGAAGTCACTGTACTCGCGTTCGAAGGGTCTATGATACGAATCCCTGTGAAAGCATAAGTTTTTTCAAATTAAGCTATTGGAAATTATAAATCTTTGTATATGCTAATGCTTAATCAATAAAATATGAGTAACATTAAATCTGCTGTAAAAAGAACATACATATAGAAAAGAAAAATATGTTTTAAAAATTTTATAAAAGCAACCGTGAAATTATACAAAAATGCAAATCTTGGTTTTTATGCACACATTTTTAAATTTTAGAAATTTGCTTTCGAAATAATAAGGAGAGGAACTATTGGTGCCAAAGGTATGGCGACTTTCTAAAATTACGGGTGATTTTTTTTTTAGTAGGCGAAAAATTTGCAAATCGATAAAAAGACATACATATCTCCAACAATTTCAGACCTAGAATCATCAAATTTAAAAGTACGCCAATAATTATGCGATTATTCACTGCCGCTTTGCGAGTTGTACAAGGCTTCAGAGGTACATTCGATGACCATTCCACATCACCTCTCCGCGTTAAATAGAGTCTCTCTTGGAATGTATTTAGGGTTATGTTATGCCTAATATCCGGTCAGAGAGATAGAGAAGTCTTATTGTGATACTTTTGTCTGTGAGTATACATTGTAATTATACACTGAAACCTAGAAAATCGATAACATATTTATATATTTCGAAGTTTAAGTCGATAAAATATAGATATTTCCCACAGTTTGAAAGTTAGTTCTAGTAACTCCTTTTCTTAGTTTGCTATAATCAATAATACAAATTTCGTGTTATAAATATCAGTTTACTCGCCCGGCTTTTACATAGATATTTACATTGTGCTTTGCCAGTAAGCTCCTTCAAAAAATTGCAAATCGAGAATACATTCATATACCTCGATAGATCCTATGATTGCAACGGTTTTAAATATACACTTACTAAAATGTTATTAAACATTGCTAGTCTCTCTTTTTTTGTTTTTTCCTTTCTAATATGTTGACAATGCAAATATATATGTTGCAAATATCTTTAAATATTTGCTAATGGTTGCCTCACCCGTATTATACAGATTGATTTACATTGTATCCTTATCACAATTTAAAAGCTAGAGTTACAAAATTTGAAAGGAAGCTAGATTGTTTGTAACCTCCTACGAAGATTGGAGAGATTTCCCTGCCACGCCCTAACCCAACAGAAACTCATATCTTACACAGTTTTACAGCCATAGTATCCAAGTTTAAAAGTAACTATTCTACCAGTATTTTTTAGATATTTTCTGGAGACTAGGTTGGTTTACGGTTTAAGGTTCAGATCAAGAAAAAAAGCTGTTTCGTTTCGATTCAGGTTTGCAGCCATGATGGCAAATACAGCAGCCATTTTAAGCGACAGGTGCGTGCAACAGCTGCAGCTGCACAAATACATATGCATATATACGTAGATATGAACATAAGTGAACTTGAACCATAACATCCACTTCTAATTGGACATATCCGACTTGAGTATCTGCGCTTACATATTTGCTTAGTAGGTTTCAGAGAATTTTAGCAGTACATCGAAACAGCAAGTGTCGCATAAAATCCATCGCTGACAAGCAATGTGGACTGGGTTTAACGAATGCAATCACAAAAATACGGAAATTACAAAATAGTATGCAGTGGAGATCAAATCGCTACCGCTATGAAAGGCACTCAGAAAATTTGCACTGAATTCCAGAAATTCGGCACACTTTTGTGGTTCATGTTTCCTCAACTTACGAATGAGGTAGTAAATTTCTAAAATTGACTGTATAAATTTATTGTAATTTTTAGAGGATTTTTATTAAGTTTTGGAAAAAATATGCCTATAATTCATTTTTCTTACTAATATTACTAACATTTTACACAGCTTAAAAACTCATGATTTTATACTCAGCAGCAATATAAAAGTTGAGGTTCATTAAGAAAATATTCCAAAATATACAATGTGTTCTCAAAAAATAATTAATTGTAAGCGAAGTCTTCAGGCAGCTTTCCGTATTCATCTGACGTCAATTCTAATTCAACCAAGGAATAGTGAGCCTTGTCATCCCCAAATATTGGTTGCCAGGCGTCAGATATCTAGTTAAAACCTTCCAATATTCTGGCAAATCTTCGTCTTTATTCGAATGAAATTTCCAATGCAATTACAGACCACGTAAGTTATTTCGACACTTAATTCACGGCAACTAAAATGTGCGCCACTTGTACTTGAAGTATAAAAAAAGATCGGTATACTCCATAAGGACAGCGTAGTTATCATCCAGAAAGAATGGAGTCTTGGCCGTATTCAAACTACAAACTCAGGCGCTGATGATATGATCTGCGTGGTCTGAAGAATCCTACAGCTATTCCCAGTGGTCTATTTAAGTTAAGTGATGTTTACCTACGTTTACTTATGATACCGATTTAACTTTTGATATATGATTTTGAAAGAGCCGCATAGTGGTGCCAGGTGATCAGCATCAGTGAATCACTGGCAGAAGGCTTTTCGGGCAAAAATGTTCAGTTTCTAATAGGTTAATATTCGGGTTCATATAATCCATCTACGAAGTTAAGCATCTGTATATTGCAATGGGTGGGATGTCTATTTACGAATGCATACATCACTCTGGGGTTGACGTCAACACCAAAAGAAAAGTTGTTTTTCGCTAAGGTTATTTACAAACTGCTATGGAACAGACATTTTTTCGGTCAGCATGGAAATTATATTTATAGGATAATTAAATTAACTTGACCTGTCTCCGGCATTTCAGAGGTTTCATTTTAAATTTTAAGTCTCTCGCTTTTGTGGAATCTGAGATGCTCGTTTACATATATATAGACTGATGAGCATCCAATGAGTGCAAAAAGCTTAAAGTTTTATAGCGATATAAAATATTATATAAATACCCATACAGCACTAATCAGACGGGTTTAAAAAAAAGTTTTTTAAAACGAAGATTTACAAAAAACGAAAATACAGTTGTTCATGCCTATACAATTTGTGCTTAGATCAAAAATATGTATTCCATCTTAATATGGCAAACATATGAAAATACTACGGCTAAAAACAGATAGGGTCAAAATGGACTTGCTTATAAAGTCACAAACATTTTACAAGACACTTCCTTATGCTGATGTGATAAAATATGAAACAAATACGATGCATATAATTAATTTGGTTAAAATCAAGCTAAACTTTATAAGTGAAATAAAACTTCATTTCATATATAAAATATTACCCACCTGAGCTTGCGTAAAAAGAACCCGTCGCTTTCGTCTTTGTGCCAGAGGAAACTGTAATGGTTTCGCATCACTTACACTACATGCAGCCAAGCCAGTCATGTTGCCCATGTGACCCATCGATCCACCAGCTGATGAGCTCATAAGGCGCGATACTGAAAGTTTCAAAATGTATATATTAGACCATCTTTTTCATGATTTGTATACCCTGTTTTTGTTGGTTTTTTTTTTAGCGTTCCCAACACTAGTTAAAATTCTAATTTTTAAATTTTTTTGTTTGCATATTTACTACGTGTACGATTTCACTTATGTGGAGACTTAGGGCTTAGGCATACGCCCAGGTTATCTCCAAATAGAGCATTCTCCCACTTTTACGAATTACGAATGCTTATTAAAAATATACACACTTGATGAGTAGAAAAATTCTTTATTGAGTCATGAGATACCACTGCAAATACAGTAAAGTTGACATAAAGTGAGGCATTTCATGTCTACATACTTCCCCAACAGCATTTTCCAAAAAAGGAACAACGTTTTTTTCAACATTTGTCGGCTTTCAACAAACTGATCATGATGTAAATTAATATTATAAAATGCAACACTTCCAACACAATTAACTCTGCTTTATCATTTCAAATAATACTATTGGCAAAACTTTAAAAAAATTTATTGGATTTATGTAAACTTTAGGAGGGCTCCATAAAGCCAAATTAAATTGATTTGCGCCTCTAATCGTTGAGATCGACAAGCTAGAAAAACCTTGTTGGCAGTAATCTAATTTAAAAATTGCCAACACTTGTCCTCTGGGACTTTAGCTACGAAACTCTATCTCGATTCATGGGTGCGGTGTCTCTTTTGGTCCGTCGGTAATGGGCGTCAAACCTTTAAATATGTTTTCGACATTTGATAGACGATACCACTAATCAATAATATAAGGTAGGCGACTTTAGCTTCAAAATTATAGGATATTGTATTATATAGATTTGACTCAGAGAAGCAATCGTTTATACCCATATATTATGTAAAGGTATTATATTATATTTTTGATCAGAATTACTAGCCAAGTTAATATAGCCATGTCCGTCGGTCGGAATATTTTTAGACTTTCATTTATGCAATTTTAAAAGCAGTCTTGTTATCGTCTTGTGTCGAATTCACAGTCAAATTATATATTTACAGAATAGCTTTATAACTAAAAGTTGACTTTACATAACCAATATAGGCTTCTGTAGGCGTGACTGTCCGACTGGAAGCAAAAAAAAATAATCTTAGAGAAATTGTATTATTTGCTACAATATTTTTATTAACTACTGTGTTGCACTGGGTTTTATTGTGTATTATTATTATACACATGTACTGTCTGCTCAGTGGTCATACTGAATTATAAGAATTATTTTTAAAATTGCGACATTTATTGCCATAGGTATGGCTGATAAGTTATCGATCAACTAAGATAAACTTGACCTGCGTATCCAATAAAATAAGTTATTCTAGTTTGTATTCGTCGCTTAGCTCATCTGTGTTTCTGTCAATGAAATTGCTGGATGTGTACAGATATGTACTTCTTGTACTAATATATATAACAACGTCTCTACATTATATATGTATTTTCTAAAATAATTTGTCTGCAAGTGATCAATTTGCTACGCTCTTTAAACTGTGTGTCTGATAAGGTCAATTTGAGAACCATATGATTTATTGAATAAAGAAAACAATATAGAAAACAATTGAACTACGACTTTTATCCTATTATTTATTTGAATCAAATGTCAGTTTTGTGAAAGACAGAAATATTTATAAACGTCAACAGTACGATATTGGAAACTCGTTCCATAGCTAATTTTGGCAGTATTAACTCTAGATAATTGATAGTTGAAATATATATTTATTGACAATATGTAAGTAGCCTTTTACCATACATATCTGGCGAAACTGGCCATTGTGTAAAAATCTTTTAGGATTACTAACTTCAACTCTGAAGAACGCCTTACACAAGCAATGCATGTTTATACTATTAATTTATCATCCCAATTTGTGTACGATTTGGGTAAGATTTTGTATATCCTATATCATAATTGAAATGCCAAAAAATGGCCCGAGTTTTTATTATCTCAATGCTGCAGCTAAGCCCGTGTGCCTTGAAATAAGTGAAATTTGTATTCAAGATCAAGAATACTCAGACATGATTGATTGAAATTATAATTTCATTACTGGTTCGAAGATTTTCCCGTCCACCTTCTATGATCGGTATGTGTAATGTGAGACACATCCCTTTTAAAGAAATCTTTATAAGAACTTTGAGTACATCCTTATTATGTAACTGTCATCTAACACTATATTTGTTTGCCAATATATCAGAGAAAAAATATGTGACTATAGGCTTAAATAAGAGAATCAATTGAGCAATATTAAATCTCATTTTAGTATATAGTGAACATTCGGTTAGCAATTCCTTTCAGAACCATAATGGTTTCATTTGGTTTCATTTAAGTCGGGCTAAAAAGTGTTCACATAAAATTGTTCTTTATTTATTTTATTAATATATATAAAATATATGTAAGAATAAATGAATAATAAATGAACAGTCACAATCTGCAATGGAAATAATGATATCGACGAGCATCAAAACTTGTTGAAAATGCGACACAGTATTATCATTGAATGAATCTGTTGCGCGCTTAGCCACCGTCTGCTTGGGGTGATGCTGTTTCACGGGTGATGCCCCAGACTGCCATGCCATCAGCATTTCTCTAATTGTACTGGACGCTTGTTGTTCCTTTGTTACCGCCACGTCTGATAGTCTCCCCCACATCTTCCACACTTTTTACGAGAAAACCAGTTAGAACATACGTCTGAGGCACGCCGAAGGCTTAATACCCTTGCAGACCAAAGTCAACCTGCAGACATCTAAGTCTGATTATACATTTAACGGCTAAATATCAGTCCGCAGTTCAAGTTAATATTTTATTATAACATATTTCTGTTTACTAATTACAAAATGAGTATATTTGTGTAGTTATATATACAGTATATAGAAGTCCAGTCCAGTATACTTTGTGCCTTTGGTTTCCCGATAAAATTAGTATAAAATTATCCTGCCATTAATTTTGTATATATATAAATATATTATTCTATTGCAACTTGCAACGTCTCTGTAAGGGCATTTGATCTTCGTCAGATTGGAGATAATTGTTCCTTTATGTTAAATTTCATTTAGTGTACAACATCGGTAACGACGGTAACATTTGTACATACATATATACACATTATATGTATATAAATATACAGAAATACATACATACATATGAATATACGAAGGTATGTAAATAAATTTGTATTAAGGAAATTTTTGTGGACACATTGAAGTATAAACAGAAAACTAAAGTTCACGCTAAGCACTTGAAACTGTTTGCTTTACTTTTAAGTAAAGATATTCGTAAATGATTTTTGCGCTGAGTCACGCAATCAATGTAGGCTCTCTTTCATGCTATATTTTTTCTAAATATGGAAAAGGTATGCGTGAGAATAATTGATTTTAAATTATTTCGCTGTCATTGTTTATTTTAGAAATGAAAAGATGATATTTATTTTTGAGCACTTATGACGTTTCTAAACTATATACAAATGTATGCACATATGTATGTACATGCACACCTGGACTCTGTAAAATACGAATTTGTGAAGCGCAATAAAAGATGTAACATACTCAGATGCTCCGCTCCACTACTCCAAAAAGAAATCACAAATTAATTCAAAATTTATGCAAATGTAAGTCACACGAAAAGATTTACTTTTGCTTGACCTTATGAAGAGCTAGAGGACTGCAGATATATATATATATATATATATATATATACTACCTGAATATATATTATGTTTATATACAGAAGGGTTTGCTGATAATTCGTGGATTATGTAAGAAAGGTGACTTTTTTTTAGGAAAATTATAATTTTGTTGGTCTATCTAAAACGTCAGTTGATTGACGATTAAGTTCCATGAAGTAATTTAAAAACTTTTTGAAATAAAAGTAAAAACTCAATTGTGGATAAATAGAAGTTCGCTGTTGATAATATTCGCCAAACTCCAAGAAGCACAATGTGGCTTGTTAATGGGTTAGTTGCGTCGGTATGTCATACAAAACAAAATACAACTAAAATCATCCTAAGAAATACTTTAAATTGTTGCATTATATGTATTTGCATTTGAAATTAATAAACTAACTAATGGAAATTACTAAATTTATTTGGCTGTTGCGTTCGAAAACGTGTTCTTCTAACCAAATAGACTATTGAGTTTATTATTAGTGTTATTGTTACCATTAACTATTACCTGTTACGCACGTTTCTCAACTATGATTTTTATTGCCAGTTTGTAATTTACCCTTCAATAATAAATGCCGAAAATAATATGATACTGAATCTAAACAAAGATCTTGTCAAGCAGTATAGTTGTGTCTAGCCAAAGTATTACCATGTATTTTTTATATGATTTAGTCCGTAGTTAAGAACAAGAAATACAGTTTAAGGCAAACCAGTCTGAACGGCAGTGAATCTATCTCGCTGTCTACCTTCTTTCTTAGTGTATTAATAGATTAATATTAGTAATCAACTATAATATAATAAACAAGCAATCACAAAAAAAAATATCTTATACATCTAAATAAATAATTTAAATTTCAAATTTTTTGCCAGACTTGGTTATCATAATTCGAAGTGAGTATAAAGAAATATTTATTTTCTCACAGAATGTGTAATGCCTCGGAGAGGACATATCCGGCACCATTATCTTGATTATCTGTCGAAAACTGGTTTTCTACTAAAAACTTGTTCAATATATCTTCAAGAAACTGACCAATTAGGATATTTACATTTGTATAAAGTATCGCACAAATTGCATTGGAATAAATATTAAAGCATGCATATTCAAATTTAAAATTCTCTGAAAATATTAAGTTTATTCTGTTTAATTTTATTACGTACTTGCAAATCTGGGATCATTTGCAGTTGATCCATACCACGAAGCTGATCCTCTCATATCTGTGTAGTGTCCCGCCAATGAGAGATTATCTGTAGGTCCGCAGTAGCTTTGCACTCCTGGGCTATGATACAGAGATCCCATGGCATAGGGGTTCGCCATGGTTGATGTGGTTATTGTTCCAGGAGAATTAATACTACTACCACTTGAATTGGATCTGAAATGAGTAAAATCAATAAATTAATTTAATATTTCCCAGCAAATTACAATTTGATACAACAACGCAACAAAATTGTACATCCTAAACAAACACTAAACTTTCCAATAGAATTGTTCGTCCTAAGCACAAGAGTCAATATCAACAAGAGTACT
The DNA here is from genome assembly GCA_035044105.1 of Drosophila nr. perissopoda 5 BK-2023a. Classification (NCBI taxonomy): domain Eukaryota; kingdom Metazoa; phylum Arthropoda; class Insecta; order Diptera; family Drosophilidae; genus Drosophila; species Drosophila nr. perissopoda 5 BK-2023a. Next base: position 327,906 of record JAWNMK010000197.1, on the reverse strand, counting down.
CCTGTCGAGAAAGCTTGGATAGTAGATGTTGTTTACTCAGGTCTGGTGTTTTATGGCATTCACATTAGTAAATACAAATACGCTTACCCTCTTTTCTTAACAATATAACTTTCCATCTTTTTTTAAATTTTTCTGAATCAATTTCATTGCTCAAATTTAAATGTATTTATTTTTAAATAAGTTTTGTTAAGAAATAAGAATTTGTTATTAAATTAATTATTTGGCTGATGTGAAATTAGAAGTGAATGATTAAATTTAAAGTTTAAATTTTAAAAAATAAGGAATACTAATAAATTTTGGGTATATTAAAATGTAAAATTGTCCAGTATTTTTTGCAACAATTCGGGAAACTCAATCAAAAAAGGTAATACCATGACCAGTATAAGCAATTGAATTTAATCAAGCCTGGCAGATCTTTAACATTTGAAACCCATTTGATCATATGACATATTAAAAGTTAATTCGCAAGTTCAGAGATTTTCTGGAAGCCTTGTAGACAAAAAATTCAAAATAGGTCTAACTACATTTTTTTTTATAAATGTGTTGTTATTTATACTCTGAATCCAAAATAGGGAAAAGTCTATAACGAAGATGTGCAAAAGCTTGTAAAAAAAAGAATGAAAACATATTCGACTTAATCGGCATAAAAAATCGAATTTGTTCGTCTGAATGAACGCTTCAATCTCACTTGGAATGTAACAATGGAATGTGTGGCATAATCTTATCAAGTTTCTCTCATCTCAAACTGTTTTCTCGAATATCGATAACAATATGATTGTCATAAAATCCAGCATATTTAATACGTTGTTCTCCAACATTAGTATCAGAAAAGTCTATTAAGTATTATATTTGATAGTCTAAAGTAGTTTCTTTATAGTTTTTGATATCTTTGATATGAAGCACGCAACATAATAATTCGTCAAGCGATGGATGCTGAAATATCTGTATGTATATTCTGTGTATTCTCAACACATACATATACATACATTTGTATATGCAAAGTATTGCTTAAAAAAAAAAAATGTTCAGACTTTTTGAAAATATAGTTGCATAATTATGTTACTTTTACTTAATAATATTGATCTTAATATTAAATAAATAAATGGCTTGACAAGAGTCTGCCACTTAAATTTAAGTGGGCGGTCAAAAATGTTGACCTTTTTTCTAGTTTCATTTTGTGTGTGGTTTCTCAATAAAAAGCTTGCAGTGCCATAAAAAAATATAGCAACACCACTTGCAGTGAGCAAAGCAAGAAAACTTGGCTAAATCGACCTATTATGTTTCACAACTCACAACTTAGGGTATTTCCTAGTCCTAAAGCATTTTTACTTGTTTTCATATAGCCTTTATATTTTACACATTAATATCCCCAGACTAACTATATCCATTATTTTATTAATTTAACTATTCATTTTTAATTTTGTATTTAAATCCTTATTTGAATTTCAAATTCAAAACTCTTTTTTAAATAAACAAAGAAACTACCTCAGGTGGAAGAAATTTGAATTGGCTTCATACTTTCTGATTATCTAAAAACTTGTGCAATGAATGGAATATATAGAACCTTAAGTATACAAATATTTGTTAAGATAATTCAGTTAAAATCTTAAACTTACCGAAACGGAGACGGCGGGTTGCCGTTTATTTCCAGTTTGCGGTATGACTCCTCAATTGGACTTAGAATATCGGTCACACTGAACGGTGTTGAATGATTGTTGTTGAATAAAGTGTTTTGATGTTGGCTGTGCAGGTTTTGCAGATGCTGAATACTAGAGAGACTATGGTGGTGATGTGCAACCGCGACAGCGGCTGCAGCGGTAACCGTGTTCTGTGTCGATATATCGTTTATATTATGTTTTGAGAGTGGATCCAATTGGTGCTGCTGAGAACCCGCTGTTGGTATAAGTAAGTCCTTTTGAGATAAACTCATAACCAAGTCCGCTTCATTACCCAAATTAGTCGCCTGTTCGTCTGGTAGTGCTCGAAAGCATCGCCGTTCATTAAGTGATGGATCAATTAAATTTGACGCTGACATACGAAAATCTTTAATCTAAGCGGTAACTCAAATTTAATGAATCTACAATTATAAAAAAATAAATTTTTGTTAAATCATTTTGTCATTAGAAACGAACCAGACTATACACACTTTATATACAAAAGATCAATACTAATTTTATTTTTAGCACCGACGGATATTTCCTTTAATGGGATGTAGTAGTAGAAGTAATATTATAACACTTTCTGGCGATCTTTGCCAGAATAACTTGAAACAAGAAATAGGTTTTTTGTGCAAAAACTCAAAGCTCGACCGTCGAAGTGGCCCTCAGCATAATGACATAAATTGCCAAAAATTGATGAACATTGCCCAAAAAAATAAAAAGTAAAAATATATAGACAGCCAAACAGTCGGACAGACTGCAATGGTTTCAATGTATATATTTTATAAGGTCAAATATGTCATCTTAAATACATTAAATAAATTTATTAATCAGAATTAACATAAATTTGACTCAAAGTGAGCAGAGCAACTCTCGATAAAAGAACAAAAAGTCTTATAATGAGTAATAATATTGAATTACTTGAAATACCAACGACATAATTCATATGATTTGGTTGTATTTGTTTTTCGCATTTTTATATTTGATACCGGCGGTTGAAGAGTATATTGCTTTCTGATGTCCGTCCATCTGTATGAACAACAGAAATTCATAGTGAATAAGCGCTAAAGTCTTTAAATTTGCAAAATAATTACTTCCATGTAAGTATATTCCATATATCATACAAATTGGTTTGGAACTGAGCCTAAGCCTAAATACAAACAAATGCAAAAGAATTCTACAAATGTTTACAAAAAAAAAAAATCATCATTTCATTTTACATTGTCCAAATAAAGTATTTAACCAAAATTTAAGTTAAGCAAAGAAAACAGTTCAATTCAATTAAAACTAAATTAGAATAAGATTGTTTACTATAAGAACTAAGTATTATCTATGAAAATTTGCAAAAAGGTCTCAATATCCGATCAGTTCCAATACTTTAATTTCTTCTCCGCACACTAACACCAATTGAATCACCAAAATTTGTAATGTATACTAGTTTAGACAATTCCTTTTGATCGGAAATGAAATCGATTGTCTTGGCAGATTTTAATTTGATATTTAAGGTAATAATTTCTCTATAAGAGATTAATTTTGTAAGACCAGCAGTTTGAGCCTTAAACACCAAATACTAACTTTTGCATTCCTTCAAGTTCGACTCACAACTAGTTCAGATCAAGGTAAGTTTACTAGAAAAATTACAAATAATGTAAAAATAGGTTCCCTAAAATTTTACTGATACATTTCGGAAATTTGAACAAGAAGAATTTATTAAGCAGAATCTGTGTACAACGGATATATCCAGCTGTTACGAACGAGATTCAAATGCTTGAAAGTATCTTCTGTGAATTATGTATTTTTTTTAAATATAGCCTTTATTGAAATCATTGATCAGGTTTTGTGATTAGTGTGATGAGTTCCTTTGGAGAAGATCTTCGTTTTTATGCGATTTTTTATATTATTTAGAATTGAGATAATTTAATCGTCAAATTTAGTTTTGTTAATATTAGTTTGATGAACGATGTTAAAAAATAATGTTGTGGGGTTTGTAGAATTCAGCATTGATCGAAGTTCATTTGATGAACCCAAGAACAAGTCAGGGGTAAGAATGTTTTAGTCGAGCGATCTGGACTTGTATATACCCCGGAAATGTTTGCGTTTGCTGCGGCATAATTTGGTAAATATGAATATGGGATTTCAACCGATTTTGATAATTTTTATTGACGATCAAGCAAATGTCAAAGTATACTTTTAAACATCTTTAAATCTGTATTATTGTTATCAGTAATAGATATTTAGAAAATTTCGGTTTATGGAGTTATCTATAAAATAATATAAGCTCGATTTGCAGACGAAGCTTGTATTCAAAACTTGCAATCTATGTACTTTATGAGGTCGGCGAAGATTGTTCTATCTGTTTCATATTTTTGCAAAACTTCATTGTACCCTTTTTACCCATTTTGGATTTAGGGTATAAATATTGGTTGTTGAATGAACTTTTTGCTTATTTCTGAAAATTTCTTTCCAAACCCACAAATAGCTTCTTGAAATAAGATTTATTTTACCCATCATAACTATATCTGAATAGTGTATTATGTATTAACAACATTAAAATAAAATTGTAATTGGACGGTCTGAGGAAATTTGATTAAATTTCGGCACTGGAAGTTAGGTATCGCATAAGCAGTCAATACCTTCATTGTATAAGAACCACATGTTTATAAAAAATTTTGAAACTTGTATAAAATGTACGGCAATCATTTCAATAATCAGTTCTACATTTTTTTTTAATTTCTGCAAAATTTGTGTGAAATAGGATCTTCATTTCCGATCATTTCATATAGCTTCCCTAGGAAGAACTGCTCGATAGATGAAAAAATTTGTTGTTAACGAAGATATCTAAACCAAAGTGATGAGTGATATACTGCATTTAACATTTATGGAAATCCATAGAACCTTATAACGCAATAAACTTGTAAACTTTGCTTGACAATTTGTCAGCAATTTACAAATAAATATCAACTCTGTTCTTGAGCTAGGTCTAAGCAAAAGTATACACACAAAATCGCTTTGTATATGGTAAAAATTCAGAATATGCAACACAAAATGCAAAAATGAAAAAGATGAAAAATGAGTTTTTCAAGTTTAATAATTAATTTGATGGACATAGGACGGAAAAGCAACGCATAAGGTGCCCCAAGTGACCATCTGTTAGACGCTCAAGCAAATTAAAATGTTGCCTTTTACTTTTACGCCTTCACCATTGATTTTAAAATACTCATCACAAGTATTTATGACGCCTGGAAGCAATGAAAAATGTCGAATTAAATATAATCTCAATTATGCATTCTACCTATTGTAGATTCGCATTAGCAAGGGCCCCCATAGTCGTGGTGTAATCCAATTATATTTCATATGAAAGCATTTTTGTTGTGGTATAAACAAAATTATTTTTGAAATCGCTTTCCATTATCTCGGACTCTGTATCGGTTTCGGTTTCACTTTCGTAGCACATTTTAATGAAAATAGAATTTAATGAGAAGTTAGAATCAGACAATAATTATTTGATTTTGGCTATTTCCCGGCAGCCATTATCTTCGGCGTTAATTTTCTGAGAGCTTTCCACTCTTCGAAAATTGTATGCGGCTTTTTATTTATTTAACTCTCGCGTGTTGCCAAATTGTAAAACGGCATCATCAAAGGAGGTCTTGCACCATCCTCGAAGGGTAGTTCCACAAGGCTAGTTCCACAAGCTCTTGTTGAAAAGAACCTCAAAATGTTGTCTGTTTGACGGCAACTTGACTCCCACACTGGATGCGTTACAAAAGTAATTTGTGGCTCTCAACAAGTTGACGGGTTAAAGTTCATGCTCTCGGCATTTTCACTAGAAATTTGTTCTACTTAAATATTTAATAACATTTACTTAGTTACTCAAAATGTTCAAAATATCCGGTAACTAAGTTACTCCTTATACATCAACAAGGAATGTTATATTTATGTATTCATTTGAACAATAAAATTATTAGGGATTCAGGAGTGTATGCCAATTAGAATCTGAACCGATTCAGACTGAGATTGAATTTTTGTTTTGTTTTAAATAAGTCAATAGTGAAACGGTTGTTATTATAGCGATAAAGTCTGAGATCTAAAATAAAATGTTGCTTATATAAACACCAGTTATTGACCGATTTCTGTAATGAAAGCTACAAAATGTGTTATTCCGATTTTGTTTAAATGTTTTCAATGGTAACTTTGACAGAGATGAGTGTCCATACAACAAATCATTTTTTTCTTCCTATAAGTGCACAAGCGTTGGCCTTTCACTTAATTTAGATCGTTTAAATGAACGCCGTTTGACTGCTATATATATTTATTTATGTATACATATATATGTATATATATATATGTATATATATATAGACAACTTGAAATTGTTGAATGTTGCAGTCGGATAAAATTAACTTTGTAATACTCTAATACCAGTTAAAGAACAGCTGAAATCAGATGGAATAGATTAATCTGCGGGGTAGCCAAGTAACTTATAATCCATAACAAAACCTTGTCACAAAAACAAAAATAAATTAAAAAAAAGAGCTTAGCAACCATAAGATAATGGAACAAAGAACAAAATAAATAAGAATGCTTAATTAAAAATAATAAATAAGATTTAAATCCGTGTACAGACAGATTAATACACAATACAGAAAATAAATGTTGCATAAATATTTCCCAAAAGTATCCACCAACGGTATTTAAAACTTTTAATACGAATTTTTTCTACTTTCTTATCCTTTTTCCCAACATTACGTTCCGATATCCTTACTAATTTTCCACATTTTATTAAAATCGTATATGATATGAAAATAAAAGATGTTTTCGGTTTTTTGTTAATATCGTTGATTTCGTGAATATCTTATATATTTGCTGTTAAAAAACAAAATTCAAAATTGTTCGGGCTTAGTTAAATTAATAAATGTGCTAAAAACTTATGCAAAAGTGAATGTTAAATTTTAATTTTTGATCTGTGCACTGTATATATATGTTTAATGTAAATCAAGTATAAAAACGTAATATTTAAAAGAGGAAAAACGAATGATACCCGAAACGACCCAAATGTTAGAAATTGCGGCCAATCATTTTCAAATCGTGCCAACCATAATTTAAGCCCGAGACCTGCGGGCTGGCTTGTAGCCCACTTGAGTTACGCTCTCTGGAAAAACTTCAACTTGAGCAAAAAGCACATGAATACAACACAAAAGCAATACAATTCACAATATTCAAATTGAGCACGCATTATGTATATGTGTACATGTGCGTGTGTGTATGTGAATGTGTGTGTATGTGAATATGTGTGAATGTGAGTGCACACTCAAAATGCTTGCCTCTGCTGCTGTATGATTTGGATAGCATTTCCGAAGAAAACTGAACCGGGACCAAAATATTAAATATTAGCAATCGGATTTTGCTAGTATATACAAAAATTGTCTAAATAAAAAAATTTTTTTTTTTTTGTTTCGATTTCATAATGTCTAAATTTGAATAACAAATCTCTGTTATCATTTAGAGAAACTATTTCACTCCTGGCACTTTTTAATTACGTTTTGTCATTACTATATTTGGATATTATTGAATATTATGAAATTAATCTATTAAATAGAAATAAATAGAAAGAGATATAAAAAGAGATAATGCAACTAAAAACATTATTTTATTTTGATTTCAACTTAAAAAATCAATTTTGTCTCGATTGTTTTGAAATGTGCATACACGATAAAGTAAATTGTAATAATATTATATGGCAATTTGCTTATTTTTATATTTTATAGAACTTGTCTTTTGCACCAAACATAGTGCTACTAAAAGCAGTAACAAAAGTGGCTTACAACATTTTTGCTGCTTTTTTCCTATAATCGCAAAGGATTCCCTCAACAACTTCTGTGCTTTCCGACTCAATTAAGTTTATGTTAATTAATTCTATAAAGATTAAAAGACTATATCTTAATACAAATTTATTGCAGTCCTAAGAAAATATATTATAATTTAAACTTAACCTATTGTTTTGTAATCCACATCTAATCTAACCATCTTCGCGGAACATAATAACAAAATCCAAATAAAATACCTAAAACTGGTGCGCTTTATTTATTTTTATTTGATCAAATGTGGAAAACACTTTCTTTGTTACAATAATACAATAAACTAAGCTGATCTAGGAGCTTTATACTTATAAAGGTTAAAAGTATATTTAAATAATTTGCAGAGCACTACTCATGTCATATTAATAATATTAATAAATATATAAATACAAAATGTGTATTAATAAAATAAATAATTAAATCTTCGCCGTTATTGTCTTTGGTTAAGAGTATCTTCTAGTAGAGTATCTCCTTTGTAAAAGCCGTTTTGCTTATAATTTTTAGATAACTTTATGATCATTTATTCACCTGTACAATTTTCGGGTTATTGGACATTTGGCCTTTAAGTGTATTGACTGTTCCGCCGGAATAATGAATAATCTGAGGTCGATTCCCGACAAATCTTTGATTTATTTGCCAGTCTACTTGTGAAATCAAAAACGGCGAAAGAAATTAGATCGAATTATTTTTCAGGAGATCAGCTATAATGCTTTGCCCATAGTCCCATCATTAAAAATTCAGGCAGGCCCAAAGACAGACAAAGAAGCCAAAACAAGCACACTCCCAACGCATGCCTCAATGTGAACCAGACTACAATTCTGGCAACGAATTGTTATTACAGTTATGTGGCTCAACTTCGCTCGATCGGCTGGGCCATAAAAAGCAAAACCAAAAACAATCACAAGCAACAGCAGCAGAAGAGTGCATGGTCCAACTTCGGTGCTTTGCATAATAGGTAGTGGCACGCAACGAAAAGGGACGGAAACATTTGCAAAACGACAGCGCACATTTTATTTTGTTCATTGCCTTCGTTTCGCTCGTGTCGGCTCATAGGAATTGAAACGCAACGAAAAGAGACAGCGACACATTTGCACTCATTTGGCGTCGTCCTCTGCTTAGAAACAGAAGCGAGACAAGAACTTCTTGCTTCTGCCGAGCCCCGACTGCTGCAGTGGCAGCAACATTTGTCATCTTGGTTTAGCGATCAACCAGTTACGCATTGCACAAGTCCGTATTTTGCTGCGTAACCGTTATTGAATGTGTCGCCAAAGTTTTATTCAATGTTGGCAAAAATATTTTCATATATCGCAAAATTATTGGAGAATTGTGGAAAAATCTGTTTCTTTTTTGATTGGCTAAAAGTTGATGCACAAACGAGATTTTGCTTGGCATTCACCGTATGGATTAACACCAAAATGTGATTATTTCGACATAAATTTGCAAAGTTTAATCTCGACATTAATTTATTTATTTATATTAACTATAACACATTTATAAGCAAATAAATTATAATTGATAATATACAAGTAAGAGTACAAGCGACTATATTTTCAACGGCTTTAAATTAAACCGTTTTAAGCTCAACAAAAGCAAGGCTAGATTCCATTCAGTGGTCAAAAGGGTGCAAGGTTGCACCAAAAAACAAAAAATTGCCAGCCTGCGTGAAAACTGAAGTTGCAAAGACAATTGGGTTTTGTACTTGCCTGTTTCAAATATGAAGTGTTTGAAGTAAAAGCGTCAAGTCGAATCTGCAAAATTCTACACATAGTACCCAATAGAAACTGTATTCCACAAAAAAATAATAACGCGTCAAGACCAAAAAATATGGTAATAATAATTGGCGAAGAGGATTATTATTAATGATGTTAGGGATACGCAACCCTTTCAATCATATCTCGGCCTTGACCAACTTTTCTCAAAGTCCCGAACTAACTTTTGAAACAATTATTTTAAGATTCTTTAAAATGCGCTTATGTCACTCAATTATTTTGTTGAATGTTTATTTTGGTCATTGGTCATGCCAACAATTTTACAGTTTATTGAAAGACTTTTCAAAAATAAAATATACCTTTGAGTCGCTACAGAAACAAATTTAATTAAATCGCACAGTTTTCTGTCAAATTAAGAATTATTTATTTTTGAGCACAATAATGCAAAACTGTCAGCTCTAGTTAAGAAATTCGATATCAGAATATATACCCTATTTAATATATTCGGTCAACTTGCAATAACGCCCATCGTTTTCATTTTGTTTTTGCAACTTTGTTAGGGTTGCTAACTCTATGCTTGATTCTACGTTGTATTTGAGCATGAAAATTTCACTGGAAACTGTACGAAATCGGATACATTTGGAGAGATATGCATTACGCTTTACTTCAGATTTGTGGAGTGCTCTAGTTCACATAAATATTTTGTTGATATTCCAATTTGGTTATCGATTCAATGACACCATAATTTATAATGAATTTTGTAAATATAATACACAAAAAAAATACATAAATTTATACCCAGCAGTTTATGTCTCGTAAAGTTGTCCAAATGCATATAACCTGTAGAATACAGCAGAGTACAGGGTATCTCCAAGTCGAGCATAATGCGTTGCTTACATCATACTATTTAATTACACGTATGTAATGGATTTTAGCCAAATGTGTGCTATTTATCACTTCTTGGTCTTTAGATTGAATGAACATTCCAAGTGCAAATAATAAAAACTAATAAAACTTTACGTTATCCATAGTCAAATAATATTTGTTTTCGTAATAATTCTTACTTGACTCATTTTGGGTGCACTTTCTAAATAATTGGTTTCGTTAAAGAATCGTTTGTTTGTCACTTGATTATATTTTGCGATGATTAAACTAATATGAAGCTTTTTGGCATTAAGTTATTTTAGCACCAGCATTGGCTAAGCTGTAAGCAATATTTTGGGGCCATTATTTTATTTTGATAAAGCACTAGAATATGTAACACACAATTTTTGTTTTCTGCTGCACAATATATGTATAGTATGTAAATTTAAAGACATATAAGCCCACGTCAGTGAATTTATTATGAATATCCACTCGACACGATTCCGTCAAATGAAATAAGAGGTCTGAACAGTACTGACGAGTACTCCTCAGATGGCTTCTGGATAGCCCTCGAATAAGTTTTTCCTATTAACGATAACTGTGTACTGTTGGTACTGGCTACACACTTCGTTGAACAAAACAAACATCAAAATATTGCCTATTCATTTCAACGATACTAACCAATAAGAGATCAGCGAAAACAACACTGGGCTGGAATTCCATTCACTGCTAACTGGCTTGTGGACCGTTCAAAATAATGCCAGCCCACTTTTTGTGCATACTTGTCTCGTTCACACTTTAGAACGCAACGGGCAGACCAATGCGCACGAAAGGGAAAGATATAGCTATTACAATATTCTGTGCTGCGTCACTCTTCGGCGTATGTTGACCAATGGAAAGTGAGTGTGTGTTTCAACCCCCATTCTGCTTGAGGTCGCATATCTGGAATTAGTTTAGGAATGTTAAATGCATTCTTAAATTGGTAAATTTCCCCTCACGGCCGAACAATAGAATTGCTTGCTAAGCTTGTATTTTCACACAACGCAACAATGCGTCCACGCACTCTTCACTCTTCAAAAGTACCAACTCGAAATCGTGTAGAAATTTTTGATGGGTCTGGGTTGACAGTATTTTTGTAATGTCATTGATAAAAAAAGAACGTGAAGTATCTTAAATAAAATATACACTTAACACTCTGTCATATTCATATATATATATACTAAATATATATTTAGCTTCACCATTTGTATATTTCGAATATGTCATGGAAGAACAGCATTACAGAAATATTAAATAAAATTCATCTATGGCAATTGAGCGATATATTTTGTTATCTGACAAGTTCCAGACCTCATCTTGCCAAAATGTTACTAGTGGCTTGAAACACACAGTAATGAAATTCATGCAATTTTCAATTGATTGAATTTGGAATTAAATGTCAAATTTTTAGAAACTTTAGTGCAAATTCAATACGAACATATATCTGCTGAGTTCGCTAATGTAGCTAAGATATTTGTTAAAACAAATGCTTTCCTTACAAAACCTTTGTATGGAAATCAGATATCATTACTTTTGCTGTTTCTGAATGATTGGATATTTTAATGGCATCAAAGATGTTTTAATGTCTTTTCAGACCCTTTCCTTAACATATATAAGTAAACTAAAAAATTTAAATCTATATATAAAACAAGGTAATAAGATTAATAACATTTAAATGTACAGCTCGTTGAATTATTGTTGGAGACCAATACAATAATTCATATTATTATTATTAATATTCATACTACAAGTACAATTAAATTTACATTTTTTTCAGAAAATATTTCTTACAACTTATAATCTCATTATGGCAAAACAGTAATTTCATATTTTAACACATTTAAATTTCAAAAATTTAAATAATGAGAATGACATTTTGGCAACATTCCCTTTTATCCATTCAGATAACTATTGAATTAATTACAGGGCATAAATAATAATAATGAATCGAAGAAAAAATGGAATACAATTTCATTACGAAAATAATTGTGTGTATTTATTTATGTATTTTATGTGGACTAAACAAAGTTCAGAGTTTTTAAAATGTTTTAATAATTAATAATTTAAAATTTAATAATACAATAAAAAAAATTATAAGCAAATATCTGAATCAGTGGAGTAAGATGATTTTACCTCAGTACCTCGTTTATGCTGTTTCCGGGAGATATATTAGTATTGTAAATTTAGTTAATTACACATGTTAATATTGCTGTTTTCAATCTAGGGAAAAGTTCATTATGTCTTGATTCCAAAGTCCTTCAATTTCTATGCAGGCGATTGCTGATTGCACATTATTTTGACTTTTTTGACGTTGGGGAGATTTATTTAAGAGATCGTTGTGAAATTTCATTGGAAACGTGTTTCCCTTTTGGTCGTTAAATCCACCCCACAGAGTGCACAATATGGGGTCAATCTTGAATATGTGATTAATGCTCGTCCAATTGGCTGTAATCACATTTTTAAAGCTCTTTGTAAACAATTATTAAATATCCCCACAAAACTCAATTTCAAAGGCAAGTTTTGAATTTCATTTGAACGTCAGCTAGTCGACATTCTTTGATGAAAAATAGCCTTCACTAAATAAATAAAACAGGAAATAAAAATATGCTGACCAGATTGGTTTGTTATTTGTGGGTGGTAATTTTTATATTATTTTTACTGAAATCTATAAGCATTGGACTACCATTTGAAAACTTTTTTATTTCTAAAGATAACCGAAGATACATATTTGCATTTGTCAGTCAAACTTGTTTTGAAGTTTTCAAACTCTTTTTGTGATAAGTATGAAAAGCCTTTTGTTTGAGTAGCTCAACTCCGGTCTCTTGTGAAATGTGAAAATGGAAAAATATGATTCATTTTGCGACAAAGAAAATATTGTCCAATAAGAAACATTTTGTGTCGAAAAATGGGTCAAAACTCTCTATAATCAAAAAATAGAGGTACATATATAATACACATTTTAAATAAAATTAATTCTCTCAGTCAATATAAATAATTTCGATAAAGTGAATTATTTTAATATTATAAATTTCGAAAACTATTATAAGGAGCTGCTTTAAATTTGGAATAATAATATTTATAAGTACCAAAAACGTTAATAATTGCATTTAATTGGCTTATAAATATGCAAAAACCATGGTGAGCTTGGTCTGGAAATGTGTATGTAGATCTTTCAAGGAGGATGTCTGCAAGCTATATGACTCCATCTTTAAAATCGTGGGTGGCTCTGCGGAAGATATAGCCATTTCCGATTTTTGTGGGCAGGGGATTGTGAGCAGTAGAGTTGGGCGTGGCATATACCAATCTTTTAAGGACACCGCCAACAACATACAAACCAAATTAAATTGTGACAGATTTGTGGAATTGTCGATTTGCGGTTATTGATTTTATTGATTTCCTAGCCTCCTGGATATAGCACTCTAATTTTAGTTGCCTGTCTGACTCGGGCGCAGACAGATTTGCGCATTGGAAAAGGACTCATCTATGAGGGATAGTAGTTTGTTCAATATGAGCATACGAATCGGTTAATATACGAGGGTTTATATTTGCAATTTGAAGTCAATGAGGACGTATTCATACAGACGGATAGACGGACATCGTATCGGCTATTAGGCCTGATCAGGAATAAATATAATATATATAGTGTCGTATATACCTTTTTCGGCTTGTTACATATGTTACATGCCTAGATTCATTGTAATCTCAGAAAAAAAATAGTCCTGTAATTTAGAAAATTTGCCTATAATTTGTAAATTTGTAAAAAAAAGTTCTCAAAATTAGAAAGACCATCCGGAACATATATATATATATATATATATATATTTTATTAGACATTTTTTCTATTAGTAAAAAATGCATATCTAAAAATTTGATTCTTAAAAAAAATCGTTTCGAAATTCAGAAAATAGTAATGAAATTTGCTCTCTCGACTATATTATAGTTTATCTGCCAGCTATTTTAGTGCTCGCGTAGCTGAGTGGAACTCATTGTATTCGCGGGCTCGAATCCCCGTTAAAAGTTTTTATAAGCTATGAATAATTTTTATGTATTTAAAAATCTGAAAATACTGATGTTTAATTATAAACACAAGTAACACAAATGGAATTCTTCTACGAAGGAGCACAATTTTAAATTTAAGAAAAATCTACCCTGAAATATCATTGGTTTTAAGAAAGCCATAACCTTAAATTTTAGATATTTACTTTCTGAATAATAAGGTAAGGTACACTTGATGCCATAAGTATGGAGGAATGGCGATTTTTTTTTTTTCTGATTATCAAAAACACTACCAGCTCAGAGTTGCCGTGGTTCCACGAGGCCGGTGCAAAGGACAACAAATGCTCCTCCAGTGGTCGAGTTATCAAGACTATTGGACACATATTAACAAAACGTATTTCATTTATATAGACAAAAAAAATCGATGGAAGGCATCCTTCAGCTTAAGCCATGCAAACTATGGTTTCACCTCTAGATAAATTCTAAATTAATCTTTTTTTCAGCCGCTAGTAGGCTTACCTGAACTTTTGACTACATAACTCATAATTTTGCTATGGTAACGATATAAGTGATGATTGAATGTGACACTCGATAGTCTCGATACAATAATTCGCATCGTCCATACGCGTACCTGTGATCTGATCTTCATACAAGTAATTTTTTCCTGCAGAGGACGTGAGATACCGCTTAGGTAGAAAATCAAATATTCGGGAAAGGAAACGTTCAGAACAAATGGTCTATACTGGCGTAACTTTTTCCGGATCGGTATTTATGCCGGCCTTAATAATAACGTGATCAGCCATGCTATGCTTCAGGAATGAGGCCTCTAACAGAACCGTGTTGTATTATAAGAAGATACACAATACTTAGGAACTTAGGAACGAAGAAAGGCAGGAAAAGAACAGACTTAGAATACTTACCGATCTCTTGCCAGGAAATTGTAGACTAAGAACTATATTATGTAAGTTCAGCAGCTAACTCGGCGGGCTTCGTGAAAATGAGAAAGAATTCTCAAATCACATCTCAGCATATTTTTCCAGGGAAATATATCTTAAGATTGTAGTATATAAAAAACTTGAACCAGAGGGAGATTCTCGCATTTGTGCGTTGGTGGAAGAGCTATAGGCTCAGGAGCCAACAAATCTGACTGATTCTACGCCCTGATTCTACGCCCTGATTCTACGTACTGATCTCGCCCTCAAGGACGAACTTCTTTCGTTATGTTCTGGGAAGCCTCGGTCTTGTTTCGACAGCCCCTTTGAGCATTCCTGTGTTTCCTGTCCTTATTGTATAGTTATCTAAATTTATGAGAGTTTGCAACGAGAGGATGAACATTGTCTCATCTTTATCTTCTATGCTGTGTAATTTTAACCGGAAGGGTCAGTGTGGCTACTAACATAACTGGAGTAATCACCTTATCTCATAGTCGGGTTTAAGAGTTCTGCTATTAGTATCTTTGCAATTGCGAAGGTCGCTAGGGTTAGTGCAAACTTTGGACAATACGGCTCTTCAGCGCTATAAATGAATGATTAGAATCGGCAGTGACGGATTCGAAGGAGATTTCCTGGGGAAATCCTTACGAGCTCTTGTCCACTCCCTTTTATAACCTTTATCTATAACCTTCATTTACTTACTTACTTTGATTTTGAGTATGAGTGTGCCTATCTTATGTGATAGGTTTAATTTAGATCCTATTTTGGGATTTCTAACACAAACTCTTCCTTTGCCATAGTCAATTTAGAAATAATTATATAATAGTCTCATGATATTGCCACGGAGCTCCCCTAATTGATGTCGAATAAAATAGTTTTATGATCAGAACTCGGGCTCGGGCGGCAGAAACGCTGCAATTGCGTATGAGTCTGGAGAATTCTTAATTTCCGATTTTTTTTTTTTAAACCTCTTAACTAGTAAATAATTTAACTGGTACTACTGGTGCTGTTGGTGTTGCCCTACCGCCAGGCTAAACTCAGAAATTAACCTTAAAGTTTGATTTACTTGTATCACGCTGCTGCTTTTGTTCCTTACTGCACCGACTCGCTCCTTAAAAAGGACAGCGTAGGTGTTGGTGCTGGTGGTTTTGGCTGCAATAGTTCCTTCGAAAACTCATGATCTCATTTTCTACCGCAGGAGTAGCGTTAGATCTTCATCATCCGCAGCTGCTTCATCCATATGCCTGTTTTTGCGACACGAAAGCTGTCTGCTGAAGTAGTTGTAGAGTATGCGGGTATTAAAAGTTTCCTGCCGTACTTCACACAAATCATTTTTCTTGTCCCGGAATACCCCAATGGACTTCAGAACTTCACTTCGTGGCGCCCTTGTTCCGGCACTTCATTTAGGATTGCTCTAATGGCTCTAGTTCATTCAATACACAGCGACGTTCCTTTCTTCATGTGGACCTCTTCGGTTTTGTCTTATTCATGTGCAGAGATTCATCCGATCACCTTCAGTCCCTCTGACTTAGCCACTGTTAGGTCAGTTCATCGACTTCTTCCGCTGCAAACATGGAATATAGGAGAGTAGCGAAAGTGCAAGGAAAGGTGGATATCACGCCTACCAGAGGATACATCAAATATAGCCAAAATTCTTAAATCGGAATTTTTTAAAGTAGAACGCTGCCACTCGCTTTGAAATTTCAAAGCACGCCAAATTTAGCTTTGTCGAGATTTTGAGCTAGTCACCAGATTTGAAATTTAGATAAAAAAATCTATAATTACCAGACTCTTTGGCGTAGGTGATTGGCTGATGGGTCTGTAATTCTTGGACTTGGCTCTGTTTCCATGCCTTGCGCCTGGTTGATTAATTTCGGGCGATCACAGTCATAATTTTTCCAAACACTGCACGGAGTTGACGGCCTCTTTTGGCCCTTCTGAGGATTAGAAAATGGAAATCATATAGACGACTTGGGTGGCTCAGCCAAGAGTGAAAGCGGCATACTCCCTTAAATGTGCGACGGCGCGTGAGCGATTAGATGTCAGTAGTTTAAATTTTCTTGTTTAAACACCTTTCATAGGTAAAAGTCATTTATATATTCCCCCGAGTTTCTTACTTCTACAAATTTTGTTATCTTTTACTTACTTTACTGATCAGGTCTGATTGGTCTGGCGAGCGTACGCGATTAGGCCTAGTCTGCAGACAGATCCAAGCAATTTATACATTTAAATGTAATATGATCACTGCAGTAAGGCGGCTTATCTAATAGTATTCTAGGATTCCGATGTAAAACTGGCTATATATGAATGCTCATATTAATAATTTAAAATTCTGCGCCCCTCTTTAATCGGTGCTTCTTGAATCTTGTCCGCAAAATTAGAATCCACAGTAAGATAAAAACATTTTTTTGAATAGTTTTGATGTTGGATAGATTCTTGAGAAACTAGAAAATGTGAAATTATGTCATTTAGTTTTAGAAGCACGATTTACATTTTTTCCTGGACTACCAATAGACAATAGACAATTTCGTGGCTTTCTATTAAATATAAATAATAATAATAATAATAAATAAATAAATCAAAATATTTTAATAAAACGAACCATATATTTGCTGATTAATATTTAAATCGAAATCGGAAACAGAACCTAAAAATGATCGAGAATCCAAATTTGATGTCTCAAGCTCCAATAACAAACGAACAGACAAACAAAGATGGCTAGCACGACTCGGCTCTTGATCCTGACCTATTACAAACTTCAATATACCCTTTTTTATCCTTATATTTCCCTAAAACCCAACAGAACGCCGATGATTGGGTTTTTTCTGGGTTTTCCCCAGTTCATGCAACAAATGTTGGACCAATTTTGCTTTTAAATACCCCCAGAAATCAAATCATTTTAATCACTTTAATCATGCTTACTTTTAACATTATTTTTAATTTTAATGTTATTTTAAATTTAATAAAATTAATTTTCTTAAGTTTTCTGTACTTTTTGTGTCGACTGACTCTTAGTTGACAATAAATAAATAAATAAATAAATGATTGCAGGCCCGTGCAGACCTTAGCCAACCAAGATGTTATCTCAATACCGACCGATATATTATATATGTATTTTTCCAATGTTGGTCGTTATATTGCTCGAATGGTAAAGAATTCTGCAGTAGGAAAGTTCGCACTTATTTACCGTACCAAACCGATGGCGCAGCATAAAAATCAAGATATTGATGCATAATCGATTACCGTAAAACAGTTTGGAAAAAAACTGGAATTTTAATAAATTATTATTATTTGCCTTAATCAGATTCAGAACTTAATTACTTTTCGGTTTGACACCCTGTTTTTATATGAATATGAATTTATCGATTTAATGACCTAACAATAGGACTAGTTCGCCAAGGCATTGAAAAGGCATTGAAAAAGTTTCACTGATATGGACGGGCCAAAAGATATTGAAATAGCCGTTAGTCTAACGGCCAGACTTGTCTGGAAAATCTTGTTGCTTATTATGATTATCTTAACTACTTTAAATACTGAAATTTTTAACCTGAGACTCTGAAACATGTTTATGGCGTATTTCTTCCGAAAACGAAAAAAGCTCAGATCCATTGACAATATTCTCTTTATTTACATATACATATGTATATATATTTTTTTTGCCCAATAATCAATCAAGTCCTTACAATCCTAAAAGTATTGTCGGCTTTAAAAACTTGGTTTTTTTTCCTTTAGGTATCTAAAAAAAAAACACATATGTACATACGTAAAAAATATGAGCTAAAAATAATATATTAACGCCTCTTCAATAATAAAAATAACATTCACCATTTCCACAAACTTTGCTGATGCAGACCCAGCGGCTGAAATTTTATTCACTCAGCTGAATTGTTCATGTCCTTGAAACAACAATCTGTAATTGACACTTTGACGCGTGCATGACAAAACGAAGTATCACGTATTTATCGTTCTAACTAAAAATTCTTCTTCTTCACTTCCTGTTTAACGTAAACCTGGAACTAAAATCATTACACTTAGAGAAAATCTAAATGAATCTTAGAAATTCGCCATACGTAACTCAAATTATTATTTAGAAAGTATATTTATTTTTTATTCAAGTCAGTCGACACAAAAAATGCACAAATTAAAAAGTTAAATTAAACAAAATTTAAAATTATAAATTTAAAAAGAAGAAATAAATACATAATTCCATTTCTGAAAACAAAATATAAATGCTGGCGAATAATCTAAGGAAAACCAAACTAAGCTTACATCAATTAAAAATAAAATGTTCTATTAAAGTGGAATATCAACATTCAAATTTTTGTTAATAACAAAAAAATTATTAAACTTAAGAAATAGTTTAAAATGAAATGCATTACAGACTTGGCTTATCTGTAATTCATTTCATTTGAAATGTATGCTTAAGTTAAATAATTTTTTTTTTAAATTAAAATAAAGTTGCGGATAATAGTAATAATAATTTATTTATTTATTTGAGTCGTAAGGTGAGTACCATAACTCCAATAATAAGTTTCAAGTTTCTACAATTTTTTTCTGATTCAGAGTTTAAATAAGAAACTATATTTATTATTTCATATTTATTCAGATTTCAAATGTCGGCACAGAAAATACATAATTTAAGATTGATTAATTTAAAATACAAATTGTGGTTTATGCATATAAACATTCAAAATAATTGTAATTAAAAAACGCATTCTAAACATTTTTTTCTAAATTATTTTCCAGATGATTCAATTTCGAAAAATGGCTTGTGCGCTGAAGAAAGAAATGAGTCGAAGTTTTTCCTCATTTTTTCCAATCGACTACTGAGAGTACTCTTCTCTGCAGAATTTTAACAATTACACTAACAGATAAATAATTTTCTACTATTTGTTGCTGCAGTTTCTGTGTGTGAAATATTGAGGCACTCATTGTACCTAATAATTTAACAAACAATAAATAAGGTACCAGAAATTCCGAAATAATTTTCATACTGAACATATTTACAAACAGAAAAAGAATCAACTCGAAACCGACGAAAACTTAGAAGCTCTATTCGACGAAAGCGATGGGTCAACCACAATCCAAATAAGTATAACTATTTCAACGTGTTCGGCCCTCTCGAAATGTCCATTACTTGCAGAGCCAGAACTGCGCTGCTAAGCTCACATTTTTCTCTCACATGGGCATACATAATTATGTAAAATTTGCAATACACGGCGAAGGGAGGACTTCATCCACCTCGGATGAAATTGCCCAATTTTCAAGAGCAACGTATGCATGTTGAAATTGGCAGTCCATTTGACGAATGCTACCCATTATAGTAAATTTATAATAAATAAAAATGTTGGATTTTTAGTCATTAAAAAACACAGCTGCATTGGCAGCTTAAGGCCATGCATTTGTATGCTTTTAGCCCTCATATTCTTTCAAGATATGCGCACAAATCGGGGTGGGAAATCGATATCGAGCAAACGGCAATAAAAATTAAACTTGTACTGCGACAGCGTACACAAGACAGCGTGTATAATTTGTCCCTACCTCTCACAGTCTCCAAGATACGTGCGTTTTTGTTGTATATACAAGATAGAAAAGCTTTCTTAGGCAAGCCGAGAAGTAGATACCCTTGCAGACCACCAAATTGCATAAGCAAAAAACGAATCTTTCAAAGGATTGATATATATGTAACTATGACTTACTGAGTAGCGTTAAATTGACAGATATACTGTACCAACGAATTTAACTATCACAAATCGGACACACAAATATTCAAATCCAAGCGCTTAAAATAAAATACAAATCAAATATAATAAAATATAATATTGATCAACTGCAAGATCATCATATAAAATATGTATGGATAATCATAATAGCCAAATCGCTCAGTTGCGAGCAGAATTCATTTTGTACTCTATTCCAAGATCTATATATACATATACATATACATATATACTATGTATGTATGTGCACTGTTGTTCATTTCTCTTGCAGACTTTCTTTATAGAACACTTTTTAGCTGACGAGATGTCTCATCGCAATGAGATTTTGTCAAATAAATTCCATGGCCTTTTATAGTTTAGTCACGTAATATGTAATGCAATAAGGGAGATATCTCCAATAAGTGTACCTAAAGTAACATTATCTAATACAATTTGCCGAACAACATCTTAGCTCTAATGCTCCTCCTTCTCAAATTTCTTAATATTAATCCAAAGAAGAACTCTTAGAAAACTGCTCAACTCAGTGTCAGGCCAGTAAAAAACTACTTTGATCGGGATAACTTTTCATTAAATCTTCTGCATTACTTATTAAATTAAATCGATTAAAATATGATATAAATGTATACATTTATTTGCATACAGATATAGCTATAAATATCAACTCAGCTAACCATCCTGATAAATAATATATTTCCTAATGGGAGAAAAGGTATTTTAAATACTTGAGAGTCGAGTTTGCAATGAAAAATGCAGACTGCATATATTGAAGCCCATATATGAACTTTTATGCATGGGTAAAAAAGAGTTATTAAAAACTGATTTAGAATAAAATTGTATGCTTTTAACTATAAGTAATTGGCTTTTACGCGATTGTCTGACAATATGAATGCACATTAAATTAAACGATTTGAATTAACATGTTAAACACTAGCCAAAAATTGCATAATAAATAGTCTAGAAATAATAAGGGCTAGAATTATGCATTGGTCTTCTCCCCAGTGAATTTAAATAATAACAAAATTGGTTTGGAATGATTTTTAGGCTTATATACACTTGTACATATATATGTATATATAAATATATATATATATTATATTTTCCTCCTGTTGGTATACATTAAATTAGGTAGGACTCGCACACTACTATATATTGTATACTCATGCCCGATGTTTCTATTTCATACCCTCATATTTGCCTGCAACGTTGCAAGTCGTGAGGGGGCGTAGCTCGGAATTGACCAATCACAGGTCTCACACGGTTGCTTCACTTATGCTCCACCCCTCTGTACGGCAGAATACCGCCCATTGTGCGAGGCTGCTCCGATTGTTAAGTAAAACATTTTGGGGCACACACATATTCGTGTATATTCAGTATTATATTTACATAGAGATTTACCAAGCCGCTACGCTGCTAAGTTTAATTAATGAAAACAGATAATACGTAGCTTTGACAGCAATGGTAGAACCGAAAAAAAAGTTCAAGAACCAAACCTGCCTCTTTTCTAATTGAACTAAATTAAATTCACCCATTACCATAAGTCCAATAAATATATATCGTTTTTGTAATTCGTTAAGACAGTCCTTAAGCTTATACATTTCTCTTTTAACATTATGATATAAACAACAATACAAATTAGCTATTATAAATATCACATTAGCTGGCTTTATATATTCCCGATAAGAGGAGCAGTCGTTTCATTGTCTGTTCGTATCATCCATGTCAGAGACTACTATAAAGGACCTACAATATTAATTTGTTAATTTTTTAAAAACTACAATAATACATATTCGATACCTCTCCTTGATCAAGTCCAAGTCAAGAAAATCGCTTCTTAAGCCTTTTTGCCTTAAAAAAGATTAAATACCAACTTAAAGTTCTAGCTATCAAGAGTTAGAAAATGTTTCTCAACCATTAACAACCACTGTCTGTATAAGTATAGATATTAATAACTATAAGTGTATGTAAGGGCTGTGTGCCGGGTCTGTCACTCTCGATTCAAGCTCCCTTAATTGTTTTCAATGCACAAAGCTTGTGCAAAAAAGAAAATGATTCGGTCGAAGGTGCATTTAAGTGACTATTTAATTGCATTTAATTGTGTACTACTTTTTACAGTCAGTCAAATTGATGATCAACTCACAGTCTCAACTCTAAGAGCCTCGAAGCACTTTGGACGGTATAATTTCTCTTTATCAGGTAACTTAATTGTTTTGCTCTTTACACTCAATACCACCTTACATTCTATTCAAACAAACCAAGCCACTATTCATTCATAAATGTAGCATTTTTCTGAAGCTTTTATTTATGTACAGGTCTACACTTTTTGGAAAGGTAATTTAAATACCTTTAATATCATATTATATGTTCACTGTATTCGTACAAAAAGTGAAAGTGATACTATCAGAAAAGTGACTGCAAAAGTATGTATACTGTGGGATGCTGTATTGATGAAACTTAATATTGTATATTTGACATTGTAACACATCAAAACATACGTCAATGAGAAAAGTCCAGTTCACAAACATATTATTTCGGCTCGTAAATTATGGCATGTTTTGACAGCAAATGATGTGCCAATCCTGAATTCATCCATCTATTTATGCGACGGCATGCACATTTTTATTTTATTTTTTCGTACTGATACTAAATCACAATTTCAAAAATATCGCAATGGGAATGAAACAAATATGGATTATTATTATAGGAAGCAGTGCGCCGCTCAAGTCATTAGAGCTAGAAAGCTGAAGTTTTAGCTGTTACTGCATTTAATTTCCGAGCGTTCTTAAAATCTGCTCTGGGAAGAAAATTTGCGTAGAATCTATTTTTACAAATTCATGCAATTATGCGACTTTAATTTTTGGAAAACTTATCATCAAGGGAAAATGCTTTTCATTCGATCAGCTTTAGTCTTACATCCAAACCACATACAACAAATGTATTAATTTAATTTACAAATTTTCTGTAAATCTTTTCTGTCTTTTGTCGATCTGATTTAAATTTGATATGATTAATATACACTTTTTTGGAATCGCATTTTCGTATCGAACCACACAGCAAGCATTTTTTGTGTGCGGGCGAGCAGCATGATTATGCACCAATGAATGTGTGCGAGACGAACAGATATATGTATGTATGTTGTTCTAGGCAATCCACTTGTGCTCAAGATCTATAAATGTGCGTAGGTAGGTAAAAAAAATGTTATTGTTTGCACGAATTTGTCGCAAGCCAGAGTTTTGTTTGCCCCGAACCCATTGTAAATGGTTAAAAGGTTATTGAAGTCACGAAAAAGTCTATATGTATTCCTAATCAGCATCACTAGCAGAACCGATTTCGCCGCTTGTCTGTCAGGGGGAGACAATTTTGGAATAGGAGTTCTCGTGTACCACACGCTAGTTTATTTTATCTGTGAATGTTTCAGTTGCATACACACATATTTAAATACGTACATACATATATATAAAGGTAAAAACTTTTGAGTAGTGCATTCTTACGGGTTTTTATAGATTGACGCTTTAGTTTTCTGAATGCCAATTTCGGATGCTTGCGCCTGTCGCAAAAAAAGTTAACGGTTGAAGAGCACTTGCTTTTCCTCCAATTGGCATGAGAGCTAGAACTTGTTTTTAAGCAATTTAATATTTCAAACAGTTGGGTGTAGCTTACCTCCCCGTCGGGCAGTCGCTATTATTACACATTTACTTGACTTCAAGCATAATTTTAAAGCAATATTTTGCGCTTAATCTTAACCTGTATAAATTGATTGTTGATTATTGAAATTGACAAGTAAGTAGCTCTGCTCGGACCTCTCTTGTATTACCCAGTCAGATGATATTCAAAACGTCTTAAGCTCCATGAGGTATGTATGTTCTTGATATTGATGAAGCTTTGAATATATTTATTATATTATATATACTTGTAAGTTATAGAGAAAATTGCGATGTTACTTAAAATTATCTTAAGATATATCATAAGCTTTCAATTATAAATGATCTTTAATAATTAGCTTTAGAGACTTTGCTACTAACAATCTTTTATCATTTGAATTATAGTTATTTGTCTATTTATAATATGATAACTTTTCATTCAGTCGAGAAAAATGTCTTGTGGTTAATTCATTAACAGTTATGAGGCTGCATACTTTTAGTTGCTAAAATAGTATATCATAAATTGTATACTGTGAGTTCAATACAGACATGTGGTCAACAACTCATCTTAATTTTACATCCTTACTTTACAATATTTTGTACACTTGGCGAATTTTCCTTTTAATACGGAATAATAAATTGGATTTGAATATTCCACAATATTGTCATCCAGAATGAAACTACTATGATATAGACAGCATTTTAGATCTATTGGTTTGTGGCTTGCATTGATAGACAATAACCAATCGGCAATCAAAATTTTGATTAAACTCTTAAAGAATTTTGTGCCAATCATAACCAGACCGAACCAATTCAATCAAAACGCCCGCATTGCTCATCGACACGTGCGCTGAGTCAACACTTTTCACAACCACAGGGGTACAATTTGCGCAGGACAACCACATAAGTTTGATCCCAGACGAGATGCAACCATATTTGCAAAGCCTGCAGCAACATACAGTTAGGCATCATCTGCAACATAAGCGATCCATTGAGAAAACCAAGCCCTACAAACAGCGCCGCGAAGTAGACAAGAAGTATTTGCAGCAGTACTCAGCATAATAATATATTTATTTATTTGATGTCGGCTGATATCAGTCAAAACAGAGAAATGCAAAAAGAAATAAAAATAGAATATTAAATTATACATAATATAAATATAAAAATATAAATTTAATATGTAAACAAATAAATTCAATTAAATATTTATTTAATTTAATATTTACGATTTGTTTCAAACTTTGGTGCATTAATATTGATTGGGAATTGGGATGAATTGATTAAGACGCCAAGCCACAAATGAATTTTTAATGATTTTTCTTTATTTTATGTCTTACTCTTTACCAATCTCCTTCTCTTTTATAAACGTTTTTTAATTTCCTTTGTAATTAATTACTAAAGCTTAACAATTTTTGTAAGGTTTTATTAGGGTCTTTACTACATTTATAATTAACATATTCTTTATTTAAGTTAAAATTTGTAATTTAATTTCTCCCTTTTAATCTCCTTTAATTCGTAACTTCAATTTTCAACTTGTATTTATTCAATCTTTTCAATATCTGTGGACTGTTTTAAGTCCATATTAAATAAATAAATATAATCTCTTGTGTTTAGCAATAAGCTTAAGTTATTAATTCAACTTAATACAAAACAGTTAATTTGTATATAACTAATTCAACTGAATGAGATAATGAACCTGAATTTTGAAATTGGCGGTCTCGAGTCCCGTTTGAAGTATAAGGTAAATAAATCTGTACTTACTATTTATATTTGTGAAAACATTTTTAAAATCGAGCTTGTTATGTAAAGGTAGGGATTTATGACTGTAAGTTTCTCCCCTCTCTCGCCTATGTTAAAAAAGTTTGTATAGTCTGACAAAATACCGCAGAAGCAATGGTCTTAGCTTAAGGGAAACGGGAGAGATATCTATAAAATTAAATAATAAACACCTTTAAGTTATACAAATGTATTAATTAAGAATATTTTATTTTATTTATTAAGAACTTTTTATTTCCTTATACTGGTGTTAATATTTAGTATTATGATCATTATAATTAATGATATTCCAATCGGAATGGCATACAAATTCTATAGGATCATCGTCAGAAATTGTCGAAAAATTACTTTATACCAGACATCCAATTATGAGAATGCATTGTAACATCCGGAGAGACTGAATACCCTTGAAAGCCCTCGACATCTGAAAGAATACGGACCTCGTCAATGTTTCGATCCAACTGAAAAGTAGAATAAAGTTAATACTTAAAGATCGAATTGAGTGGAAGAAAAAATTGTTCAGATTTTAAAGGAGGTAGTTCGACTTTGCTTTTGGAACTTTTGAAAGCTTTTAATGCAATGAGGATATCCATTATACAGATCTTGGCAATGGCATGACATTTGTTTCAGAAGATTAATCTTATTTCTAAAGCTGTAATTTTTTTATATTATGGTAGTCAAATAGATGAGTAACAGTAGTTATTACATATAGCCGAACGAACTATTGAAAAACATGATAAAAAAAATTTAGCTTCAAGTCGCTTAAGAGAGCCTGCACAAAAAACATCAGCAGCATTAATTGTATCAAAAAAAAAAAAAAAATCAAAAAAAAAATGAAAGCGAATTACGCATTTGTCAAGCGACAAAAAACTAATTTGAAGCAGCAGGAAATCATTGCAATAAAAACCAACCACATTATTTACAAGAGAACAGCAAACTGTGTGCTCGCATTTACAAATTCCAAACCAATTGCCAATAAAATTATAACGACGTTCATCATTATCTCCCTTAGCACATCGAAGAACTAGATCCGGACACGATACTAATTATTCAATCCCAATACCGTAAGAGAAATCAGTTACTTGAAAGGTGTCATTTTTAAATAAATTTAGTTACGCATAGTTTACAGTTAAATTCGTTTGATCTCTAGAGTATGCCTTGTTTTCGACATATCAAATATGCGGGGACGAAATTGTTCATTGAAGAATCATTTAAGATGACTTACCTTTACCGATTACTTATTAAAGACCCGTTCAAAATACGAATTGTTCAAATATCCACTCACAAATATCGCATATCCACCACCGTCGCTACTATTTCTACTACTATACACACAGACCCAAAATCAAACACAAACGCTTCGTTTTATGGTTTAAAGATGTAAGCAACTTGGAATATATGTTAGAGCTACTGGGTACAGGGTATTTCTTGTTCGATCAACTGTCGGCAAGCGCACTCTCAATTATGGCATATAAGTAAAAGGAATTGTTAAAGATACTTAAATTGCTATTATATATATTATTACATATATTTATACTGTTTGAGCCTTTTATTATTTTTAGGGGTGGCTTTTATGCTTTCGATTGCTCTTTCTGCTTATTTTAATTTGTCCGAAGATCGCAGCTTAAAAAATCATTCGACTGAAAAATCATGTCGTGCTGAGTGCTTGAATTCCAATTCATCCGTTCGACTGGATGGGAATAATTTCGATATCCAATACCCATTAAAAATCTTTAAAAATCAAAAGGAGGCCTTGTAACTTCATATTCGCATATTCGCATCAACAGTCAGTCGATCCAGCAGTGTTCGTTTGCCTGTCTGTTCGTATGACTGAGTCAATCTGAGAGGCATCGAAACAATTTTATGAATACAAACGTATAATAGATTACATCTACAAATAAATACATATAAATAACTATATCATATAACTGACACAGGAACTAACGGGCGATAGACATTAGATATATGTGAGCACGAGTCCGCCTGCGCAGTATTTCTTGATAATTATAAAACTACAGTCCCCGTAATCCTCCATAATTTCAATACACCCTTCAAAAAGCGGAAAAAGGAATTGTCGTGCAGCGCCCACTCCCACTCAAAAATCGCAAAAGTCTATATCTCCCCAAATTTTGAAGATTGAGTTACCTAAAGTTACGGCTACGCCCGACTGCAACGATCTCACGTGGTTTTTCTATGATTTTCGAAATGCAAACCTTTTAAATTGTTGATTGGAATTTTACAGACTTTTCCCAATTATTGCTAAAAATTTATTTTTTGAGCAACAAACTAGGACTAATCCTATATATAGGTTTTTCGGATTAATTTATTTAAATTCAAGAATGCTAGTACTCAACTCACCATGCTTTGAAAATTTTAAATCTAAAATTGTTTGTAATTAGGTTTTCACAATGCATCGATCTTAAAAATGACCTAAAACTTTGCAACAACTTTTCGGCACGTTGTTTCATACTTTTCTAAACTAGAACTCTTGCAGCACTATGCACAATGCAATAGAGGTAATTCTTATTGTGAATGAGCATAAAATCTGCATAATCTGGTTTTCAAAAACCTTTGTGCATGGAAACCATGTGGTCGATGATGCCTTCAAGCACAAAAAAGCTTGGGACGACCATTAATTTGATAACCTCTCCATCAAATTGACTTATCGATACTGTAACTGTACACTAAGCTGCAAGCTTCATCTAGGAAGGCTCCCATGCGAAGGAGTCCGACGGTAATGCATACTTTGACATGCACTAAGTATTTGACAGATGCTGGCACGTAAAATTGTCCTATAATTTGAAAAAAATGATTACACCAGTTAATACAAAGCATTCTGTCCGATAGATCTTTTAGAGGAGTACAGGATCAGCAGGACAATGCACAACAGCTTCACTCAGGTCGACATCCCATTCGGAACCTTCTCGCTTGCAGACGACCCTCTGACTACTGCAGACATCCTTATAAACTTTATTACTATTTGCTAACTTTAAGAAAATATTTTTCTGTTACTAAATTTAAGGACGATTTTCTAAATTTTAAGGCCATTTTTTATACCGGACGAAGTTTGTATTTGAGAAACTTTTAATATTGAAATAACATGTCTGCTAATTTTAAAGTAGATATCGATATGGACTTTATGTTTCCCAAAATTTAAAGACCAGAGCCACAAAATTTTAAAAACCGCTTATTAAATCGAGGACGAGTCCACTCCTGCCGGTATCATCCACTCCTTGCGCTCGAATTGCGTAATCCTAAATCTTTGAGCTAAAATTACCAAATTTGGAAGAATTAATTCCATCAAAAAGTTTTTGAATTTGTTCAGGTAGTGTTACAGTGGTATCGTCCGACTGCAAATTAAACTTTTGATTATATAATTAAATTCAATAATTCTTAATTCTGAAAAATGTTGTGGTAGAACAAGTTTCTTTAAATGTTTTACTCTCATCTCGAAAAAAATTATAATACTTTGTTGATTATTACAAAACTACAAAATAATTATTATAAAATTATGTATTGTACTCAAAATTATCTCAAAAAACATATAGTGGAAATATATTTTAACGATATTTTTGTATATTTCAGAGCTGTCGACAAAATAACGTCCCTTAGTCAACAAAAATCGAATTTTCTATTTGCAGCTATCTTATTCAGCTATGAATTGGAATTGTGCTCGAATTTGGATGGAAGAGATTTCGCTGTTATCCCCTTTGTATGTGTGTGTGTTTATTTTGGACAACAAACAGCGATTAGAATTTAAGTCGTCTCACCTTTGGTGAAATGTTGCCTTACGTGCACGTGTGTTTCCTGGTTCCCCTTTGTTCTTGATCTGAACGGTGAATCAAATTATTAAACAAATATTTTTCACACATTACCTTAAGGGATGGACAATTTTTGCTCAACGTCTGCTAGTGTCGTTAAGTAAAATGATTGGGCATGCAACAATGGCAGCAGAAAAATCAAAATCAAAATCGTTAGCAACGTCCTCGCTAAATACATGTACTTACCCTCAACTTTACGCACGTGGCCCAAGCCACGTGCACTCAATTCAGGTTGTATCCACGATTAAATTAATCGCTGATTAGTAACGGACAACCGAAAAATTAATACGAAACATAATATGAGTAGGAATGCCTTATATGTGTATAAATAAAATAAAATTAAAAATATAAAAATATCAAATAAATTATGTATATGTATATGTATATGTATATGTATATCTATATCTATATGTATATGTATATCTATATTTACATGTATATATATTTGTATATGTATATGTATATGTATATGTATATGTATATGTATATGTATATGTATATGTATATGTATATGTATATGTATATGTATATGTATATTTAAATGTATATGCATATGTATATGTATATGTATATGCATATGTATATATGTATATGTATATGCATATGTATATGTATATGTATATGCATATGTATATGTATATGTATATGCATATGTATATGTATATGTATATTTAAATGTATATGCATATGTAAATGCAGCTCTCTTTGTCCTCTTCCTTTCTAACGTCTTTAGGCATTTGAAAGGAGCCCAGCAGCACAGAACTGGGGGCTGTCCATGAGAAGTCAGAAGTGCTGGTGAAAAAACCGCGAATGCGGATTAGAAACTAGACGACAACATCAATGATCAAACAATGATCAACATCACTCACAGAATATCGATGTCCTGAATATAGGTAAGAAACGTATATCTTTGCTACGCTAGAATTGTGGCGACATGCTGTATTCTGCAAAGCTAAGCGAAAAACGCAAGGCTTGGACTCTGGTGAGGCACAGAGTCAATCCTAGAGAAATCAAGGCGACCGCTAGTCCTGTTTAACAACAGGTGTGTTTGTGCTAGCTCCCCGTAGGATAGGATGAAACTCTGGACGTAGCTGGCGTAAGGGGTCCCTGGTGAAGATTTTGGCGCACAGCATCGCGGCTCGATCCAAGTAAAGTACATCAAAGGAGGAGTCCAAGTGACCAGATAAATGTAATATTAACTAAGTGCCGTTTTGTTAAATAATCCAATCTAAATTATATCCGATAAACTGCTTTCTTTAATATCGCAGTACAACCGAATATAAATTGGTTGGAAGTATCAGCCGGACTTAGGTGTAAGGCGATGTGTGCCGATAGTCAGCCTGGATTAGGGCCCATTAAAATAGCCCAGTCGCTCATGGAGCATATCGGATACCTGGCGACCTTCGGTATTATTAAGCCTTACCTACAATAGTGGATCTCTGTAGAGGTTACTTCCTTTCTTCGCAACTCGTGGGAACAGATTATATTCAAATAAACAAAACAATCAAGTAAAAATCGTGTGGTCGAGTAAGTTCGACTACGATATACCCTGAATCCTGTTGTTATATATATTCTAGTTTAATTGACAAATTTCCCTTTACAAAGTTTGGCACCCAAATGTGAGAAGGTCTTCAAGTGTACTCATTTGTTAAGGCAGGCCTAGGGACTACAGAGTAAAAAAAAACTTAGGAAGCGCATCTTCACAAGTACATATACACATATGCATATGCATATTATGTATTAATAAAAAGTCTGCCTTTAAAATGGTGTCATTTATGACTATCGGAAATCGAACGGACGGACACGGCTATATCGATTCGGCTATTGACCCTGATGAATGATATTTATACTTTATGGAATCAGAGATGCCACCTTCTGTCAGTTACATACATTTGCACACAACCTTTATATCCTCTTTACCCATTTTCAAATGGTGCAGGGTATAAAAACAGAACGTGTCCGGCAATCGCTGAAAACCGGAAGGGAAGAATCACACACAATGGCTTTAAAGCCTGGCCTAAACACAAGTCATGCCTTCTTGTCTAGCCAGTGGTACTAGTGGGGCTGGTAAGAACCCTGTCACACCCGAATCATTGGAAGTGAAGCCGATCACTTGTGCAGCTGGTCTTCCGGCAGGAGCGAGTGTGAAAGGCGTGTCCAGGCACGTAAGTTCACGTAAACAGAGCGAAGGAATGCTGCCAGCATTCTGAAGCGGCTGAACGCGAATGGGGCGGCCAACCCACCAGCCGTATGGCTGAACAAAGTGGCATGGGCGAAAAAGGACCAACCACTCAACGTTTCAGATATTAATCAAGGAACTATTATTCTTCTTTGTCTCGTCCAGCATGCCCATATGTGGGAAGAGATGAAGACTTTGTAGCCTATTACATCACTGTTGCCATTTGTTGATTAGTTTAGAGTTTTGTGCGTTGGTGGCCGACTGGAAAACTCAAGTCTGCATTTTGATGCTCGACATGCAATCATCCTGCCTAAATTGGCCAATTGGCGGACTGAAAATTGTCGAGCAATGACAGCCTTCTCAGCCTTTACAAAGAACTGTTTCAATGGAGTGTTCCACTCGGCACTAGCTACGTTCCAGAGGGTTCTTGACCGCGTATCCGATTCGAGAAGATGCTGCATGCTATCGCTTATTTGGATGACATCACTGTGATCACAGTGAACACGCAAGAAGCACATGTAGAACATAAGACAAGTGTTACGGCGACTTAGAGATCTCAAGATAAGCGAGTATAAGTGAGACTTCTTTAAGAAGAAGGTTAAATACCTTGGTCACCAGGTGACTGAAGAAGGTATTCGCACTGATCCTGAGAAAGCAACTGCGGTTGCAGAAATTAAATCCATTGGTGCGTCCATGTTCGAACGGCAGACGTCGGCGGCTGAGATACTTCTACCTTGGTTTGAAGGGCCGCCTATCTGAACGACCACGATACTCCCTGAAGGGCCACAACCATTAACCAGGATGGAAATATGTTCCGCGGGCTCCTGATTACCCGAGGTACCGGAAAACAGGTTCCGGTCAGGCCTCGTACCCATTGAGATACCGTATGGATCTCGCTTCCTTTCTGATGCAATCGTGTGAGCATGAATCAGGGGGTAGACCAGCCAGTTGCATTTATGAATTTCGTAATTATGGCTGGTCTAATATTCGTTAACTGTGTTAGGCTTGATAAGAAGATATTTCCTAGTATGGCGCATCTTCTCCTCCCAAGTGCCAGACAGAAGCATAGAAAATATTCCGGAGATTCTATCTCCTCTTCGTCTCTGCAGCATCTACAGAAATGATTATAGGGTGCTTGCAGCCCACTGGCGTGAATACCCACTAACCAGTGGCCGGTTGTTGCATGAATACAGACCTATTTGTGCGATTTTGACTACACAGTACCTTACTGCGATTGCTTTTTAAACTGGGCTGTTGCCATTGGCTTTTAGCCATTTGTCATTTGACCTGAGTTATTTTCTCTGATTTTGGGCTTGCCAGAGGAATACATATACCTTCCTTATCCGAGAGTAGGAGTAAAAGAGTGCCTTTCCTGCTAGCTCATCAGCTTTGCTGTTGTCTTCAATATTTTGGGGCCCAGGCACCCAGACCAGGCCAATAACAAGCTGATTGCCATCCCATGTAGAGATTTGCGACAGCTTGTTACGGAAGTCGAGTTAGACTATTTTATTTTGCTTCTTTTATGGCTAGTACTTTTGCCTGGAAAACACTACAGTTTTTTCGGAGGCTGAAGGAGCCGCCATCGCGACTTTCAAGCGTTGTGTACCGTCTGTGTAGAAAGCTATGCTTGCCGGTGGTCCAGGAGTTCCGTGAGTCCATTCCTCCCTCAGGAAGAAGTATCTACTAAAGGGTTTATTGAGTTGTACTTCTGGCCACAATAGTCAGTTTTCGTGTGAATCGTTTTCCACCCATACTGCGGATTTTTTCAGTCTTAAGGCCACTATGCTATACCTCATATAAGAGGATAGGTCTAATGGTTGATCGGACAATGTTAGGGGATATACCTCACCAAACCCAATGGATTTCCTGCAAGTTTACAAATATAACCCGTATCTGCTGATTGAGATTCAATTCGAATTTCCTGTGTGACTGAAGGAAAGGCTTGGGTTGTTTAATCTGGAGGAGACTATAGTGAGTATTTTATACTTCCTTGAGAAGAGAACTAGTTCTGCTTTCGTAGATTTTACGTTTAACCCGCAATTTCTTGTGCAGGATGGCAGTATTTTTAGTTTGCGTATCATTAGGTCACATAAGGTTTGATGCTACTTTGCCCTGAAGATAACCGCAACATTATCCGCATACGCGACAATCTGGCAGTCGCCTCCCGCCATATCCCGCAGCACTCAATTGACAGCTTTGTTCCATAAGAGGGGTGACAGGACGTCCCTTTGGGGCATTCCTCTGCTGACGATCCAAATGTAGACTTCATAATCCTGTAAGTGAGCAATTGATTTATCAGTCCCTTTAAACCGGCGTCAACCTTCCGATCCAACAGGGCTCCAGTTATTGGGATAACATTGCTCAAGGCACCCTCGATGTTCAGGAAAGCTATTAGGGTATACTCCTTGGAGTATTACTTTGTCTACGAATTGAAGAGCAGTTTCCGTATACCTGCCTTTCCTGTGGGCAGGGCTTTTATTTACATGGCTTAGGGATTCAAACGGCTTGAAGCTATTCTAAATTTTCTTAGCTAAGAACGGGTTTCATTCACGTAATCTCTTCAGACCACATAATATTTTGGGTCGCATCCAGTGAGTCTTCACCGGTTAAACCAATAGTTGTCACTATGGCTTTGGGTAGAATTTTTTTCAGCCTAGCGTCTTCATTCGTAGATTATATTTCCGTGCAAAAGTCTCCCAATGACCCCCTCTTTGCCTGTCTGGTGGCTTTTTATATTTCGCCATACTAGACTTGTAAAGAGACCAGTGAAGGACGTCGTTCTGCGATTTCGCAGCGTTGAAGATGCATCTACAACTTTGGCGAAGAGCGCCAAGTTGTTGTGTCCACCACCACAGGGGCTTCAGTTTAGGCGTAGGCCTGCTACTGAGGCTGGCTGCCTTCAAATCACCTTTCCAGACGTTTTAGAGAGTCTGGGCCCATCGGGGGATGTTTCGACATGACTCGATCTAGTCTTCCTTGGTAAATATCCCAATTCGACTTCTTTTGATATTAGAAGTGGACCGGTTTGGAGGCTTAGAGGAAGCTCTAACTCATAATACCTGTGATCAGAGAAGTAGTGTATCGGTAATGGTATGTGAAACTAGGGACAGGTCTATGACCTATCTACGTTTTTTAATAATGAATATGGGATCATTTCTCATGTTACAAATCAGGAGATTAGTATTAAGGATGAATGCTAAGACTGACTCACCTCTCAAGGCTGCCCCACTGGCATCACAGCCTATAACCAATTTTTGGCTTTTCGCATTCCGCGACGAGAGATATAATGCTCTCTTCTGGTAGCTGTTAAGGGCGATGTAACCCGAGAGTATCCTTATTGGAGGTTGCTGTATTGCGTTGTCGCCGTTGCTAAAATTAATGCGCAGAAAAATACTGAGATGTTTTTTTTCGATAACGAAGGTTCTTATTTTACCTTCAGATTAAGCTCTTATGAGCTTATAGTCATTACTTATTCATCGTTGCCTTGCTTCCGACTACCCAAGGTTCTTGGACTAGTACAATATCGCCCCAGCCAGGCGCACCATGAGGGCAGCAGATGCTGCTTTACAATTGTGAGGTTGCAGAACTCGCAGCGACATCTGGAAACAAAACCCCCAACACCATTTTATTGCTGCCCTTATCGTCGGACAGCGAGAAGTCATCCTTATCGACCTTTCGACACATAGGCTGACTCGTGTCAGGATCGACGCATCGGATGTATATCCCGGCTCCAGCTCGTCGTCGGTTGCTTCGATCTCCGGAGAGGGATGCTGCTCGACTGGCTTGTCGACAGAATCACCCCCGACCGGTGCACCCGACTTATACACCTTTACAGTGACAGAGGAGAAGCCGAAGCTCAACTCGCTTTGTACATCTCCTTAGAGCGTCCGTCGTCACAGGCAATGACCTTGGTATTAATCTCATACCAACCAACGTCTCTGCA
Organism: Drosophila nr. perissopoda 5 BK-2023a; assembly: GCA_035044105.1. NCBI lineage: Eukaryota > Metazoa > Arthropoda > Insecta > Diptera > Drosophilidae > Drosophila > Drosophila nr. perissopoda 5 BK-2023a. The sequence goes on along the minus strand of JAWNMK010000197.1, from coordinate 291,776 downwards.
TACTGGTGGTAGTCCAGGATCACTCATGATCATGTCGAAACAACTGACAGTTAACGTTCCTTCCACCCAATACCATTGATTTTTGGGAATCCTTCCATTCTTGTATCCTTTGTCGAGCACCCTTATAGGGATCCTCTCCTTGGCAATTTCGGCGAAGGATCTCCCCGGTAGGACCTTGGCTTTCTGGCTGCATTTCACCGCTCAGCATATGAGTATTCAAGCGTCTAAGCATTGGCCAGGCTTTGAAGCCACTGCTTCCGCTTCTTGTAGACTAAGAAGACTCATATCTATTTTTAGACTAAGAAGTTATCTATTTTTAGTAGCGAACTGCCAGTTTTGTGAAAACAAGGAAGAGTATACATCCTAGCAGTTGGTGTCGCATTAGCTAGAAAAAGATGTGATGTCCTGGGGATGCATGTGCTCAGCTCAGAAGTCTTAGAAACCGTCAACACAACAAAGATTCTTGCATTCGTGCAGGAGCTTGGGTTGATGGACGAGCTAGAACGGGGCACAATAGATCTAACAGGTCGCAGTGCATGAATCAAATAATAATACTCCTCACACACTAACGGCACATACCCTCATGGACAAGTGTGTCCGACAAGCACAGATGGCTGACTACCTGCGTTAGAAAGAAAGAGGGTAAAAGAGTTTGAGTTCGCCGCAACTGCATCATCCAGATTTCAGTCTGATAAACAGCTATCGTGACGGGCACATATAACATGTTCGCAAATATAAATGTTTATTCACATGTTCCCATACATATATATATTACATAATATCTACATATGTATGTATTATATTTATTTCTTTAAAATGGATGGCTTAACGATATATGTACATTGATATGTGTGTGCTTATTAATAATGAAGTTCAACTTATGCTCAATTGTGATTCAGGCATCTGTCGGCCACCGCTGGATGCAACCGAATATCTCGATGCTGCTCAGATATCGACAATCTACCGATCAAACGTCAACGTCCGTTAGACGGTTGCGCTGTTTGAGCAAGTTTTTGTGACAAACGAATAATGGGTATGTCGAACGGGCGCTGCTCTTCCAGTGCGCGAGCACCATCGCGTCCTGTACAGAATACTCTTTCGCATGTCTATCGCTCCGGCATTTCCTACCGCATTTTCTGAATCCGGGTGCAACTCTCATTTGTCTGATCCATTGTCTCATCCAGACGAGACTCTTGTCTCGATAGGACGTCTGCACCAACATTTAAACTTTCTTTCGGTACTTTAACTAAAAGTTGTATTGTTGCAGTTCTAGGGTCCACCTCGCGATCCTGCCTTACGGGCTTTCGATGGAGTTAAGCCACTGCGCCATGTTTCAGCTTTTTTCAGTTTTACTTACGAAATGACTCGATTATTCTACTCTGAGCTTTGGGTTAATTTCGCACCCAAACCATAATTGCTTGAATCCGTCTGGGCATGGTAAGGCAGGTGATTGTGACCGCTTTGCTTTGAACTTTACGAAAGCTGCCTGGAGTGGCAAGCTATTGCCGTTCTTCATGTTTCCAAGGGGAAGTCGAGCTTTCGAGTTTAACTCTGAGATTCTATGCTCTAAGTCGCCGGAACACTTAATGTATGTTCTTCATGTGGTCCATGAGTATTAACTGCGATCGCATGCGGCATCCTCTCTAGTCTGATACGCAGTCAAGAACCCTCTGGAACGTAGCTAACGCCGAATGAACCAATGGAACAGTCCATTGGATCAGTCCATCGGCACAGTCCAATGGAACAGTCCATCGGCACAGTCCAATGGAACAGTCCATTGGAACAGTCCAATGGAACAGTCCATTGGATCAGTCCATCGGCACAGTCCATCGACACAGTCCATCGGCACAGTCCATCGACACAGTCCAATGGAACAGTCCAATGGAACAGTCCAATGGAACAGTCCAATGGAACAGTCCATTGGAACAGTCCAATGGAACAGTCCATTGGAACAGTCCATTGGAACAGTACAATGGAACGGTCCAATGGAACTGTCCAATGGAACGGTCCAGTGGAACTGTCCAATGGAACAGTCCATTGGAGCAGTCCAATGGAACAGTCCAATGGAACAGTAAATTCGAACAGTCCTTTTTAACAGTCCATTGGAGCAGTCCTTTGTGAAGGCTGTCATAGCTCGACAATTTTTAGGCCGCCAATTGGCCAATTTAGGCAGGATGATTGGATGTAGGGCATCAAAATGCAGACTTGAGTTTCCCAGTCGGTTACCAACGCGCAAAACTCTAAACTCATCAACTAGTGGCAACATCAACAAGAATAATAGTTCCTTGATAAATATCTGAAACGTTGAGACTATAACCTCGGTGGCGATGAATAAACTTGAAGATGCAAGCGACCAATCGTTGCTTAGGAGCAGATGAATTGGCGAATTTACAATTAACAGTTATATCCACATAAGGTGACTGGACCAGCAACCCAGTCTTCCGGAGTTCAATCGATGGTCTTTTGAGTAGACGAGTAAAGGATTTCACGAAATGATGATCGTACTCAATTTCCTCCATAGTGTCTGTTGTAATGGCGTCTATGCAGCTGTCAACCTCCCAAAGTCGTCGAACAACCTCATCCAGTCGATCATCAACAATTGAGACATTTTCCAATGCGGAATTTGAGATTAACAATGAAGTTTGGCCCAAGCGTTGACCATCACCTACGCCTACTCAATCAAGGCGAGTCTTTTGTAAAAAAGGAAGTCGAGGCACGAGCCTGGTGTTTTGGCAGGAATATTCTAATTTTTAATGTCAATTGCAATGTCGGGCTGACTATCCTTAATAGTGAATAAGACCAAAGATATGAGTGAAGCGGCATAATCCGATATTTGGGACTTAAGGCAAATTTGCACCATACGATCTTCAGTGCGAAAATATGTTTCACCAAGACAAGATGCTGAGTGCCCGATTCTAGTAAAGCTCCAGAAAAGTGCAGAAGGGTATGATGCCACAGACATGACAATGTCCACTGCTTCCCTTAAAAATATAGAGCAAAGAACCTTCTTAACTTCCTTGGGGAGGGAGACAGCTTCCCAAACCTTGTGTATGCATAAATAGCATGGCCGACTCAGTCACAAGGGCTCGTCTATTCTCTCCTGAGAACGAAAGGAATGATATTAAATCGCATGCTTCAGGTTCTGCAGCTTCTGACATCGCATTTCTAGCGATCGTACAGAATCTAAAGGTAAGCCCGAACACTACCGCAAATGCTGAAACTTTTCTATATTACTAAGCTCAGTGTCTTTGACAATGATCCAGTTAAACATAGATTTGAAGTTCGCTTTATTTTGCGTAAACGCCAGCAAACGTAGGCAGCTTGAACTCCGGTAAGCACGGTCGATGCGAGCACTCAACACATATAGGAGTTGACCGATCAGCTGCCAACGCAATGTCCGCGATACGGGCTGCGATTCGAACATTTAAGCTGCCTTTTCAATCTAAACCCCACTGCCACAAACAGTCTGAGTTATGTGAGAACATGTGGACTCAATCTAATTACATAAAATATCGCATACAATGGGACGTTAGTCTCATCTCTTAGGACCACTTCCAGACGGAAGCTTTGTAGGCACAGTCTGCTCCAATCCGAGTCACTGATAGTCCAAGTGCCTATACGAAACTCGCACTGATGCGACTCATCGGGCAATACTGGTCGATGAGTGACTGTCGACCGTGAGCGTTTATAACGGATTCCTGCCCAGAGTGCTGGTGGGCGAGACAATTTAAGCAGTATTCAGTGACTTGTACTGCCCGGAGGCGCTTTACGTCTGTCGCCCCAAGTTGCAGGGAATCTGCGGACGAGGAGCATTCTCCGGTAAATCTGTATGATAATGATAATAATCTGGAAACAGCTGTTGATGAAGCTTGGCATAAGTAAACTATGAAATCGTTCATAAGTTGAAATAATAGAGAAATTTTGGTTACGGTTGGGTTTGGCTTGTTAAGCCATGCTATGCACATCGTGGAGTTTGTCGAAAAGTACGATTCAACGTTCTCGTTATAAATTTGTTGAATGAGTGATTTGGACAGTTCGGCAATTAGTACACAATTCCACAATTACTTGGTAAAAAAAATTGCTACTAGTCACTAGGGTTTTGGCTGTAAGAAGATGGATGTAAGCCTCATTCTTCAGTTCTATGCGGAAAATCCGTGAAACAGCGAAAAGACTTCGGGCCTAAAATAGGATTGATTCATTTTTAGAGAGGAACGCATGAAAAAAAACTTATCTTTGTCGGCTTGCCATCGGATCCTGAGAGTTTTAGCTACTTTGACGGCGTGATTTATTTGAGATACTCGTTTTCGAGAGTAGTTGATGTAAAAGACTTCGTGTATTTCTTTGGTAAGTTGTAAGCCTGGGTTGATTTTGTCTTTATTTATAAAGATTACTTGCGAAGATGTGTAGTAGGAAACTTCAACGCGCAACATGCATTTCTCTAAGTACATTGCACCAGGCCCAACCTTCAGACTACAATCCGAATAATGTAAGAAATATAATTTTAATTTATTTACAGTTAAAAAAGTTAATAGATTTATATGATTTGATCTATGCGAATATAAATAAAAAGTTCGTTAGAACAAGAATTGCTTATTTTGGACTTGTATTATAAATTCAAATAGTACTAAAAAAAATTGAATTCCTCGCAAATTCTATTAGTGAAAGTTTTTAAGAATTTTTTATTATTTCCATATACACTACATATGCAATAACATTTATTTAGATGAATTTAAGTTCTTTTCACAAGTACTATAGGCTACGCCAACGCCAAATCCAGAGCCTAGCCACACAGGCCACACACGTCTTTTAAAAAATAATAACGACATCACCGATCCAATCAGAAGTCCGCCACCTGAAATAAAAAAGGTTTTTTTTTTAGCATTTAAGAGAGAAAATCACATTGATAAAACTTTCCTAAGCCATTAAAAACATTCAAGAAAATAATTGGAAAGTACAGTTATGTCATTGACACTATTATCTTTATTAAAAGTTTTATTCTTAGTAGATTATCTCCAACTCTACTTCTGGTAAAAGGTTTGACTTATTTCTTAGCTAAATTAAGGAAGAAGTGTAATTTTAGGAACGCCTAAGATCGGAGTTCGAAATATTACAATGCTTTTGTACGTTTTAAGAAAATTTCATTTATGTTTTCTGATTCAAGACTGGCTACGATCTGAATATACATATATGTCGACGACTATTTCAATCCCACAACTTAAAACTCATTTTTGGCCAACTGTTTTGGCATCAGTTGTATTACATAGTGGCTCTAACAAATGTACTGCGTACAGCAAAATAACGACAGTATGCAAAGGTTCTACAAATAAGATCAAAAACTTAAGTGGAAGGCAACTGGCGGCTATCTCCAAAGTTAATAATTTTAATTTATGTAGTTATCGTAAGATGACCTATCCACAAAATACAATATATTAAAGCAAATACTAATGAGCTGTCCAATTGATTATGATTTATTTAAATATTAAGCCGAAACAACATTGATCGAGACATATACGACGCAGCATGAAGTATATATGTACATATATTCTTAATCAGGATAATCTTTTTCTGTCAGTTTTAACGCTGTATGTGGCACATTTTCTTTATGCTGCAAACAAATCACATGCTAGAATCGACCGAATAAATGCATGTCTGCCATTTGAATGTGAGTAGATGATAACTGGTCTATAATGTTCTCTGCATTGAGATGCCCAAGAAAACGTTTCCTTCTTGATTCTGTTTGGCAAAAGCCGCTAAACTAGGCATTCTATATGTACTTATGTATGTGCATATATATGTGCATCCATACATATACATAGCTGCCATTGATTATGTAACTGAAAAGACTCACTTCCTTTAATAATTGTGTCAGAAACACATCGGTCCAACTTCACTCCCACTTGATCTTCGGAAAAAGGCATCTCATTAATTTAGCTTAATAGTATTTACAATTAAATTGTTACTTGTTATAACAATTTGTATTATCGAAACAGCTTGTCGACTGTCGCGTTAAATCGAACCAAGAGCGTGGTTCAAATTCGATTAATCGTTTCATTCCATTTGTTCGCTGCAGTTCCAAACAGTGCTGCCAATTTAGCCTTTTAATAATTATATGTGCATATAGAATTCATTCCCATTTTCGCATATACAATTTGTAAAGCACAATGCAGCATAGCATTTTCAATAACTGAAACGTGTCCGTTAAAGAGTTTCCCTTAATTTTCCGGTTTATTCATTTTTGAAGTAAACAAAGTACGTTTCCTAACTATAAATAAAAATTCAATTTATGTATATTTATATATACAGGTTCACGAAAGATATTTTTTTTGTCAAGTTTACCTAAAACTTATTTTAAAAGCAATGTCTGAAAAATTTTAAAATATATTTAAGAAAATTTAATTGATATATTATTGTTAAATTACAAATAAAATTATTGCGCAAAAAATTAATTTAAAAATTTGCTTTCAACAGCAATTAGAAGTGGCTGTTTTCTTGCCGTTTGTTTTGCAGGGGCTCTTTTTTAATTTGAAAAAAAAAACCGGAATCGAAGCATTCGAAGAAATTTTTAACAACAGATTCATTTTGCATTTTTTGTACAATTTTCTCCTCTAAAGCATTAATTTAAGAAAGTCTTAAAACTGGCTGGTGCTCCCTCTTCAACTCTAATTTTTGGTTGCTCCAGTTGATATTTTCTATATATTTTTTTAATTTCAGTTTATCAATAAAACTAATTATATTATCTATTTAAAATCTATTTAAATCGCTTTTGTTAACTGGTTTAATTTAATGGGCTTAAGTTAAAAAAAATATGTAAGTGTGAATAATAAAACACTACAAACTTTGTAAATAAAAAAAAATATATATAAAAAAACATTGTCTAACCGATTTAAAATTGTCTGCGATTCAAAATCAATCAAAAACCCATATTTTGTAAAGGTTTGCTTTAAGTGTAACAATTGAGCCTCATCTTGAATTGTTATTTAAATATTACTTTGCTTTTTATGACATTTCTTAAATTAACTGATATTGTAGCCTTACTGTGGTGTTTCGTTCCGTATTGCAAATAAAATTTGTGTGGTATTCTTAGGCGATGAATTTTAGTATGTCAACGATATATTTCGATAATTCTACTTATTAAGTACCATCACCAATTTAGTCCACACGTTTGCGTTTAGGAAAAAATGGATATTCCTAAGGTAATAATAGGAAAATATTAAATATATAACAGAATTCTGACATTATGCGTTGCAGCTATCGAATGCTCTTCGGGATTTGCCCAACAGAGTTCTCAACGTGTCTGTGGAGGAGCGCCTGTCACTCTTTGAGAATGTCTATGCTGTGCTGGACAATCCCGGTAAGTAGTGTGCAGCTGATGTATATCTGTATGTATTATATGCATATCTGCATGCGGTGCTTAAAGTTCTAACTAAAAATTAAATCAAGAAGCAACAGCTTCAAAGATCATTGAAGATAACATAACCTTACTGATCGGAGCCCATCACATCTTAGCTCACATCTACTTATCATGATTTATATTTCACAACCACCGATTGTTCATTGCCCAAAAAAAAAAATTTGGAATAACACAACTAGTGATTTTGGTTCAGATACCTTGGAAAACAATTACTTTTTTCATACAATAACTCATATTTCAACTAATTATTCCCATGAGAGCTCTACGTAAATATATAACGTATATTTCAACTGAACTTTCCTAGAAATTGGAATGCTCTTATGAATTTTTATATTAGTCGAAAAAATATATTAAAGAGGCTTAATCCTCTGTTACTCGCCACTATCGAGAAATATTGAACCTGAATTAAGCTTAGGTGCTGTTCATTATACGCTTAAATACCGCCACAAAATAAATAAGTTTAGTATTGTTTTCTTTGATATTTCCTGGAATAAGCGAATAAATATACACTCCTCGCCATATGAATAGAATGAAAAGGGTATCCCTCTATGCAATTGCTTGGAGTTCAAAAGGAGAATGTTAAAATAACGCCATTTTTCTCATCTTTGTCCTTTTCAGTTTGTTGAAATGATGACAACAATTCTGACATCGAATTTGCATTTAGTTTGATAGTTTCATTTTCATATTTATTTTCTTTTCATTTTCATATTAAAAAAAGCTTAAGCTTTGGAGAACAAAAAAACAAATCAATGCTTTCAAGGATTATGAGTCTAAAGTATGGGAAAAATTATGGCCCCTGAAAGTTAAATTTTTTTTGTATTGCCATTATGAGAGCGTTGTCCTACAATGACGTGCTGAGAGCTGCATTTGCGTTCTTGCATAACGTTTTTGGATTCATGCACTAGATTTATCAACAGGATTCAGACTACTCAGACTGTTAAATGGTATACCCGTGAAGTTTATGGATCTGGAAAACAATATGCAACAATTCTCGATCTTAGCTAAGTAAAGTTTCAGATCTTAAGGCTTATAAATGACAGTAGGCTGGATAGGACTAGAATTTTGGGCAACGAAAAGTTTTTGTTCTATTTCTAGATAATAACTAAACTTAATGATTCACCCATTTCTGTTCACCGTAAGATTTCATAACTTTTATCATGTACTCAATGGAGACATCTGGTTTTTGTAGAGTTATCGAATAATAGTAATCAAAATGTTTCACATATTTCGTAGTTTTAGAACGTCTGAAAGTGCTGCAGAGGCTTATTTAATCAACATTTTTTGGACTGCACTTTCAGAGTATTTGACAGGTTTTATCTCTTGGTCCATTAGCACAAGCACCTTTGTCACGTGTTATTTACGTTTATTAATTACCTTCCATCTGTGATACATTACTCTCAGCTGCTGATTTATGCAGCTGAACTTTGGCTGTCGACCAATAATTAGTGTTATGGCCAAAACTGATCTAGGCAGTTTTCAAACCTGGTGTCAAGTAAATTTATTAAATGTTAGTTGCGGTAAATGCCAATAATTGTCCTTATATGCGATTGACGTTTTTCTTAATGCAGATCACTTGGTCGTGTTGAATGTGAAGATGAAATTTATAGATAAAATGAAATAAACTTGTTCCGCTATCCGATAACTTATATTCCAAATTTGAAGAATATCTATTATAGTCTCTGAAATCGGCGTGTTCATAAACACGGAAATGGGTAGATCGACTCTGAAGCCAACGAGTCCCTCAGATTTGAAGTTATATCTTGAAAACTTAATAAATTCGAATTTATGATAAATATAACGATAGCGTTTAGCTCGCGATGAAATGTGTCGTCGGTTGTACCGTTGGCTTCAGAGTATATTGTATTTTTCCAATGTCTTCATGGTATATAAACGAACCCTTACAGCTGAAGGCTTGACTCCGAGTATATATTCGAGTATATATTCGTTAACGCTAGATTCCGAAAATAAATAATATAAAGACAGATTTCTTTACCACAATGCTGAGTAGAGGACTTCAGCAACAGTTCCAATACTCACTGAATTCTGCTTTCTTATTTCAGGTGTAAATTCAGCCATCATTCGAGGTATATGTAAAGTTATAGGGACGACGCTGACAAAGTACAAGGATCCCCATTCTCAGCAACTTGTTCGGAAGCTAATTTATGATCTTATAACATTTCATCATGATTTAACTATTGAACATATGTTGTCTGTCATTAAAACACTTCTGCTGAAGGAATTACCATTGACACCTCCTCATAAGTCATGCAGATCGGCCGTGGTTGCCTTAGGATGGATTTGTCTGCTATTGAAGAAAACAGACCGAGGATCAAATATTTATAAAACTGAAAAGTTACGAATGCTTGAGTATCAGTCGATGCTATACCAAACAACTTTACTAGCCCAAAATGCACGTGTTACGGAAGCTGCTACGAAAATCATATATGATGTATGGGAGAATAATAATTTTCTTGATGAAACAATGATTTCACTATTTGAAATGGATGCAACTTCAAACGTTACAATAATGATAATGATGATGATACGATTTGAGGCAGAACACAATCAGTTGAATATACTGAAAATCTATAAAATTAAAGCTGTGGAATACTTTGTGAAAAGTATGATACTGTGCAAATCAAAGCCGGAAAAGCCTTTCATAATTGCTTGTCAACCATTATTGTCAACACTTGATGATTCTGAATTTAACTCGTACATCTATAATGATTTACAAAAGTCAATATTAAGGAGTCCGGAAAATACACTACAGAGCGTTGGATTAATTTTTGATCTTGTCAATATTGATTGCAGTCCTTACGCTTCCCAAATCGGAACTGTTTTAATCAAAAAGTTGTACAGCGATGGAGAACTTGCTCGACGCGAATCCTTGGAGTCCTTAAAGAATCTATCACAGAAGTGCTCGGATGCCAACGTTATAAAAAAATTGTTGGAACTTATTTTCTCTATTTTGAATGGATCTGATGGAAAAATAAATGTTGTGGAATATAGAATCAATTTGTTACAGGTAATCTAACGTTTCAAGACCTTTAGTTGTTTTAGTAACGGATTAAATTATAAATTGCTTTTATCTCACCTTGTTAATAACAAATTTGAAAAAAAGAAAAGAAAAGCAAAAGAATATTTCCCAAAACATGTTGCAAAAAAAATCTGCGGGCCCCAAATTAACTATAATTCAATACCAGAACTTTCGAAAATTTCTCATGCTTAAACTAAAAAATCTATAATAGAATCCTGCAATACAGTTGCGGTGAAAATAATTCTAGGATTAGGAGAAATTCACCAATATTATATTTCTGATAGTCATACTTGTACCGTTAAAAAACTTAGAAATTTGCGACTTCCTATAAACGAAAAATTCCTGATCTTAGGAACGTGTTAAGTAGCTCTTTATAAGAAGTATTGGTACCGTTCGAATTAATAATGGTCAATATTTTTTCCTTATTTTTTATTATTATTTATGTACGAAACCTTTTTACATTTTATCCACCTATAAATAAAACCGTCTGAAAATTCTGCTGTTAGAGAACTAATTGATATACAAATTTGTACACTTTCATTGCAACATGGTTTAATTGTTAAAGGATGTTGAAATATTCGTGGTATTAAATATTGTTTTCTATCTGATTTCAGGGTGCTGGATATTTAAGCTTCAATAATGTAACTGCGGATAATTCAGACGATATTTTAAACAGAGCTGTGGATTTATTCTGGAAAGCACTTGATACTGAATCACAGGAAAAAGTGATATGCTGTACACTGGAGATGTTTGGTTTGTGGTGCGGAAAATTTAGGAATGAGCTACCCACTGTGATTATTAACATTTTCAAAATTGGCATTGAACAAAAGAACACAACTCAAGTTATTCGTCAAAGTTATCTGGAATGGTTGCTGTCATCGATACAAAATGCCAAAGTCAAGGATACCAGCAATATAGTACCAACTTTATATGCGTTGTATTCAAAAGCACTACAGCATTTTCCGCAACCTTCTTATGTGTCAGAGGCAGCGTGTATTGCCTGTATTCTGTTAATATTAGATGAACCATCCGAATCGCACTCATACTTCTGGAGCTCCATATTTGACATGAGTAAGCAGCATTTCTTCAATGAAAAATTTATAGCGACAGCAGCACCGGAGACCTTATGCCATATCTCGTTTATGGCGAAAATATTATTAAAATCTTATTTAGATCAAATCAAGGGTCCTGTCGATCAGTTACATCGAGCCTTGCTCAATAATTTATGCAGCAGTTCACTGAAAGTAAGAAATTACACAAAAGGACAAGTTCAAGAGATCACAAAAAGTGCAGATGGTGTAGATTTTGTTAAGCTTTCTCTCAAAGAGTATAGTCACTTTATAAATACCACAAAAAATCAAAATGAAATCGATAATTGCATAGATCAGAATGGTACTTCAAATCAAGCCTTTGTCGAAGCACTAGAAGTAATATGTGGCGTAGAAAATGTTTCGCACGAGGACTCCGTTGAGTTGACAACACTACTTTTAGATATTGCAAATTGTCCAGCTGTATCATCCAGTAATCCATATTTTTGGGAAAATACCATTGAGAAAAATTTTCACTTAAATCCCGAACATTTTATTGCATTAAACAAAGCCGAAATTATTGAGACCTATATAGATAATTTCAAAATTTGCCGAGCTTACGAAAATATTATTGCTTCACTAGTGCGAATAAATCCACAAATAATAGTGCCTCCCATTATAATGCGAATTAAAACATATCTGAATGATGATAGCAATTTTGGCATTAGTAACGAAGAATTTTTGATATTTATGACCCCTGATGGCGAGTTGTACGATAAAAGTGTAATTCCGCATGTAGACGCCCAATACAAAACGATTGGTGTTAAGCGAGAAAATAAAGTCTACAGCTATAAGGAACAGTTGGAGGAAATTCAACTTCGTCGAGAAATTGACGAGAAACGTCAAAAAGAGGGCAAATCGAAAACCGTAAAATTAACGCAGAAGCAACAAGAATTAATCAAAAACCAAACGGAGAAAGAAATGCGCATAAAATCGCGCGTTCAAGAAATGAATGAGAAATTAATGTGTGTCATCAGTTTGTTCAAAGCTTCTTGTTTGGGTAACGAAAAATATCTTGCGTTACATTTTCATACGTTGTTAGATGATATTCTACGAGCAACTCACAGCCCTCTGAGCGCTGAGCCATTGACCGATCTATACTATTTCTTGCATAAAATGTGTTTTAAGAATCATTCAGATGTGGGTCGCTCAATTTCCATTGCAACGCTAAGACTTCAAAATCCATCTTGCCCATTGAAAGAGGAGTGGAATGCCAACAACATCAATGATAGCATCATCGATATTATATGTAATATCAACAAGCACATAGTTATCCACCCGAACCTATTGGATTCACAATCTTTTTCATACGCCTTTGAATTTCTGAAACGTGCAATTACTTGCTTAAATGATAATGCAAATGAGGAAATTATATTGACAAGTATAAAGATTATGGAAATACACGTGAAACCCCAAAATGCTGATAATGCTGACGGTAATCATCCAAAGTATCTGCCAAGGCTGGGCATGTTTCAAATACTGCTGTATTTAATCAAAAATACGACACCGGCAATTCAACCCCAAGCTGTAAATGCTCTCTTGGAAGTTGCAAAAGTTTCATCTGGTGGTAAATTAAATGCCACTCCAGATAAACGTATAATTGAATTATTTTTAGAAGCTTTGCAAAGCAATATCGATACGACTAGGGATGTAGCAATGCGCGCAATTCAAATCATGATTAAACCATTAATTGAATGTGCAAAACCTGATGCCGACTTGGAAAAACAAATTGTCGCGAGATTGTGGATAGCTAAATTTGATATCTCATCCGATATCAGAAGACTTGCTGTTGATGTTTGGGACTCATCTGAATATCCATATCCCGAGTTTAACGATATTATTCGTGATATTACACATGCCGAACTATGCATACAAAAAGCTTCCGCGGAGTCCTTAATACCATTGATAATAAATGACAGCAGCCTAATTAAATGTGGACTAATGAAAATGCTGGCAATTTATAATGAAAAGCTCACTTTGATCCCGCCAAAACTGGATAAGTTTGATCGTGAAATCGAACCCGCTTCTGATCAGTGGAAGCCACGAAGAGGTGTCGCTATTGCAATATCTCAAATTGCACAGTTTTTGTCCATTGAAGATATAAATTATTTAATGCAATTTATGGTATCCCAGGGCCTTGGTGACCGGGAGGAAATTGTTCATAAAGAAATGTTAGCGGCTGCTCTTAAAATAGTTGACTTGCATGGCAAAGAGACAATTGTCAGCTTACTGCCCGTCTTTGAAGAGTTTCTCGATAAGGCACCCAAATCACAAAGTTTCGATAATATTCGCCAAGCTGTTGTTATTCTGATGGGTTCGCTGGCAAGGCATTTGGAAAAGGATGATAAGCGAATTGACCCCATAGTCAAGCGATTAATAACTGCCCTGTCTACACCATCGCAACAAGTTCAGGAAGCTGTCTCAAACTGTTTGCCACATCTGATGCCGTCGGTTAAAGATGAAGCTCCAGCAATGGCTAAAAAACTGCTACAGTCATTGGCAAAATCCGACAAGTATGGAGAGAGAAGAGGTGCTGCGTACGGCATTGCCGGCATCGTGAAAGGTCTTGGCATCTTATCGCTGAAGCAGCTGGACATCATGTCGAAGCTAACGTCTTACATACAGGACAAGAAGAATTACAGATGTCGTGAGGGTGCTCTATTTGCCTTTGAAGTTCTATGCACTACTCTTGGCCGTTTGTTCGAGCCATATATTGTCCATGTCTTACCGCATTTGTTGCAATGTTTTGGCGATTCCTCGCAATACGTACGTCAAGCTGCCGATGATACTGCCAAGGTGGTAATGGGCAAACTCTCTGCCCATGGAGTTAAGCTGGTGCTACCGTCTCTCTTGCAAGCTCTCGATGAGGATTCGTGGAGGACAAAAACCGCATCTGTGGAATTGCTGGGCGCCATGGCTTTTTGCGCTCCCAAACAGTTGTCTTCCTGTTTGCCAAGTATTGTACCAAAATTGATCGAAGTTCTCGGAGATTCCCACACAAAAGTACAAGAAGCCGGTGCTGATGCTCTGAAAGTAATCGGATCCGTTATAAAGAATCCTGAAATTCAGGCCATTGTTCCAGTTTTATTGAAAGCATTGGAAGATCCTTCTAACAATACGTCAGCATGTCTTCAAAGCCTATTAAAAACAAAATTCATCCACTTTATTGATGCCCCATCGTTGGCTCTGATAATGCCAGTAGTTCAAAGAGCATTCATGGATCGATCGACAGAAACAAGAAAGATGGCTGCCCAAATTATTGGTAATATGTACTCTCTCACAGACCAAAAGGATCTGACACCTTATCTGCCCAGTATAATTCCCGGCCTGAAGTCCTCTCTGCTGGATCCCGTTCCGGAAGTCCGAGCTGTATCGGCACGTGCCCTAGGTGCAATGGTGAAGGGAATGGGCGAGTCCTCATTCGAAGACCTGCTGCCATGGCTGATGCAAACCCTCACTTCGGAATCGAGTAGCGTTGACCGCAGTGGGGCAGCCCAGGGTCTGTCTGAGGTCGTTGGAGGACTGGGTGTGGAGAAAATGCATAAGCTAATGCCAGAAATCATTTCGACGGCAGAACGAACCGATATCGCTCCACATGTCAAGGATGGGTACATTATGATGTTCATCTATATGCCAGGAGCATTTCCCGAGGAATTCACGCCATACATTGGCCAAATAATTAATCCCATACTCAAGGCATTGGCCGATGAAAGTGAATATGTCCGGGAAACGGCCCTCAAAGCTGGACAACGAATTGTGAACCTGTATGCAGAGACTGCAGTTGCCCTGCTACTGCCCGAGCTGGAAAAGGGTCTATTTGACGAGAACTGGCGCATCAGATATAGCTCCGTACAGCTGCTCGGCGACCTATTGTATCGCATATCGGGTGTATCTGGCAAGATGACTACAGAAACTGCCAGTGAGGATGATAATTTCGGCACCGAACAATCGCATACGGCCATTATTCGATTCTTGGGCGATGAACGCCGCAATCGAGTCCTATCCGGTCTTTACATGGGACGAAGTGACGTCTCCTTGATGGTGCGGCAATCGGCGTTGCATGTCTGGAAAATCGTTGTTACAAATACGCCGAGAACATTACGTGAGATTCTACCAACATTGTTTGGCTTGTTACTGGGCTGCTTGGCAAGCACCAGCTACGATAAACGCCAAGTGGCTGCACGTACTTTGGGAGATCTTGTGAGGAAACTAGGCGAACGCGTTTTACCTGAAATTATACCAATACTCGAGAGTGGATTGAATTCGGAGCAGGCAGACCAAAGACAAGGTGTTTGCATCGGTCTATCTGAGATTATGGCGTCGACATCGAAGGAAATGGTTCTAACATTCGTACACAGTTTGGTTCCGACTGTGCGCAAGGCTCTGGCCGATCCCCTGCCCGAAGTTCGCGTGGCAGCTGCAAAAACCTTTGATTCGCTGCACAGCACGGTGGGCTCGCGAGCACTAGATGACATTCTGCCCTTCATGCTGGAAGGTCTCTCCGATCCAGATCCTTTGGTTGCGGAGAACACTCTCGACGGACTGCGTCAAGTGATGTACATAAAGTCTCGAGTCGTTTTGCCATACCTGGTGCCACAGTTAACTGCCCAACCAGTGAACACAAAAGCACTCTCGATATTAGTTTCGGTTGCTGGAGATGCTCTGACGAAATACCTTCCAAAAATACTATCTGCATTGCTTGAGACCTTGTCCCAATCGCATGGTTCGGTGAATGAATTACAAGAATTGGAGTACTGTCAGACAGTGATTTTATCCGTTACTGATGAGGTTGGAATTCGAACCATAATGGACACTCTCATGGTTTCAGCAAAGTCGGACAATGCGTGCACACGTAAATCGTCGGCAAGTTTACTTTCAGCATTTTGCATTCACTCGCCGGGCGACTATTCTCAATATATTCCTCAACTTCTGCGCTGCTTACTGCGGCTGATGGCCGATTCGGATAAGGGAATAATTCAGAATGCTTGGGAAGCATTGAACGCTGTCATCAAAAGCCTAAGTCCCACTGACCAAATTGGTTACGTGACCGATCTTCGCCAGGCAGTCCGGTTTGCTGCCAGTGATTTGAACGAGGCGGAATTACCTGGTTTTTGCTTACCAAAAGGCATCACTCCCTTGCTGCCTGTCTTTCGTGAGGCTATCCTAAATGGTTTGCCCGAAGAAAAGGAAAATGCCGCCCAAGGTCTCGGTGAAGTTATATTCCTTACCAGCGCCAGCTCTTTGCAGCCATCTGTTGTGCATATTACCGGACCCTTGATTCGAATTTTAGGAGACCGTTTCAATTCTGGTGTGAAGGCAGCTGTTCTCGAAACTCTGGCGATTCTGCTCCACAAGGTTGGTGCCATATTGAAACAGTTCTTGCCCCAACTTCAGACGACCTTCCTAAAAGCCCTACACGATCAGAATAGAAATGTGCGCATGAAAGCGGGAAAAGCACTTTCCGAATTGGTAGCGATTCACTCGAGAGCAGATCCGTTGTTTGTTGAGATTCACAATGGAATCAAAAGTTCGGATGATTCTGCGGTGAGGGAAACGATGCTGCATGCACTGCGTAGCATTATTAGTCCGTCGGGTGACAAAATGTCGGAGCCAATCAAGAAGCAAATATTTGCCACGTTATTGAGTCTAGTTGGGCATCAGGAGGATGTTACGAGAAGTGCAGTTGGCGGCTGTCTAGGAGCAATGCTAAAATACATGCCACCAGCACAAGTTTCTGATTTGTTAAATAATAACATACTTACCGATAATGCGGCGGAAGATTCATTTACCAAGCATGGCTACACAATTATTCTGTTTGTTGCATTGAAAGAGTGTCCTAGGGAGATATTGATAGCAAATCTCGTCGATCGAGTAATTGGCCACATATTAGTTAATATTGTATCGGATAAGGTGCCCATTGCTTGTAATGCGGTTCGAGCTGCGACATATCTTCTGGAATACAAGCTCATCAATAATGAGGATCCTCCCAACAACCTGATTGCGGCCCTTGCCAGGGCAATGAACCACAATAGCAACGACGTCAAGCAGCTAGTTGCAAAGAGTTGCATACACCTTTCGAAAAGTCTTAGTGCTGAGCAAATTCATCTCGATGTTTTGAAGACTTTGGTGCCAACACTTGTGAATGGTACTAAAGAGAAAAATGGCTATGTGAAATCCAACTCAGAATTAGCTTTGATATCCATATTAAGATTAAGAACTGATGAGACAACATTCAAGAAAACGTGCGAAGTTTTAGAGACTGGAGCCAAAGACTCTTTAAGTGATGTAGTAACAAAAGTTTTAAAAAGAGTCGCTGCTCAAGTTGCTGTTAAGGAGGAAAATTTAGATGACACATTACAAGTTTGAATATTCGTAATTCGCAGAAATCGTAATGCAATTAAAATCATTGTTACAAATGTAAGAAAATGTATCTTAAGATAACCTATTTATCAAGTAATAAAATCATACAAAAAAAGTTTAAATCTCTATTTATTTTATATATTGATTTGTTTCAGATGAAGATTTAAAATGAATGCTCAAATTACAAATAACTAATATAGCCAAAGTTTAAAACAGCTGAGAGTAATAAATTAATGGTTGTAATATGAGTAATATGAGTATAGTATGAAACTAAGAAAATAATTTTTTGCAAATATTAATTTCAGTGTGTTTATTTAAATTGCCATATTGATGAGGATAAAATAATAATAATAATCTATGGAACAGCTCAAGCCTCATAAGTAGAGCCCAACACAGCAGCATTTTAAGTGGGTGTAATTTAATTAGTTGAAGTCTGACAGAACATTCGGTCTAAGATTAGTGTGACAATTTTGACAACAAAAGGCAAATGGATTTAACAGTCAAAACTCTGATTGTGGTTTAAAATTGAGTTCTTTTTTTTTTAAATTTGTACACGTAGCGTTCAATTAATTTGTTTTTACTTATTAAATTATTTAAAAAAGGAATATTCGATTTTTGGATATTTAACCGTAAAATAGTCCAACATATGTTGCATGGGTTGACCAACATAAAACGTATGAACTAGTTATGATGCAAGCGAAAATGTTATCCAGGAGACTGGACATTTAAAATGGAGCCGACTGCGAAATACGTTGATACCATAAGTAATACCAGCTGATAAAAGGTAGCAAAGAACAGGATGGGTGTAGCGAAGTTATACCGATCTTTGGAGGACTCTTCAGATATAGGCTTTGTGTACGGAAGTGGACGTGGCTGAAAAAAAATGTTGGAAGAGTTTCCTAGTAACCTTCAAGTTTGGTAAGTAGAGCTTTTAAAATATAGGAAATTTGTGCCTTTGGGAATTTTAATGGCGATAGAGAGCTTGGCTGAAAAAAATTATAGAGAAGGTTTCTAGAAATATTCACTGCCGATCTTTGAAGTATATCGCTAACAATCTATCAACCAAATTTTTTGACTGTAGCAACTGAGCACTCAATTGAGTGCTTAGTGCCGTAGCCTTGTAATTGTGGGATATTTGTGGCCTTATGGATTGGCAGCTATCGATTTTATCGATTTATTAGCCCCATAGCACGCCAATTTTTACACTTTGTCTCGGACTGAGACCAGTATAGGTTCCAAGTTTCAAGTCTGCATTTGTATTTATACTGACGGGCAGACATCATGGCGGACATTGTATATTGATACCTTCGATATCAAAGTATAAAATGGAAAAGAGACGGATTACATAGATCGATTTCCACAAATTATAAAAAATAATGTTAGATCGCAAAATGATCAACTTAAGCATTTTAGTTGGGCTTTCACAGTATGTAGAAAATTAATTGATTGTTAATAAAAAAAAAGAGTTTTTAAGAAAAATATGAGTAGAAAAGGGACGGACACATCAAATACTTCAATCATCGAAAACATTGGACACTGACGTTCTATTTAAACCAAAAGCAACTCAAACTGCATCGAAAAAAAAATATAATTTGTTTCACTTTTATCCTCATGTAATACTATATACAGTGAGAGATTTCCAAAATGTTATTGAGAATTTGTGGGCTCTGCTGGAAAATAACATCCGGAAGCACAGCATATCCAGCAAAGAAGATCTCAAAAATGCTCTGCGGGATGAGTGGAGCAGAATCAGCCCAGAAGCTACCAGGAAGCTGGTATCTTTCGTGAATAATAGGTTAAGAGAAGCTAAAGGATATCATACTAAGTATTTACATCCTTATTTAAGTTTTTATACTCAAAATATATTATTTTATTTAGACTGGTCCAAATAAAATTTCCCCTCAAAATAGGGTACTTTTTTACATAACTCTACCTAGCAGGTGGGGAAACCCCAGTTTATTGGGGTCATATATTAATTTTGGTGGTTAACATATCGGTCTTTGGAATTTTTGAAAAATAATAAATAATTAGCTTATGGCAGGCAATTACGTTTTTTCTTTGACACTGGTCGCTTTGAGCTGTCCCTCACTGTATATTTTTAAAGTGCGACCCTTAAATAATAAACACAACGCTTTTACTAGTAGTTTACGCAATCCTAAAAGGATTTGCTCTTAACAAACTTTGTGGAAAAATATGTCAGCTAAATTATACTTAAGCATATACAAAAAAAAAAAACGTGTGCTGATTTCAATATAACATATATCAATCATTATTTCATTTTATTTTGAAATTCCTTATTCTATTTCATGTTTCAATTCGATATTTGAATTTTTATAGACTGAAAAACGACTTCCATTTGTTATCGTGTGCTAAACCGCATGCTTATTTAAATATAAATAAATGTAAATAAATATATTTAATATGGGAAGAATAAAAATGTTGAACTTTTGTTTTTGCTCTTCAAATGCAATGTCGCGATCCTGCTTATGGAAGTGCCCAAATGCGTCTCTATCCATTTAACTTGTTTTTATATTATGAAAATTAATATTACATGTTATATAAAATAACAATTGCCTTAAAACACACAAAGGACTTTTCTTTAGAAATTTTCCTTTTTCTGTGTGGAATTATTTTTCAATTATTTAGTTTCGCCTTGCAATTATTGTTATTGACAGGTAATACAATTTTGTATAGTGATAATGACCCAAAAAAAATCATTGTGAGATCCGTTTTTAAGCATTGCTTTTATTCGAAAATATATCCGTATTTGAAAAAACAAGATTTTTTATTGATGTATTTAAGTAGGGCCGATTAACCCATTCAGTGTCAACGGCCTTGATATTTTCTAAAGTGCCAAGTTTAATTTGATACAGCTTAAGTGTAAATCTTGGTCCAGCTTCAGTTAATTTTATTTCCTTGTTTACATATTTGTACTGATGATGTCTAAATACAATTTTGTCCTCATTGTTAATAAAAGACATTATTCTCTCCGAGTTTTCCTTAGGTACAGGAAACAAATGTTTCAAGATTTTCACGGTTCTTAATGCAATGTTGCTTTTAAAGTTACTGAAAATTAAGTGCGGTTTCTGTTCACTCATGGGCCCAATATCGGGAATATCATGACGCATCGTAACATCTGATATATTGAAAAAAGCTGTGGGTCCAAACGGCAAATGACATACCACAAGACTGTCAGGTATGCCACGATGTTCGTGTACTATTATGAAGTCGGTGAAATTATTAGCTCGACTGGCCTGCATTAATGCGTTTATCTGGTATTTGCCTCTATTCATTTGTTGGGCATTGGGAAATATCAGTCTCAGTTCTTTGACAAACATCTTAAGCCGTGCCGAGGGCTCATGCGATGTTGTTAACATGATTTTTGGATCCTGGCAGCCAGCATATTGGTATTCGTCAATCTCGGTCAAGTTTGCACTATCGGTGTCTACAAATATACAAAAAATTAATTAATAGATATATTTTGAACTTTGTAATTGGCATTTGTAAATCAACCTATATTTGTTGTATTTTTCAACATACATTAAATAATCCTTTTTTTATTTGTCATAAGCTTTCGCTTAAGGTATTTTTCAACCAAATAAATGATTTATTGTACTACGGAGACAACCAGAGTTATTAACGAAAAAAAAAATGTTGTTCACACTTATAAAATAAATCTTTTGACACCGCATGTGTTTACAAATGAATATGATTATATTATAATGCTATACTTAAAGATATATGGCAACATGAATACATATGTCCATGAGAAGAAATTGTTTTCTTTTGATTTATTGACTGAAAAAGTACCTCCATTGAATTTAAGAGAATTATGCACGCGGTCGGCTTGCAGTTTGTTTAACGACTTTAGCGATGTTTTATCCTTCATGTTTTCAGCTATCTGCAGCATGTTTTTCTTTTTTGCAACTATACGTTCATTTTTTGCTTTGGTATATAAATATTCCCTCCGCTGTCTGGCCTGTTTTCTTAACATGTTTATATTTAATTCGTTCTCAGTGAGGCAGACACGTGAATTAATACAGCTAAATAGTTATTGGTGTGTCATAGAGATGGGACTGAAACTAAACAATCGATTTTTTTAGTTAGGAAAGAAATCGATCCATGCGTTTTAAAAATTGATTTTATTAAGGCTCCATATATATTTGATTGTTTGATTTTTCTTTAATAAATAGGATAAGAGCGATCGATCGTTTTTTAGACATTATAATTTACCTAATGGCTCCAAAATTGTCAACTAATGAATTGTTTACATTTTTGGGAACGTCAAATATCAAAAATTTCGCCAACAATGCAACCTAAAGCCGATGATAAAAATAAATATATCTGTAACCAATTCGTAGAGCCACCTACCAGTAGAATATTTATATCGATAAGTATTTTGATACCAATTTTAATTGATGTGTCACAAATCTGAGAATTATGGTTTATTTTTAGAATGATCACTTAAGATAATTAAAAATTAAGATACCATAATCACTCTCTAATATCTGCACTGGTTTACTGTTGCCCATTTAGGTAGATATCAACAACTGAACAGAGACGCCCGTGTCCATGTAATTGAGGTTTGACTGTATTTGAAAGCGATGTTAACTTGACACATATTTTGATCAGCTGATTAAATTTTTCGGTAGTTCGATTGCTCATAACGCATACGATGTTTTACACATGTATCGATACATTGATTATTATTCAAGAACACACCACATTACATACACATACGGTGATTTACGGTGTGTTAAATAACATGTGCATTATGCTAGTATTTATATATTGACTTGCAAATTGTGTTGTGTGCTTGCAGATATCAAACATAATCATGGAGGAATATGCCCGTGAGCCATGTCCATACCGTATCGTGGATGATTGCGGAGGTGCCTTTGCCATGGGCTGCATTGGAGGCGGTGTTTTCCAAGCAATCAAAGGATTTAGAAACGCTCCCTCAGGATTTAGTAGACGAATGGTATGCAAGCAATTCAGTTAAATACATAATCTATACCATTACGAGACAAATGCAATTGCACAAATATGATATATCAGTATATAAAGGAAACACCTGACAAAGTCTATTCCGCGATTCGAAGTGTCAGTTAAAGTATTCATTTAACTCCAAGCCCAGAAAATTGCGTCATAACATATAAACTTGACTAATCATTGATTTAATATATCAAACTATTTAAAGTGATTTGCTTGTGAATTTTCAGCTTTGAGTACAACTTGTCGGCTAATGCAGCATTTTAACATCGAAAATTACTTCTTCTGAAAGTACTTCCAAATTACTTACAAAACTAATATCCATAAAATATATCTCTTTGTATTAACATAAGTTTAATTTAGTCACTCATTTGTAAACCCTTCAAATTGTTTAAAATAGATGTAGTTGTATAAGTTGTAGTTGTATATGATTAGTTGTATCTTACTTTACAAGATTCGTTTTTTTCGATAGTTCGCTACTACAACTACCAGAAGGTTACCAGATCTGCAGGCAGAGACTTATAATTTTTTATATAGCTGACGCAGGTATGCGTTTTAGTTTATATACACATATTTGAAAGCTATCCTACGGATTATCTCTTACCAGACAATTTCAAAGTAAAAAAATATGTGAATTCTTCAATTTTGGGCTAGACATGAGATCTATTCTTTTCAAAACCAGTTTGATCATTATCTCTATGATTGCATTTTTTTTTTAAAGAGGCTCGGTTTTTCATAGCTTTATCAGAATGACCTCTTGCTGATTGTATTCTTGTTCATTGTTTCCTACATTCCTAAAATAATCAATGCGTCTTATTTGGTTGTACTTTTTATTTTATTTAGAACCATTAGTTTGACAACGTTTCTTGTGTTCGATGCTCTTTTGTCTTTGTTTTTTCTTTATTGACCACGCTTTTCCACTTGCATACTTTGATAATTATTTTATGGATTTTTTTTTTGTATACTTTTAAGTTTAATATGAATAAATATATCGCGGTTGTCACTTGAAGAAAATGTTTTGTAGCCCATTTAAACAGTAATTTTCTACTAAAGTGAACGAAATATTACTATTTTCTACATATATAAACATAAATTGTGATTTTCAGTTTCTTCAAGCTCTAACTCTAATTTGCAAATGTTATTATTATAAATTTTCGTATTAAATTAAAAAAAAAATGTATTAAATAACTAAAACTTACTATTTATAGATCGGAAGTATGGCAGCAATTAAAACCCGTTCACCTGTTATAGCTGGTAACTTTGCAGTTTGGGGCGGAATGTTTAGTACAATTGATTGCACATTGGTACATTTTCGTAAAAAGGAAGACCCGTGGAATTCTATAATTAGTGGCGCTGCAACCGGAGGTATCTTAGCAGCTAGAAACGGTAAGTTTCTTTTAGTTTTATAGTTTTTATACTTTATTTTAACGCTCACTAATCGAATCAAAAGTGCGAAACGTGTTGTTTTCTCACATTTTATGGCCGACTCTTAACAAAGTCATGTTGATTTAGCTAGATGACCGGCTTACAGAGATATTAAATTCATAATAAAAATTGTGTGTGAATGTATTTAGGTATTTACAATTTGAAGTCTGAATATAAAGTTTCACAGAAGAAACTGTAAGAAACAACATTTATTCAAGCAAGAGAAATTGATATTGATAGACGATTTTAGTCAGATATCATTTAATGCGCAATACTAAAAGAAAAAATATGACAAAGACAGTAAGCTGTCAAAAAAATGTGAATAAATTCGTAAAAAACACCTAATGGAGTTGTACAAAAGTACGCAACAGGCAGAAGGCAGTATGTCCTATTTATATATTTTAATATTGTTAATATTTAACAGCAGGGTTCAACATATTTCCTAGTCGAGCTCTCTACTAAGAAATTCTACCTTGTATATATAAGAAGCTTTTTATGATCCAAGTAAAGATTGCCTGCATTCTCTTCATACTATAAACATGTACTTTCTACATTTAAAGTGATTTGCTAATAATTGTTTAATATTTTCAGGTATACCTGCGATGGCTGGCAGTGCAATTATAGGAGGTGTTTTATTGGCTCTAATTGAAGGGGTTGGAATATTATTTACGAGAATATCTGCGGAACAATTCAAAAACCCCTCGCCACCAACTGAAGATCCATCAGCGCTAGCAGATCCAGCGAACAGTTTTTCTTTTGGCGCTACCAAAAATAATCAATATCAATAATAAATGTTATTCCATCTTTAACAATAAATTAGTTTGCACAATAACATATAAGCTAAACATCGAGTATTTCACATTGTTATCCAAATTGAAACAATTGTTTCATCTTAAGTCAGTTTCTCCTCAAACGACGGTATTTCGACCTTGAGCATCAACATTATTTATATTTAGTACATTTCAAACTTTCACAATTATTTTAATGAAAATATTCATTTATTATTCGAAATTATTAAAAGTTAATCCAAAAATAGTTTGTTAGTTATCGTTCTAGTATCAAATCGTTTAGATACTTTTCCAGAACTTTGTGTATGATGAGTCTACAAATGTTTGCCAATTTTTGGAAAATCCTCAAGTTTGGTGCAAAAAGGTGAAATACACTAAAATTGATATGCTCACAGACCAAAATATCAACTGGATGCTTAAAGTTTCAATATATTTAAATAAATGGTTTTTGTGGGCTTGAAATTGATTTCTCCAATAGATTGTTACTCCGTGAAGAAGAAGCAGACAAGCCTTCAAACGACAGGGCTTTTGATGCTGACCCAAAATATATTTAATACACATGTTCTATATTTAATCACATAATGACCAAATAATAAAATCCCATGATCTCGAACAGATGAACATGATGTGATGTATGGAGTTTACCAAACCATCTCAAGATAAGTAAATGTCTGCTATTAAAATATTTGGTTGAACTCAAACGAGTAAGCTTTAACGATTTTCTTTATTTTATTCAATATTTTAGAAATTGACTATGAACACAAGCAAGTACTTGCTAAATTAGATTTAATCCAAGGAATAAACTTGCTGATACGCGTATAAACGCCAGGATATCCTTCGCGTCCGCAACCAACACCCCAGGACACTACGCCCACTATAAAATATTTGACTCCATTCGACAATAATAGTGGTCCACCACTATCACCTTGACAAGAATCCATACTCGGTCGTCCCGCGCACAACATAGTTGGCGTTATTCGTGTGCTTTTATACTTTTGGCTTCGGCATTCCGCAAGAGACATAATAGGTACTTTTACTTGATTAACAATTGTGGGCAGCTCTCCTCCTTCTGAAGTGCGACCCCAACCAACGACAGTTCCTATACGACCTAGAAGTAAAAAATAGAAATTTGTGTATACTATATTATTATATGGTGGTATCGAGTTACGACTTCACTTTTATACATGGTCACTTATACAAAATAGATCTCAGCTTTCGCCTCAAAATTGTGTATGATAAACGTTTTTACAATTTTTGGTAGCAGTGGGCGTAACACACCGTGCAAATGTTGGTATTCTTATCGGGAGATCAAACATTTTCGGCCACGAAATTATTTTTTATCGCTTTTTAAAGACTTTTTTTAGAAATCTACTTTCCAAATTTGGAAATTTTGTGAATTTGGCTTCAAAATGTTGGTAGTGCATTTTTGCCTTAGATATTTGCGCTTGTTATCAAATTGTTATCGATTTATCAGCCGCCGTCAAATAGTGAATACGTAAATATTCTAAATTTAAAATACCCATATGTTTTTCAACCTTTGTTCTAATCTAATACCTATTCTTATGCTGCTTTAGATGACTTTTTTTTAAACATACTTCCTGAAATGGATGACTACCGACTACTTCAAAGGGAACGATGCAATCGGGCGTAACTGCGAAATACTCCACATATACCATAAGTAATACCATCTCATAGCAGGTGCCACGGAACTGAGTGGGGTTAGCCAAGAAATACCGATCTTCGAAGTAGATTTTTGGTAATCTACTATCACAGCTTGCCATTGTAATTATGGTAGAGTGGGCGTGACCGAAAAAAAGTCGGAGGAGTTTTCTGGTAATCTTTCTTAGAAGTTTGGGAACTGTGGCTCTTAAATTTCGGAAGATATAGGCTTTTTGGCCAAAAAAAATATAGCTTTAAATACGTTTAAACATTTTTTCCGGATTATTGAAGGGTGTTACTAGCAATATAAACTTCAAATTTGGTGAGTCAGTCATTTAAATTGTGTGATATATATATGTTTTACAGATTTACATTATCACTTGTATCGCTTTGGGAAGAAATGGCGGCTACCAGTAATACACCTATTTATTTCCGATATTTAGGGTCCGAGTGCTTGGCGAGACGGAGTTGGGCATCGCCAAGAACCTATGTACCAAATTTGGGGTCTGTAGCTTTAATATTGTGGGCTTATAGCTTTGCGATTATCGATTTTTTAGCCTCTACTGTCTGACGCGGGCACAGACCCGATTCCAAGATTCAAGTCACTATATCTAAGGGTGTCGAAAAAGTTGCGTTCATACAGACGAACATTTTCCAAAATCAATGATACCTGCAAAATAATAGTATGAAAATATAAGCGACTGCTTGGTCTGTGCCTCCAATAAACGAAAAAAAATATCACCCACCTAATTCCCTTAGATCCATTTGATTGACATCGATTTTTATTGAACACGTTGCAAAAGTTGGCGACATAAAATAGACAAAGATTTTGATAATGCATTTTAGACTTAGGCATGGGAGATCTTTTTAACTACATATTTAAACAATTTCTTGCTTTTTAATATGCATCAAAAACATGGGAAATAATTTTTTTTACTGGTTTTATACATTTTTTCTGTATTTTTGAACGACTACATTATATTCTTTTAAAATTATAGCATCTGTGTGAAAAGCCGAGGACAAGGGTATACAGTACAAAGTTAAGAGCTAGACTATTTTGATATATTTTATTTTAATAATATAGCTAATTGAATAATGAGGAATTCATACCTGCTGGATCATAGTTATATCGGGGAAGACACACTGGTTTAATTATTTTCGAAAACACAATTGGTTTCCTTAGTCTCAGCAATGCAATATCGTTGTTGTAGGTATCCGGATCAAAATTTTTATGTTTTATGACTGCGGTTACAGCTCTTTGAATTGCCTTGGACTCCGAGGTTATTTCTTGATCATGATCCCCAAATATTATTCTGATTTTGGATCTTCTCAACTTTTTAATGCAATGAGCTGCAGATAGAACGTAATCTTTTGTTAACAATGATCCTCCGCAGTGAAATTTTCCATCATAAATAATTCGAGCCATCCAAGGATATTGATTTACTCCTGTAGGCTTTCCTCCGACAATTCTGTTTTCTTCATTCGAAAATCCACAATCTAAGAATTAGAAATAAATATTAATAAATTCATAATGCCTTCTGATGAGCATGTTGGATAATTTAAATAAATTTATGTAGTCAGTGTGCACCAGTATTCATTCATTATTAATTTAAAAATGAACGGTACAAAAGTGAAATGCCAATAAAAAATCATTTTATTTATAAAATTTTTGTTATTTATCTTAAATTATTTAATGTCAACTAAAATCAGCAGACAGAAAAATGCAAAAGATACAAATTAAATTAAAACAGTAGCGTTTTGCTACAAACATATCTCTTATCTTAGGCTTATAACCATGGCATCTCATCCTGGCCTTATAGGTTTCTTAACAGTGGCACCCGTGAAGAGATCTTGGCAAAGCTAAGGTTCAGAATGAAAAAATGACGGTTGATTGTAACCTCACGAGGAGTGAGATTACTTGATAGTAAACATTCTATCAATACGACCATGATAAAACTGGCTCTTTCAGAGGTATGATATATTCCTTATGGAATCTATCTCAACAATTACGGTCCGAACGCGATAGTCCTGTGGTCATGTCAATGACCTTCTACTCCTGAACTGAACGTTTGACGGAACGCGAAGGAAAGTGGTTATAAGCCTCGACTATATTTTGGGTTTTAAGTTAATGCCTTCTTTTACTACCTAGGTAAAAGCCGGTTCATATTACGATGAGGCTTTCTCTGCATATAATTCAGCAAACTGTAAGTAAAGCAAGTGAAATTTCTAACAGGTTGGTTGAATTCTGCCACGACAAAAAGCTATCTCACACTTCTTACACTTGGGGTTCGTCACAGAAAACAGCACCAGCGTCCCAGAAGGGCACAAGACGCTAGCGAAGTTTGTCAGCTGTCACATTAAGAAGTAAAATGCCGAGCCAGGAAAGCTCGGGTTGCAAATGTCGCTCCACTCCTTGAAAATATTTTCAATTATTAAAAATTGCATTTCTAAAAAGTTTCAATGACAGACCAGATTCTTAAAAAAAATCTTTCTGAAATTCATAATATTGTAATGAAATTTGCTCTCACTCGATTAGAAGTGGTGGTCATGCATAAAACAGCTGCTTACTGAGTTCCGTTTTAATCTGTTTGACTTTACCCTATTCTTAAGAAAATTAATTATTTTGTTCGTGTTGGTTGATTTACATTTACACGCATATGCGTAAAGAAATTTACATACACAGTTAATTTTACATGGAAGCCTGATCGAGATTATATGTCTTATATGGACAGAAATTTATTTTGAATTGCTGACACCTTGAATAAAAATGCATCATTTACATTTTGATTCGAATATTCTATCACAACTATACGCACAAATGTCAAAGCTAGCTCTTTAATTTGCCGAATATTTATAAAACTATGCCAGACAGACCATCAAATTACTCACCACATTCACAGGTTGGAACATTAACGTTTTCATTATTGTCCCCATCTTCCTCAGTGTCAAACCCAAAGGCATTTGACACCCCGGAACTGATCCGAAATATAGTATCGAATAGAAATTTACTTTTTCTCTGCGTATTAACACTGTAAAGAGTGTTATTACTTATTTCTTCGAAGCATGTGACACCATTAATAAAAGTCACCATTAGAATTACTATGCAACATAAAATATTCATCGTAATAACGTAGTAAACATGTTTTCTAAATGATATATTCCCGTTTAAATCCAAGATATATTTTTATTATTTAATTCTTATGGAGTAAGATTTTTAATATATATTTTTAAATGTAAATAATGCCACCTGTAAACTGTTACCCAAAAATGGGAACGTAGAGTACAAACTGTCAGAAACCATACATCGAACCAGAGGTTTAGCAAATTGATTAAATGCAGTTTTCCCTAAAATGTCTACTAAGGGTTTATATAAATCAAGTATGTGTAATATATATAAAATAAGAAAACGTCTACACGAAGTAATAATTAATATCAAACTTAATAAAATTAACTTTTTTAAAGCGAAAAAATGTAAAGATTATTTGTATTTTACTGAATTTTTGTACCTAAAGAAAACTTTTTGCAAAGTGCTAAAACTTGAACAAATTATAGAATTTAATACATAGTCACAGAACTAAATAGCAGTATTTTTGTACTGTGCTCGACGTTAACACTTGAAAAAATTTGGGAATTAGCTCTACTCATGAATAAAAATTTAATTTATTGGACTAAGACAAACAAATGATGTTGTACTTACTTATTTATTTACTAACTTTGGAACCTTTGCAAGCAATACCGAGGCAAACACAATGATAATGGCAATCTATATGGATCCTTAAAGAAGGACAAACTCGTTTAAGCAGCATTCTATTATTTAACCAAAAAATTAAAAAAAGAAGAAAATATATATATATACATAT
The DNA here is from genome assembly GCA_035044105.1 of Drosophila nr. perissopoda 5 BK-2023a. NCBI lineage: Eukaryota > Metazoa > Arthropoda > Insecta > Diptera > Drosophilidae > Drosophila > Drosophila nr. perissopoda 5 BK-2023a. The sequence goes on along the minus strand of JAWNMK010000197.1, from coordinate 261,156 downwards.
TTTTTTATATAAATACGAATTAAGTATATATGTGTGAAAGCAACATTTTAAAGTGCATTGATATCAAATGTGAAATTTGCCACATCTTGCCACCAATTTTTAGTTTTGAACTGAACTTGGCTTAAGAAAACAGTTTTAAGTAATAATGTTAATGCACAATGTGTAAATAGTCGACTTTTCTAAATGAAGTCCACTTCGTATATACACATAATTTATACACTACGAGAAATTTTGAGCAATTTTACAAAAAATTTGTTTTTTGCGATTTTTTAACTGTCATTTTTGTTAGCTATATCAAATTCGCGTCGAACCAGTCAATAGTTTAATCTTATGTAATAATCCAATTAATTAAATACGAATTTAAATCTCAATTTTCTTTTCATTTCATTAAAAATGTTTTTAAGAATTTTCGGTTAAGTTAAATGACTCAGCTTTGCAAAAGGATACAATCATTGGCCGAAATCTGAAAATTGTGAAAATCGCCCATTCAGCATTCAATTTAAGACCATTGCCCAGAGGAAGACTTCGATTACTTCCGGAAGCAATAGCGGAATCATGCGAAACTGTATGTTCTTCATGTCGGCAACATTGCGAAAAACATCTATATTCTAATTGACAATTTATGTGCTTCACAATCGATCTTGATGCCAGTTTTGCAGTTGATTTATATTTCCACCGAACTATAGCTATACACTCTTTTGCCTTTTTTGAAATCGGTATTAGATTTCTATCGATATTCGGGAAATGGGGGTTATCGATTAATGTACACATGCTATCCGACGGCCTACATTTATTTGAATTTTGCAGTGCGTTGTCAACTTGATTTGTTAGCACATTTCATTCACAAATTTTGAACATAAAATTATTTGATAATTGGTTATTTTAATTTCGTCAAAATTAAGATGATAAACAATTTCCAGCCACTTAATATACGAAGGTTTCAAAAGAAGGAGCAGGTGGTGACACCGGACACAAACTACTGGAATCGATTGGACAAGCCGGAGTTCCTTAAAGAGCAAACGACTGTCGAGTACATCGACTTCAGTCCGAGTGAGCCGGATCACTTTGTGCTGACGTGCGGGTGCAGATCTACCATCTGGTGACAACGTTCGTCGTTAAGAACCTATCCAAGTTCCAAAAGACCGCATATGGCGCAGCGTTCCGGCAGGACGGCCGCCTCTTGACTGCCGGCGATGAGGAGGGTCACGTGAAGATATTCGACAGGAACAGCCGGAATATACTGCGTCTGTTCGAGGGGCACACGGCGCCCGTGCATCGCACATTCTTCACGGCGGACAAATCGCAACTGGCTAGCTTTGCGGATGACAAATCGGTGCGGCTGTGGGACGTGGGCAACGAGAAGCTGGTGTGGACGTATGAGGATGCACATAGCGATTATATCCGCGCGGGCGCTACTCATCCGCAAGCTGGGCACATGTTCATCTCCGGCGGCTATGATAGAAAAATCAATCTGTACGACACACGGGCGCAACAGTCGATAATCCGGACCATGGACCACGGCAGTCCCGTTGAGTCCATGCTGTTCCTGTCCAACGGCTCCATATTCATAACCGCTGGCGGCACAGAGGTTCGGGTCTGGGATTTGATAAGTGGATGCCGACTGCTGACGACGATGTCGCAGCATCACAAGACCGTCACATGTCTGCGTCTGGGCTCTGATGGCCGGCGTCTGATGTCGGGTAGCCTAGATCGGCACGTAAAGATCTATGATGTGGGCACGTATGAAACGGTGCACACTTTAACCTATCCCGAGCCAGTAGTTAGTCTGGGCGTTGCTGCCAGGGATCAAGCTGTCGTTGCCGGCATGGTTGATGGCCTGGTGTCCATCAAGCGCATGATTGTCGACAGCAAACCGAGTCACCTCAAACAGATCAAGGCCACCCATCGCCAGACTCATCGCAATCGGATGGCGCGTCCCAACACAACGGTGACCATGGATCATGTTGTCTCAGATCGACGGCGATTGTCAAAGCTGACGGCTTTCGAAAATCATCTGCGTAAATACAACTACAAGAAGGCGCTGCACAGTGTGTTCATGCCGAAGAACAGCGAAGATCATCCCGAGCAAATCGTTGCCGTAATCACTGAGCTACTGCATCGCAGCGCTCTGCGGGCGGCATTAACAAATCGAAACACTAATCCAACTCATTGACTTCCTCTGCGCCCACATTGGCGAGGTGCGTTTCATGCGACCGCTCCTCAATGCCGCTAGCAGCGTGATGGATATGATCGAGAATGAAGTGTTTCTGTATAGCAAAAAAATGCTTGCGGCTCTCGAGCGACTAAGGCGTACAATGCTGGCCGAGATTAGACTAACAATGCAGCTGGTGCAGCTGAAAGGCGCACTGGAGATAATTATTGAGGGGGCCCTGGACAACAGTGAAGACAACGCGACCGAAATTCGGTTCACACAATCTGCTGAATAAATTGCGTGTAGATTTACCTAAAAATTTAAATCGATCAATTTTGTATATTTCCTTACTATTTTAAAGTTATTCACAAAATTTAAGAGGTAGATTTTGAATGATAGCATTCAAAGACCGCTAAAAAAAAGTCAATCTAATGCAAAATTCTGCCTTCCAAAATTGCCAAAATTATTAAATCGGAATACAAAGGGAATCTCTATTTTACTTTATTTAGTCACTAATTATTTTTAATTTGTTTTTTTTTTTAAGTGATCTCCGATCCCATAAGGGAACACGATTCAGACATGTCCATACGTCAATCTGATCCTGTGCCAATAAGTCTAGTAGCCTTAAATCTATTTAAGCTGAAATGGAAAACTTCGTAGTTGGCTCTGTCCTATGACTATATGATATATTGCAAAATAGGCCATTGAAATGGCCATTATGAATGAAAATAAAAGGATTGTACATTCATACGAATTAAGATTAAGCTTAACTATAGGGTATCTATGTATCTAGTATGACTTTACCATAAATCAATAAAAGCGACGTGCCTTAACGAAAGGAGATGAACAAAAATACATAAACATATTTTTGTATATTTTGTTCAACAATTTGAGAACATTTCTTTCTTAAATTTAAAATTTTAAAGGCGTTGCTTTCGTAAAAATGTGCGTTCTAAATCTCGCTTCTTCTGCTTCTTGGACGGAATGAAAGTTGATGGATGCACGCCAGTCTCTCTTTCATTATAATTAGATGACGCGAAATCTTTCGTATCGAAATTGTATTCGTCATTTGAATTGGCCAATTGTTTTCGAAAAGTGGCTGCACTGTTAGAAATCCGTGCATTTGGATGTGTGGGAGGTAACCAGGATACCTTTCGAGTTGCCGAATTGTAAAAATAATAGACGCCACAACCACTATCATAAACATCCTTCCAATTTGCACCAAGTGGGTATTTTCGAATTAATCTTCTATAGCGTCTTAGGTAGTTGTCCTTTGGCTTTGGTCTTCCATTTGCCCATTTGTTTACACAGTATAATGTGCAGTTGTGCCATATATTATATGTATTTGGGCAAAACTTAAATCCATGGTGTGACTCTGTAACTTCCATTCGTTCTTTAATCCTATCAGCCCAATACCGCTCGTTAATCGCAGTATTTTTAATAGTATTTGTGCTAGCCTCAGTGTTTGAATGTTGCTGAATTTTGTCGTCCTCATCATAATTTTCCGCAATAATTTCTTCAATGGTTTCGGAAACTGGTTGAGCTGAAACACAAGATGTAAATTGTAAATATCAATATATATTCTCAAACCATTTTATTTAAACTCACTCTAATACGCATTGCAGATAAGAACACTAGTATACCTGACCCCAAATCTACATTCTTCAATCAATATAATTAAGTCATAAACCATCACATTTCTCTATAATACGATAATTCGAAGGCAAGCCTTGGACAAGCACAAATAATAAACATATATACATCATTCGAACAGACCTGACAGATAGCATGGCGGACAAGACCAATTAATGAACAATCTTAGCCCAGCTATGATGAACAGACACCTGCAGCAATAAATATTAATAAATACAATACTAAGTCACAAAAAGACACTCGTTCAGTTTTGTGGCTTATATTTATATGTGCATATGCATATGGAAATCTGTAAGTATATATGTGCAGGTATCATTAAATTTTATTAATTAACATATTTACCATTTTGCTTAGTAACTAGCCCTCTAGACTTTAGTCGTTGCAATAACATTGGTGGTAAACTCATTTTAAATGAATTGTTTCTCTTTACATATGAAGTAGAATTGAATTTTGGTAAAGACTAGTGATGTACCAAATATGTCGATACCATAATGTTGCTTGTAAAAATATCGTCTGGACCCGATATGTGGTATATCGTTTTTTTTATTAAATTGTTTCCAGAAACGTTCTGCGTGTTTTGTGCTCTATCTAACCGATTAAGAAAATGCAATGCAGTTAAATTGATAATGTTTGACAAATATGCTAAAATTTGTAAAACTTCTTTACTTATTATAAGCTTACAACGTGAGGCAGCAAAACCTACAGTTAAAAAAATGCAATCGTGCCGCTACAAAAGTATTTCAATTTTTGGAGGCAAATTTTATAAAGGCCGAATTCCTGCGGAACGTATGGGATTTTTTCGATGATGTGAAACACTTTTCACACAGGCAAGATTGTCATCAACCAGCAGGTACAACTGAATTTGGAAAAATATTAGAACCTGTGCTGTCAGATAAATTTAACATGGTCAAGTATGGTTATATATTTCCCATAGAAATGCAAAAATGTAAAATTAAAGGGAGAGTAGTTTAGTTAAGGTATCGTTTATTTAAAAATTTCTCCATAACATAATGTAATTTTTTATCTTTAAGCAACCTTCAAAGATAACTTTAAAATATATATTTAATAAAAAGTATTTAATGATTTCTAATCCACCCTCAAAAGGAACAAAGCTTAATAATTTCGTTATTGCTTATGAAATAATGAAATAAAAGAAATGTTAACTAGGCATTGTTCGTTTATATACAGTCCGAGACAATATCAATATGGTGCCTAGTCCATCTGTAGGAAGACATAAAATCTTTCTGGGGCGGAACTAACGTCTCTGGTGCGTGACCTCACATGCCATCAAGTGTCAGCTTAATAATTCATTTTTCCCCTGACGCAGATTGTAGACTCTGCATTGAAGATGACGAAACCGATAAGCATATTCTCTGTGAATGCTTAGCCACTAACTCCTCCTGTCTGAAAAGATGGTTATATTCTTGTGGATGCAATATATATTGAGAGCGGAGCAACTATCTCAAAGGGGTATATTACTGCAAATTTTCCCGATGATTCCAGATAACCGTGCTCTAATATATATATATTATTATATATATATTGACCCAGTTAGCCTTTTTTGATTTGAGTATGTGTTTGTCATCTTCTTTCCAATGGGGTAATGTCGATGACCTCAAGGGTTCAGGACTTGGTAATAGAATGAACACATGCACGGCATCAATAGGATGAGACTATTGATGACCAAAGCAAATGGTAGCCATATTCCGTTCCTCCTGTATAAGGACGATTCGAATACACAGCGGAATATTAGGAGAATGATTTAAAATGTCCTTTTGACGCTGCGATTTTTTCTACATGGCTGGTTGTTGTATGTTTTGCGGGAGCTATTATAAACGATATGCTGAATGCAATTAAAGTTCACTTATGGTTCAAGTATTATGTACATTATTTTATTATTATAAATTTTAACTTGTATAATATTCATTCATTGTGCAAAGACAGCTGCGAAAACTGCAGAGACTGGCCTACTTATGTATAAGCAATGGGCACCTTCCCGGCAATAGCATTGGCCTTAATGGAGCTCAAGCCACTCCACCATACCATAAGGCTCCAACAGAAAGCTATGCTTCTAAGAATGACAGCAGAAGGAGTTGGAGGCAATCATATCCTAAGCCATAGAGATGCCCAACTTCTTTTAGATGAACTTCCCCTTCTGGTGCAGCCTAGGGACGAAGTGGTAGCCGATTACTTATTAGAGCGAATTTTCAAAGTTCATATGAGCAGCAAGAGGGACTGGACGACATTAGATGAGCTTATGAGCAAGCGAGAGGGGGGAGAGAGAGGGGCAGAGAGCCCGACCCTATGTTAGGCCACTATGTTAGACCCCTAGGTTAGGTTAGGTTATAACGGTTGCCGACCAAGGTCGGCTCGCTTAGGCCAGTTTTGGCCCGTTATGAAACCGTAGATCTCAAGAAAGAGTGATAATAAAAAGAAGACTAAACTACCAAACAACCATGCCTGCAGCGGGATTCGAAGCATGAAAGAGTTTTGCACACGTAATAATGCAAAGACTCAACGCTCACGACCATCACGCCGGCAGAGAGGCCCGAAGGCCAGAACCTTTTTGTGGCATAGGAAGACACACAATATGGCTGCAACTTACAAACGAAGGAAGACAATGGCGACAACGGAGCTGGGCAGAGACAAAAGGATTCCGATAAGCCAGAAGTCTTTGGGTGGCTATAGTCAAAAACGATTTAAACAAGTAATAACTATGGGGAAGAACTGGCTTAGGATACTCACCGGTCTATTGACAGAACATTGTAGACTCAGGAAGTCACCTAACTAAATTAGGTTTTTATAGCAGCGAAGCATGCAGGTTTTGTGAAAACGAGGAGGAGACCTCAGTGCACATCCTAGCAGAATGTGTCCCCTTGGCCGGAATAAGATGCATCCTAGGGATGAATGTCATGATATTCAAAGACATAGAAGCCGTCAACATAAGAAAGATTCTAGCATTCGTGCAGGGGAGGAGCTGTAGGCTCAGAAGAGGGCACAATAGGTCTAATAGGTAGCAGTGCAGGTACCCCCATTTATAATAATAAATATAATTGTATCATTCATAATAGTCTTTACCTTTAACTGCATTTAAAAATGTATTTGCTTATGCACGAGCGTCGTAAAACATAATGTATATGCATGTATCCAGTTTAAGGTATAAATTAAAAAATAAAAGTTTTTTACGTTTTTTTTTATTAAGAATGATTTCAAATATGTAGTTATCGTTGACTAAGGTGGTGGTCTAGCATCTTGTTCATTTTTATCAGGCTGCGTATTTTCAGCATTTGTTGTCGACACTGGTTCATCTATAAATTCTTCTTTGTATCGCGTCCATTTAATAAGCGTTTCCGGTGATCTATATAGAAATAAGAGCTTACCATACAAATCTTCTTCCAAACGGTATTCTTTGTTCTCCCGAACCAAGTAGATATCGTTGCATAGCTTTAATATTCGGTCCACATACGGCAAATCCTCGAACATTATTCGTCGATGGTTGTTGGCTATTATGGACCGTATAAGTCGGGAAACTACATAAACACATGTCGTGTATAGACCAATTATCCTAAATAAAATATATTTTAAGCAAGAATAACATTTATGAATTTATCGTGGCGTCGGAGACAGTCGTGCTAAATCGAATCTCTCGATAGGTGGCTGAAATATATGCATTAGATACGAGTGATGTGAAAAATCTTTTGAAAAAGGTTGTCCTAGTTTATCCTTATTGTATAGTTGGGGTTTATGTAAGATGGAGTTGGCGTGAATTGTACGTTTTTTTGTTGGGAAGTTTTTTTTTTTTACTAACTTTGTTAATTATATCTCTTAAATTGTATGAGACATATGTTTATACTCTGATACCGAAGATATCTCGCAGTTTTAAAGTTTAACAAACTTTGAAGGAAGATTATTAGCTACTCTCTCCACCAAAATTTTTAAAATCCCAAATATCCCATAATTTAAAAGCTATTGTTACCAGCGTAGCTTGTATCTACTGCAATTTGAAAGTCAAACTTGGACAGTATTTCTTGGCTACACCCACCCGGTTCTTTGCTACTTGTTATCAGATGGCATTACATATGGTATCAAAGTATTTTACAGTCGGTTGCGCTCGACTGCAACTTTCTCTTTTTTCTTTTTTTTTTAGATATTTATCATTTCTGGATTATATGTTTTTTATGGGTTCTTCTAGTTAAGATTTTTTTGCCGTTAGCCCGAGGAATATATAGTGTTTCCCCGATTCTTTTAGGTTCGCGTGGCCGGAAAATATGTTGGTCGATCTTTGAAAGAGATCACCAGCAATCTAATATGCAATTTCATTTGGTGAATAAAATTACAGCTTTATAGATAGCATATATGAATATACGATTGCCATATCAACTTCGAATTAAATTTGAATGAAATTTGTAAAGTTACCTAGGTATATTCCTTTCATATAAGAAATCTGTAAGGAATTGATATAAGGGAATCGAAGGAACTTATCGGCCATTTTAAATAGATTTGATCTGAGAACTTCCGAAAAGGAAGTCTCTAGGCTTTCTGGCCTTATTCTCTCTGAGATGGACAGACTCGACTGTTAATAGCTATTGTAGAAATAATATATTGATGAACTTACCCAGTTTTTTCTAGGAAACTCATTGTTGTTGGGAATGATTTATCATTAAAAATATAAAAAACAATGCCACCATCGCAGTCACTCAACGGCAGATGGCTAATAATATTCTTATAATATTTGTCATCACAATAGTCATGCATTTCCCACCAAACCTTTCCATCATCTTGTTTTTTGTTTAATGTTATTGGCCGATGATAATTACCTGTCGTAACAAAGATAATAATAATAACAAAGAAAAAAATATTCTAGTTAAGTAGGCAGATATAATTCTGCGGCATTGTAAACGAATAATTTTTCAAATTTAAATAATTGCCAGCTACATACGAACCATCGAAATCTTTGATAAATTTGACAAACACCTCCATTTTTTGAATCGTAATAAATTTTGGTAGTATCTCTGGCACAACGATATTTACATTGCTATTTTCATCAGACAACGTTTTTATGAGCATTTCTCGAGTTAACTCTATATTTTGAGTTAGCTTGTAAGTAGTTTCGTACATTATTTTATTCATCATGGCACCGGAATTTAAAGACATCCTCATTCGAATTACCATTGGCTTACCTATAAAATATTTAGGTTGTTATAGAATTAACTTAATTTTTCTTACGCACCCGTCTTCAAATCATTTAACAAGCTCTTAAGATTTGGTGGTGACATATTCCACAATGTTACAGAGTTGGAGTCAAACTTCACAGCTGTTACATCCTCGGGATCATATATAGTAATATGATCGCTAGCAATTGTATCGTAACTGAAGATTTTAACTAGGCGTTTGTACTCATCTTCCGAGAACCGGTGTATACCAGAGTAACTTTGGGAAACATAAAGTGGTTCATAATTCCCTATTTTAATAGATATATCAGCTCTGCGAGGAACGTTTGATTTTCCTACTGTTCCTATAAGTGCGAAAAGGAACAGTGGGCTCCAAATAAGTGCTATCAATATTAATATAATAGTTCCACCTATTAAGCATTTAGTATAAAATTCCTTAGGTTCCCCCCGTAAAACCGGGAAATCTGAATCCATTTGCCTGTAGCAACGCACAGTAAAAACCGATTGATAAATATCTTCCATTTTAATCCACTCCATAACTGTAAGCGTTGTATCGATACACAGCCAGTCCAGCATTGTTCGAAGAATATAGAGAAATGGAATTTCCATATAGCTATGTGTTTTTGAATTTCATAAATTATTATAGATTTTCCAAACTTATTACCAATCGATATTTGCTTACACTTTAAATGCCACATAGTTTACCATGGAAAAACTTTTCGTAAACACATTCCCCAAAATACGCCTTGGGTAACCACAACGCATCTGATAGGCTGACAATAACATATGCAGGCATTTGATGAGGTAAAAGGTAATTGGTGCAGTAGCTCCAAAGCTGATCGATGTTACATATGGCACTAAAAAGAACATCCAAATGTGTATTCCGAGAACCGTAATGAAATGAACCACAATCTTGGCTCTTAACGCTTTCCGTAAGTATATTACACGCTCTGCCACAATAGTGCCAAATTGTACCACGAGCATGAAAAAAAAACTGAAGGGTACCTTATTTCCTTGTATATAGGTTTGTAAAACACTTGCGCTGTGCTTATGACGATTCTAAAATGAAATTCAAATGTTTGCAATAATAATTATGTTTTCTGCACTTTCAATTATTAATATAATCAATTTAATTAAATTTAAATCATTAAATATAGTCCGATTAATTTTAAGTTTCCCCGTGACTTTGCCTTTAATATTATTTATTATTTAATTCTAGACTTACTAACCGTACAACTCTTACACCCTTTCTACGAAATTGAGGCGCAAATTTTAAAAACTAAATAAATAAAATCATTTTGTACCTAAAAGTAATTTTTAAATATATAAAAGTTACTTTTAATTAATTATAAATCCTTGAACATTAAAACAAATGTGTCTCAATGAAATACGGGAAAATAGTTATTTTAAGAACAATAAAAATATTTAAAATAATATATACGCAGAATAGTCAACTTTAAAACTTACCACAAACTTAGGAAATCCAAATAACAAGACAAAGAAATTTATAAAATCGCATAAGAACAACAATGTATATACATCAGTTGACAGGCGAGCCTTGTGAAATAGAGCAAGAAAAAATTTCTTTATTTCAGATAAAAGTTCACCTTTGTGCCTGTGGGTTATTGTATTTTTTTTTATAGTATTTTTATCCAATATTCTTGTTAAACTTACTCTAAGTGTTTCATGGTTTGGCGATAGTACTCTGATTCAATATTATTATATACATATTTATTTTCCACACCAGGTCGTAGCAAATCGTCCATGTCCCGGTTAAATCCATGAATATCCCTACGATCACTACCAGACTCTTCCCTGGAGTAAATATAAATAAATTATGTCATCGATGTTATAGATGAATATAACATAACACAAATACGAACGCTATTTTCGGCAAAGCCGACTATGCAATACTCTGTACCCAGTGTAATGACAATAGAATATAAGTGAATTTATGGATTACGTGGATGGTGACTTTAGGTCAGAGTCGACCATCAACAGTCCGGATCGAAAACAGAAAAAATGGGCACTATTGCTGTAAATTTTTAGAAGTCGGCTTCCACATTCTTTGATAATAACAAATTTCTAGCAGCAGCATGACATTCATAATATACCAATTACGGTCAAATCGAATGCATTTTTTTTAGACGATCTTTAAGGTGCGTTCTCTTAACGTTATTATTTGTCTTTAGAAATTGGAAGTACGTTGACAAATGTACAATCAATTTTTAAAAAATTGAACTGAAATATATTGGCTGATTTATACATATTTCCCTATGTGAATTGAAATGTTCAAAACAAAGGAAAATGGAACAGTTTTAGCCAAAAAATATCCACCTGCGGCTTAAAATAATCAAATTATTTAAATCTTTTTTAAAGTTCCCCTAATTGTATTGTTAGGCTGTATAAATGGAAAAAATTCCAAAATTAAATTTCAATCTGAAAACGTTACCGTTATACAAAAACAGGATTTCCCTTAGGAAGCTGTGTTCCAATTGAGAGGTCAATAAGGCTGCGTAAGTTGGACAGGATCGTCTGCGCAGCAGTAGACCTTTCAGATGGTGACGCAAATCTTTTATCCCCATGTTGTGACGTCTATGCCATATATACAGTCAAAAATTGTTATCAATTTAAATCAATTTCTGTGTCGGTGTCTGTATTACATGTATTAAGTGCTTAGCTAGCGTTAATATAGTTCGCACAAACAGACATTCAGACCGACATGCATAAAGCTAAAAATATTCATTGCCCCTTAAGTAAATCATATAATATATAATATAATATAATCATACCTTAGACGCTTAACGATTTCACTCGGACGGTCCTTATTTGCTTTGCGATCTAAGGTAGTTGGATTTTAAATAAGTATCATTAAGTTATTATTAAATATGTGTACATGAACATGAGAGTGTTGCAGTCGTGCTTAACCGACTGCGAAATACTTTGATACCATAAGTTAGTGGGAGTGGGCGTGGTCAAAATTTTTTTTTTACTGTTTCCTGACGGGTGTTTCTAGCAACATACCTTTTAAGTTTGGTGGCTTTAGCTTTTAAATTGTGTTAGACATATGGTCTTACCGATATACACTAACAGATGTATAGGTTTAGGGAGGCAGAGTGGGCGTGTCAATTCAATTTTTCATCAATGTCAGAGAAGTTACCAATAACATACTTTCAAAAGGGTCGAAGTTACTGGGGGCGTGTGGGCGTGGTCTGAAATTTTATATGTCGTTCTTTGAAAGAAATTACCAGCAAATTGCCACCTAAGTTTAGTCACTCTATCGTTAAAATTGTGGGATATATGCGGGTTTATCGATTTACGCTTTCCAAAATATAGGCGCAGGTGTGGTCTTGGCTATACAAATTATTATCGGTTCTTAAAGGCAGCTGCCAGTAACATTGCTTCAAAATTTGACGGGTGTAACTCATTTAACATTTTTAGGGGCGGGGGACCTGGGGGACGCGGAGGTGGGCGTGGTATTTGCCGATCTTTAAAGGTCATCGCCAACAACCTACTAGCCAAATTTAAAGACTGTGGCCTTAAAATTGTGGGAGATATGTGGCTTTATCGATTTGCGAATATCGATTTTATCGATTTCCTAGCCACCTAGTGGACGTAGCACTCCAATTTTAAGACTTTGTCTGACGCGAGCACAGACCAGTACATGTTCCAAGTTTCAAGTCTCAGTCTCTAAGGGTGTCGGTAAAAGTTGCGTTCATACACACAGACAGACAGGCAGACGGACAGACATGATACTATGATACCTTAGGTATCAAAGTATAAAAACCATTAGTAAGCTCACATGATTTGTTCGATGAAACCGCCTCATTTTCCGATCGTGGTAAGTTCCAAATTCCCTGCTTTTTTAGCATGTAGCGATGCCAGAAAAGTACAACCAGGAGCAGAAGATCGTATACAGCTTTGCCGTGTTTTACGAAAAACTCAAAGTCTGTAGTCTTTGCCAGTTTTATAAGCTTGAAGTCAAGAACAATTTTTTGATGCATTATGCATTTCAAGAAAATCATTGCCAATGTGTACGTAATAAGAGTTACCCAAAACGATTTTGTTGGTCGAGGTAATGTTAGAGCACCCCAGTAAAGGACGAGAAATGGCAATGGTAATGAAATTAAAGAGGAGTTTGCAGCCTGATTGATGAATACAGCCAAATAGCTGACTGCTTCCGTATTGGCAATAATCGCATACCATAAAGCAAACAGCATTTGTACAAACTCACTATGATCGAGAGTACTAAAGTCTTCGTTTCCTGACATCAGACTAAACGACGGTAGTTTTGATCTATCATTGATATCATCCAGTTGTTTGCTGAATAAAGGAACCGATTAAAATTTAAAAACTGCGTGTATCATATGTAAACTCACTAGTAGAGAGATTGATTCAAAAAGCTAAACATTGCAGCAGTATTAACCAGTCCTAGTCGATTCATGGTACTTATATCCTGTAAAGTCTTTTTCTCTGCAGACAGTACCTTGTGTACAAAGCGATAGTTACGGGATAGCCGATTTAGCCTAAATGTCACAAGCATTATTAATTCACTTGTAAGTTTAATTATTGGATGCGTTTCGAAGTCGATCTCAGAATCCGAGCTATTTTCTCCAATTTGCTTTGAGCGTAGTTGCTTTTGTGATTTGGACTGTAAATGAAAAATGTAAGCGTTAATTTACATAACAACTCAAGGATTTTACTGCTATAGTCGTCTGACGAGTGAGCTCGTCCTCTTTCTCCAGAAAATCATATTCATCGTCTAAGATCTGATCTTCAACTTCTTCCTCTTCAACAAACATATAATAATCTCCGGAACGTACGGCATGTGGATGAAGTTTTAAATTCCGCTTTTTCGATGGTCTCGTTCGTGTCAAAACTATGTTTTTTAATTTTGAGCTATTTGAATGTAAACTTTCCTCCGATCTCGAACTGGTTGGCGAACTCGGTGTAACCTCATGCTCCTCTAAAATGAAAAAGTTACTTCAGACACGAAAATCAAGATCACTTACTTTTATAGTTGTTCCTATTGGCAGTCCTGATTCGTTCCATTTTCGCTTTTACGCTTGCAAGAATGCTCTTTTCCGACTCTCTGCGATCGTAAATTTGTTTATAGTGCAAATTCTCAATAACAATGGCCCCACTGCGGAAATTTATTTGTACTATTCGAGATTAATACACACTTTAATTAATTAATTAAAATAATTGATTAAATTTTGTTCCCGTTGTTATCAAAAAATTACAAGTAAGATTAAAGAAAGGCCGAGTAGCCCAAGAACCCAGTGGGATCTTACAAAAGGTACGTCTGATGTGTGTCATAGATAAAGATTTATCACTTACCGCGACGCCAGAATTGTGTTAGCCTGAGTATCCATTATAATGTGGCAAAAATAGTATGATCGAAATATACGATGCTGAAAGATGATAAACGCAAAAATAATTGCATGCCAGATGAGGGTGTTATCGAAAATCATGCTGTTAGGTCCATAGTTGTAGCTACCCGTCCTTTCGGATAGTTTATTTCTATCATGATGGCTTAAGGATTGGTCATATTCCATAACGGCGAACAAACTCTGATAATCTTGTTTATTCTTTATGTTCAACATATTTCCGAATACAATAATGCTGGTTTTGATAACTATGTTGAAAACATTAAGCGCTATAAGAAAATTCCAGCGACATATGATGTAATGAATATTTTGCAGATATACTTCCGATCCTTGTAGCAGAAATACTAACGCGAATATAAGATATCCCAATGATAACATATCCATACTGCATACGCCACCCATAAACACAATCGCCAGTGTAAGCCAAAGAGCGTTACAAAAAATTACTATTTTGAAAACATCGGAATAGTTACGCACAAAGGAACAAAAATCATGCGTAGGATTTTTGAAGTAAACAAGGCCGAGCTTAGCAATATTGTTAACAATATTCCTGTTATCACCCCCGGGGTATGTGTGGTATTTCGTCTGACTTAAGTCTGCTTTAAATGCGCGCCGCTGACGCGATATAAGTAAGAGCACAATAAAATCTAGCATGAGTTTGGATGTAACTGAATCATCAATAAGATTCTCAATAGCTTTATCTGCAGAGATTTGATGAGACCTCATGGGAATAACTAAAACAAATTGATGAAAGCTTTTCATAACGGTTAGGTTTCATTGTAATACTTACTACGACATAGATTTGGTGGAAAATGTATAACATACACGTATTGTACCAATATTGAAAGTACAAAATATAGTTGGACAATATACCATATACGTGCACACTTCATTCGATTCAGACAGAGTAAGAGTATAAGCCAGATTAAGTATGTCAGTGCGAGTAAATCACGTCTATGGACAATTGTAGAAGCCAGGGCAATGAGGGTGATTTCCAAACCAAACTTGAAGAATCCATAATTAAACAGATATTTTAAAAGCTCGGGAAAATTCCGTTCCGCATCCTGACGATTCGTATGAGGGAAGAGAAGTTTCTGGTCTCGTGTGCTACCAATCGGCATTCGTATTAAATGATCACGTAGCTTTACCACAGCATGCAGTGTAGAGACGATCATGTATACAAGGTACGGTGCTAGGTAGCGTAATAATGCACCAAAACGCTGATCAGCTTTGCGAAGACCCATCCAATCGGCAAAATTAACTGTGTTGTTTCTCTACAAATAGGCAGATATGATATTACTTTACTTTATATTTAATAAGTATAATGCAAGCTTACACATGTATAATCGTAGGTTGTTTTGTCCAAATAGTCTATTTGGTAGATCATTTTCATCAGTATTAAAACGGAGACCCAAAATGTCACTATTCGAAAAATTATACGACGCATAAGGCGATTTACACAAACACTCAACAACGAGGATAGAAGAAGCAGAAGGTTAAAGCAGCATATCTCTGAAATAGCACAAGTAAAGGTAGTCAATATGACCGCCTTAATCATGTGGATTTCCAGAAATCGCCAAGCCACTTCTTTGCTGGGTCGAAACCATCGTTTAATTTTGGAACGTAATCTCCTATACGATATAGACAATATTGATTTCCATGACTTTTTGTGTATATAGGATTTGTGTTGATTGTTATTAAATTGCACTTGAGAGACTTTATGTCTTTGGTTTGGAAATGGTTGACGAACTGATTGCATAAAACGCCGATGAAAATAATGAAGTTGAACGACCGTAAAAATTACTGTCAATGTCGGTACAAGTAAATGTAGAAATAGATCTTTTGTTTTGTAGCGCCGTAAGCCAATATCATTTTGCCTAAGAGAAAATATTTTCTTATTTAATTTGATTGGAAATGCAAAGGCTGTACTTACAAGTTGGTATTAACATGGAAATACTCCTCCCAATAATGGTCAAAGTAGTCAAATTGGTAAGTGTATATAATTGTTAGTATAGTCATCGCATAGAATATGACAAACATCCAATAGCCGAACAAAAACTTAATCCAGAGGTGCAATGACATATGAAAAACCATTAGAAACAACAGGAACAGTGACATATAGCAAATTCGAAATCCAGTCATAACTTGATCAAGCATAGCACAGAGAAATATTAAGAAGATCAGCATCCACATCCAGATACGTGTGACAAAATTTGAAACACTTTCGAAAACAAATATAATTGCGCGAGGTGTCCTTGACTTCTCAAACGATGTTTGTTCAGATCGTGAATGTTTCTGGTTAAAAATCTGAGATAGTATATATCTTTTGTCCTCAGCTTTCTCTTTGAAATATTGGTGCGAAGTTATCCAGAATATACAAAGAAACGCAGTCTTAATAAATAATGGAATGCAGGGTTGCACGCCGTTATCCTTGGGATGAACAAATCCAATTTGTGCAAGATTTAATCCGTATATCTATGGATTGGATGAGTAAGCAATTAATTCAAATATCTACAAATATTAATTATTTAATTACTGTATCTTAATTCTGACAAAATTCAAAAATTCATTTGAAACATTTTTTTATGGTAATAATTATAAATACCTAGTGAAAAAGCTGTTAACATTAAACGGTAATAATATATATTGTCAGGTCAAGAGAATTATATATTAACGGATTTAGTTGTTATGTAACTTTCTACATTTTATAAATATAAAATTATATTCTATAAACATGCATACATCACCTTGGTGGGGAGCTCCGACTTATTTAAATTCATTCCATAAATATACTCTGCAATGAGGAGAAACTCAGCGTACATCACTACAAAGAAACTCATGCGCATCATTGATCGACGTTGGTTGGGTATCATCCACAAGATATTTGCCCAAATAAGCAACACGAAAGTTAACCAGCTATGATAAACAATTGACCAGATCTGAAATAGGAAAAATATTTAATATGTAGCTGATCACTCAAAATCGTGATTTAGAGGTGCCTAACGGTATTCATGCGAGGCTTTATTGATTCCCCAAACATCAATAATAATATTCAAAGTGAAGTGCTGCACTTGGGCTTGGAAGTTGGAAGAATATTACTGGTACCCTCTTCCGCCCACTCCCACTACAAATCTATTAAACCTGTTTAGTTTAGAGGGATTTTACAAATAAATTCTTAATTGTTCCACCCAAGATTTAAAAAAGATCAAAATTCAAATACAGATCTTCACCATCATAGTTAAAATAACTAAAATCTTAACTTTAAAACTGGAACTAATGCTTAAGTCACGACCAAAAAAGTCGTCCAAGATTACAACTGGAAATTTACAACTTGTAATTCTTTTTAATATATGGTTGGGTGATTATCGAAAGTCATCTTAATTTACACCTCTTCTGATTCGATACAATCATATTTTCTTTTTGTAGCTATGTGCGTCGCTATGAAGAGTTCTACCAAAGATGCGTGGCTCTCGATCATTGGAGGGCTCTATAATAAAGCCTTAAAGTGATGATGAACGCTGGCAGTGGCTACAGCCAGAATACTACGAATGAGCTGCAAATTAATTGGTCTGAACATGCTGACATAACTACAGTTTGGTGCAGTTCACCTACGGTAAATATTTGCTTTTGCTTAAGTAAAACCCGTATCGAATGCTGTGTCTCCACGGTGCGTATAAGTCTGTTTTGTTCGTTGAACAGGATTTTAGATTTACACTAGACTTCTCCGAGGATGCGCAGATTGCTCTAGGCAGACGGTGCCTAGTGGTTAACGAACTGCTCAGCAGATTCATCGCCGAAATAAAAATCTTTGGACTGTGGCCTATTTGCTAGAACGATATAAAGTTTTTGTTAAACAATGGATTGCCAAAAGCTTCAAGCACCTGTAGATGGTAAGCATTTTTGGTGAGGTACATCCCGGAGGCAAACTGAATGCTGGAGTGGATTGGAAAAAGATCGCGAGCACGGAAGCCGAAGGAGGCATAACTTGTACACAAAATGCTTCAGATGCATGGTCCCTCAGGTTTTTCCAAAAAGAAGAAGAACATTCTGGAGGAGTACGTTTCCGATGAGAACGACTTCGGGAGATTGCTTTGTTATATTGAGGTCGACGATGACTCTCATTTAGGGTGATTATCGAACCATTGTCAGTGGGAAGCATTAACACAAACGAAAGCAACGAGTAATAAAGTTGACAAACCCAATTTTAGGACTACAAATCGCTAGATGTTAGATCTCACTCTTTTGCCATTGCGGATGTTAGAGAAACGGCCCTATTGTGACCACCGCCATAAACAAGCAGTAATAAATAAGGAAAATATATTGCATTTCACATATGCATTGGAAATGTCATGACCCCAGTGGAAAACAAAGATCCCCATGACAAAAAATGGGAAACTTTAGAAAAGCTCTCGAAAAATTTTAAGTCACCCACAACCCTTTTGAAATTTGTGGATCCAATTTTGATCTCTTGGAGGAGTTACCAGTAACAAACTTTAAAAATTTGGTGACTCTAGCTTATAAATTGTGGAAGGTATGCGCATTTAAGATTTCTTGGGACGAAGTACCTTGGGGCGGTGGGTTTGGGGTTGTTCTGAAAATGTAAATGCCGACTTTTAAAGCAGATTGCCTAGCAGTTACTTTCCAAGCTTGGTAACTCTATCTTGGGAGCAACTTTATCGATTAGAGTTCCGCAATATCAGCTTTGGCGACTAAGAGCGCTGGAGTCGGCGTGGGCATACAAATTTGTTGGTTCTTAATGGCGGTTACCGGTAATATACTATAGTCATTTCAAAATTCTAGGAGCGGGGCCTGAAGGCTGGTCACATGCCGATCTATGCCGAGATATGTGGGCTTGTTGATTTGCGAAAAATTATGCGATCATATTGACGGACGGATAGATAGCATGACGAAGATTGCACAAAACCAATATACTCTGATACCGGAGGCATGATTAATACATAAAATACTATTTTTACTATATATAAAATAAATATTCGTAAGCAAAATGAAATTAAATTCGTACTTGCCATCATAATGATGTTGAGCAGTATATAGCAATTTTTATATATGAATGTTGTGACATCACAAATCATATAAAAAAATTGTTCCAGTAATGATGGTTCTTCAGTATCCAGTCTTTGTTGCAGAGATTCTCGAGTAACTTGTGATTTTTCATCGGGTTTTGGAATAACTTTCAATTGTATTGTTGTAAAAATCATGTAGCGGGCATTTTGTTTAATATTAAGCGTTATAATAAAATAGGATGCCATCAATGCAACTGGACTCAGATAAGAATCTACACTTAATTCATCATTTGGCTTAAATATCATTCCATTCGAATTTTGGGGAAAAAGTATTAGAAGTGGTTCGAGCCCCATAATGCTAAGAATGCTTTATTGCGAATGTAATTTTATTTAATAGCACTGAGCTTACCGTGCCCATATTGAACAGCTATCCAGGTAGACCTGTACTATTGGCAGTTGATATGCAACAAGTCCAATGATTTGCGCCGATATGACCATAGCAATAACGATTAGTGGATAATACATACCGCTGCAAAGTAAGTAAAAAGACAATTTTATTTTCGTCGCTGTCCACTACAATTGATACCCAATCATTACACATCAGTATCTCAAACAATTTAAATTAAATAATATTAAACAATAAAAGCTTGCAGAATTTAAATTTTTGACTTTAAATATATTATAAAAAGAAATAACGGCATTCTTAAGCAAGCTAAAATTACATACTTTATTACACCAGACTTATCTACCGATATATAAAATTTGATACTTGGACAAATTTTAAAATAGTTGATCAATGTTTTGCATAGGTATGTATACCCAGAGCGAATGAGCAGGCTGTATCCTCAAAATGGTGTCCATAGTTCTTATAGCCTCTGGGATCTACAGGTTTCATTTAGACGGACAGATAGATTAACGGACATGGCTAGATTCATTCGGATGATAATGGTCAAGGTTTTTTTGCTGGAAAATAGCCAAGAGAATAGTATGTCCTCGATGTTCAATGCTTTAAAGCTGGAGTCATTAAATATGGTTGTCTGGATTACAGAGTTTGATATTCAAAGCAATAATCTATATGTCATTTGGCTTTGGGTCAATTAAACAATTTAGTAAAGAGGCAATGGTATTTCATTAGTTTATTATGAACATATCTAGACAAAAGAAACAAGTTTTGTTTTTTTTTTTTAGCGTTCATAAACAAATATTTATTATTATTCACACTAATTAAAAATATTTATGTATTAAAAAAGGTTTTTGAAAAATGCAACTTAAATGAATTAATTTAAAAAGAAAATTAAAGTAACAAATTAAGCAATATAAATTTTATATTAAACTTATATATATATATTTATATCAAAGTCAGCCGACATGGACAACTATGTAATATTTTTAGAAATATGAATATGTAGGAGAAATATGAATATTTGTATAAAAACTTTTTTAAATTTATATTAAGCTCACTTTTTTTTGTTGTTATTTTGCTTATAACATTTTCGTAAAACCTCAACCACAAATAATTTATAAACTTAACAATAATCGGGTGGACCCCGATCTGAAAGGTTATTAAAGCTCCGGCGTACCGAAGACGGATTTTTGGTTGTTGTTGTTATAAATACCAATATATCTGTCGGTATAGAGCCCAATATGTACCAGCCACCATGAACATAATGAAATATAAGCTGCCAGGTAGTGATGGTCTTAAAGTGGAAGCAATGAATATGATCAAAAGGGAAAAAAGTGGAGCTGCGTAAAAGACAATGTATTTTTAGGGTTGAGTTTGTATTATTCCAAAACTATGCTTACTTGTCTTTAGTATATATCGAATGTACGCAATTATCATAAGACGGTTCATTTCAGAATATCTTAGAAACTCCGTTGGATTTTCGATATTATGTTCTTCGGGTTTTTTGGATTCCTCAAAGTGTTTTGATTGAGATTTTTTCTTACCAGATATAGTTATGAAAATGAGTAAAATCAAAGTCACAATTGTTACCATGATATCTGGACAAATCCAATATAATACTGAAATTACCCTATGGAAAAAGTTATAGTTAAGTTTCATAATAGATTCGCAGCTTTATTTACCGTACTCCCATAAAATTCACGAACCCAACTTGACGTAGAATAATCAATACTGAAGGCTTTATTTTCAAATAAGCCAACATTAAATGTATTAGGTTCGGAGCAACATGGCCTAAGACTAATAATGCACTCAGTGAAAATGCAAAAGCCAGAAATATTTTGAATGCCCTTCGTTTGGATAGCCAAGGTGAAACAAAAAACAACATTAGATATATCATCGATATTGCGACAGGCCGCGACAGCGAAGCTGTGTGCATAGCGTTAGTGATTGCTGTCATTGTAATATAATGGATTTCTTACCAAATATTAATGAGAATGGTAGTACCACCCGCACTAACGTATAAAACCCGTAATCAGGCATTTTGTTAAATTAAGAAAATTTGCCGCTATTTTATTTTATTAATACAAAATATTTCGTAAAATTACTAATTGACAAAATATATGTAGATTACTTTGTTTTCTCTGATGCTGAATTGTGAATCATGGCAATTTTTGAATGTTTACCTTATTTTTTAGTTTCGTAAAATATAATAATTGATTTTAATTACAGTTTCGACGAGAATTCAGTCAGCGTAGCTCGTAGCCAGGACTTAGCTCTCTTCAAAGTGCTAATCGAACCGTATCATTTATTTTAAATTAACTTAAGCAAAACAATTTTCTTCTGGATCAGCGACCAGCGGAATCATCTAAAATTTCGGTAAAAACTGCTCTGCTCTATGCTCTTCAACTTCCTTCACTCTGTTTTTCAAGCCTTGAAACTATTTAAAATTTTTTTTTTTTAATTCTTTTAAAAAAATATATAATTGTGTTTAGGACCGGCATTCAGATAATTTATGGCTTAGTTAAGAGTCACAAACTTTTCAGAATCAAAGTTCTATTTAAGTTTTAATCCAGCAAATTCGTCATAAAATCAAACACTTATTGACAGTTGCTTCTTATCAGCCATATCTACAATCCGGTCTGCCAATACTCATCTTATGTTTTCTCACAATTAGAATTTTAAAAGTTTATCGCATACATTTAAAACCTCATTTTGAATTCTTGGCGACATTTGCGTTACATTTTGTTTACCTTCCATGTTGTTCCTTAACGATTCATATTCCATTTCTATTCTGATCATTATCAAATTAAGAATAGTTCCAATAAGCTAATTAAAATTCACCATCAAATTGGATGTCAATTACCTTCTTCAATGAATTTCTCCCAGAGTGGCATCTGGTTTAAAGCCGATTTCGCTGATTACGTGGAACCAGCTTAATGACCAACAGAGTCGCTTGGAAACTTCGTTTCGACACTGCAAAATATGAAAGATCTTTAATCCGCCGCCTTACAACACAATGTTATTAAAAGGCATACTTACACACATAATTACAACACCTGTAAACCATTGATGTAAGCCATCAGTTACTGTTTTTATAATTCGATAAACCACACGTGCTGTGTTGCCAGAAACTTCTCAGCTAGATGGGGCGGGCTGGTGGTGACATGGTTTTCCAAAATTATTTTAGATTAACTGACAAATATATTATTCTAATTTTTCATTAACTTTTTCATAATGATATTCCGATACTTATCGCTAATTTTAATTTTTAATTTTAATCGTATTTAATTAAAAAAAGATTGCAACAATGAGAAAATAAATACTCATTATAAAATCTTTGAAGACAATTCTTTTATTCTTTTTATTTATTTATTTGAATTATTTTAAACATTTAAATTTATTTAGAATTTCAAACAAAGCAAGTTATGAGAAAATTATTGGTTGCTGGCTTGGGAATTTATGAATACGATATTTAATGCAAAACGTTTACCATATTCAACCGGGCTAGCTGCGTTTACCATATTCATATATTCCCACTTATGTATACTTGAGATACTTTCGGCAAAATAACCACTTTTCAAGAATTTAAATCAGCCATAATAATTATTGTGGCATACACCTGCTCTTATGCTGAATGCTGTAACGAACCTTTTCTTTCGGCTTAGCTGAACTCAGTCGAGCTGTGGGTTCGCGCAACAAATTTATATTTGATTGCGATGCGATAATTAACGACACATGGGCTTTTATATATATTAAATTAAATAGTGGTTTTTTTATTTAGTTTTACTATTCAATTTACAATTGTACTTGTTGATTTGCACTGTAGATGGCACTTCTATTTTATAGCAGTTCACTGTAGCCCTTGATCAGCTTCGAAGAGTTCACCTGTTCGCGAGGGTCTTGCTCCGGGACAATCCACGCACCAACCAAGCAAGCTTGTGACTTCCACCTGCCCGACAGCGTCACCATACGGCTTTCCGGTTATGCACCAGGATTCGCTCGCATACGCGCTGCCTAAACACAGGTTCAGTCTCGATCGGATCGTAGGTTTTGCGGATTCCGTCTGTCACTACAACCCAAGCGTGGCAACGATTTACTCTTCTCACTAATTTCAGGGACCTCAATGTCCTGCGCTATTATTTCGTTCTGGTCGCGTCGAGTCCTTCGACGTTGTGTATCGTCCTGCTTGATATTCACGATTCACACGTTCACTTGTTGTTTACTTTGGTTGTACTCGCTTAGGTTTTGTACAGAGCTTCCGCGCTTCTGAACTATGATGTCTTTTTTTTACTCTGACTCTGTTTTGACAGCGTTTTCCCCTTCTCGTATGGGTTCTGACTCTCTCTTCAGTGTGCTGCGCTGCTCTTTTTATAGCCCGTGTCGCAGCCTTTTGTCGCGACTGTACCAAAGATCACATGATCGTCTCGGTGGCGTGATCTTTGGTAATTTTCCACTACCATTTGCTGGCGCCAGCCTATGTCTGCCGTTAGTGCGAGTATGGATGGCGATATTGCGCTCGCCATACTCCTCACACCATAACGGCACATGTCCCGATGGACATGTGTGTCAGACACGCTCATATGGCTGACAACCTGCGTGAGAAAGAGAGAGGGCGAAAGAGAGCGAATTCGCCGCAACTGCAATCAGGGTCGGATCTCCGTCTGATATACAGTTACTGTGAGGGGCGCATATAGCATAAATGTATGTTTCACATGCATTTATTTGTTGAGGCTATATGGTTCCTCACAATGCAATAGAAGCATTCTTGTAATTTTATTGTTTTTTTATTTTTCCACAGCACAATTGTTTCCATTATGCACATGAGCATCTTGATAATTTTATGTTTTTTAAAGTCTCAAATGTAACTCGGAGTTTGTACTTGATTTTGTTTTGAAATAGTTCCAGATAAGCATTACACCCAAAATCAGCAACGCCACATGAATTCGGAATAAACCAAGAAAATTGAATCTGAAATCGCTGCATACTTTTCGGTGTCTTTTGAAAAGATTAGAGGCCTAAAACCATATTAATGCTTGCCCTTAGGTAAGCAATCTAATTATTTATTGTAAGAAATAAAGCAAATAATTTGTTTTTTGTTAAATCAATAATTAAAAAAAAATTGTGTTGTACATTAAAAAAAAAAATGAATTTTTAACAGCATCAGCAAAAAAAATAATTTTTTATTAAGACATAAAATTAAAAAGATATTTGATAAATATAACAGAAATAATTATAAGCATACACGTATTTCAATCGATGTCTTATTCACATTCCAATATGTTAATTTCAATGAGTGTTTTGAGGAAATACGGATAATTTCCTTTAATCGTTGTAAAATAAAAATCCGAACTAAATTGAGTTTATGTATGTTATATGGATTTTATTACAACTGTAATGCATGCCATAATGAGCATAACATTGATAACGTTTAACATTTTTATGTCAAACGAACAGATGTTAAAAATGACAGTTAAATTTCAATTGAATGTTTGATTTTTGACAAATAAGAAAAATGTATATAAAATAAAAAAATTGTATTAATACCAAATACTCTATCAAGAATTGAAGCTAATAATATTTGGCTAATTAGCAATCTTGCTCACTCATCGCTTCAGAACATTCTTATATTCTAAAAGCAGGTAATTCAATTTTAAATGTGGAACGTCATTATTACATACATTATTTTTACCAATATTGAAAATGTTTTCCTTTTAGAATAGTTTAACAGATTTATGATTTATGATTTATTTCGTTCTTAAATTTAAGTAATTGGAACACAGAACATCTTGTGTTCACCGAAACTTAACTTCTTTTTCTAGTTGTCGGTCGCTGACTTCAAACACATATAAGTATTGAAGCCAAATAATTAGCTCAATTTAATTTAACTGATCATAAACCAAAATTAGCAACAATAAAAAATTGACTGTCGAAACTGGTAACCACACCTTCATTTTGTATAACGCACTGATACAAATTTTAGCCATAATACCTGGAAGAAAACAAAAACTTTGGCACGCTACACAGGGCCAAAAAATAGGTATATTTATAAGTAATTAGTATGCCAATCGAATGAAAATCAATCAAATAGTTAAATAGTGGAATGGAATTTTAAATTGCTGCCGTATCGAATTTCCTTTGGCCTTTACCATAATATTTCGACATTATATATACACATTTCTGATCTGCTCCAAAAACCACGCGTCAAAACTCCCTCTTTTTGCTCTTTTACAAACGTGTCAATTTTGGAAACTTAAAAGTGGGCGAAGTGCCACAATATATACGTATGTGGATGTGTTACCATTATTCAATGTTTTTCTGTCACTGCTCATACAAATTACTCGTGTATTTATGTCAGTTACACAGTACTAAGTTATTATTATGTGAATTATCGTAACTTGTCTATGCTTACGAGCGTGTGAAAAATAACAATAAACTTACCTAAGCACAATACTTCTAAGACCGGGAAGACGATCTGCATTCATGGTAAGCTTACAGTTTCTTGGGCTCTGAATCATGACCACTCTCAACATGCCGCAAACAATGCGCTTCAAAACTTATAACTTACATAGGTTAAGATCGCGACAGCAAGACAACAACATATAACATAAAACAATACTTTTTTGGAGCATACTCAGTCAAGCGGCGCTCTTCTGCAACGAAAAAATTTCTCCAAACCAGTTAAACAACTCAAAGAGCCGAAAAAGTGACTGAAATCCGCGTGCTTGGACTCGAGCCGCCTCAGTATTGTCTTAAAGCTGTTGGATAGTGCACGAAATTCAATTTCTTTAAAAGTAAACCAAATATCTGAGTTGAATTGTGAAAGGCTTTTACTTGTCAGCAGCCACAAATTTGTGATTTAAACTTACTTGAAGAATCGCGCACACAACTTAGGTGATAACGTGAAGACGAGTCATAGATTGCTGCCAAATTTTAAGACTTGCTAATTTGCTACATTTATGTGAGTAACTTATTTTTGTGAGAAACTCCTTTATTAATCATTTACTCAAGTTGTACATATGTATTCAAAGTCGCAGTTCCACAACAATAAATATATCTGCATGTGTACATAATTACTGCTATGTATTCATTGTCTTCACAAAGATATATATGCGTATATTCACACTTATGTACATCGTTCGTTGCTATATAAGTGTATTGAGTTGTGGCTTAAAGGTGAAAGTTAGACAATGAAAGTTCATATATCTGTGTATTTGTGTATGTATAATATGTGTTAATTCTACGTAAAGCGTATATACATTGGAAATTGGATCATATAAGGAATAATATTTTATATCACTTTAAGCTGTTGGAGATGCTACATTCTGTCTGTTAAATATTTAACAATGCCTTTTTAAAGCAATCACAGTTTTTTTTTAACTATTTACATTTATTGACTGCAGATAAGGCACGCTTAACATAACAATAAAAATCACTAGGGATTAAACAAAGCAAAATTTCGGGAATGTAGCTCAAAAAAAAAATGGATTAAGATCCAGACGGGCTTTCCACAAAAGAATGTGGAATTAAAAACACAAAACCAGCACTCTCATTTTCTCTTTGCGAACAGAGTATAAAATATGTGCATATTTGCCAGCTTGCTTAAGTGTCATCTTTAGAAATTTGGACTGGTTCTGGTTTGGCATGACTTAAATTTTTTTATGCCCTTGCAGATGGTGTTATAATTTTTTCTTTAAGTTTGTAACGCATTAAAGGCGACATTAATGATAAATATTTTTCATAAACACAAGCAATGCTTTAAAGCTACCGCTTTGAAAATATTGAAATATATCCGATCAAACTATCTAATTAAAACAATTATCATGCGTCTAAATATTTAAATTATTAATTTCTTAAGAAACACACTAAATTAGTAAGTGTACGTTACCGTGGAATTATAAGGGAATTGAATCGCCGTCATCAACAATGTTGTTTTTTTTATCACGTATTTATATTAAACCAGTTCTCTTATATCCAAAATAAATAAAACCGTTGAAAATACGAACTAAAGAACTTCGAATAACCAATAAAGGCGAGAGGCACTTAACAATATATATAGTGCATGATATTATTGATACATAATGAAATAAAGCTACGCAATACGCATTCAAATGTTTTGCCGTCAATCCATTGGCCGATTTGTCTCCAAAAAACAATAAATACATGCAAACATGTTCAGCTTATGTAAATCAAATTTCCGGGAACACAAAAACATTTTTGCGGAAGTAAAAGTATCAAATGTATTTTCGTAGTCCTGCTTCGCAAATATCATAATTAATACTCAAAAAATTCAATAAATCTAATTTGGTGAATCGACTTTTCCTGTCAACAGATTATTTTTAGAGGATTGAATTGAATTTTGGTATGAAGTAAGCTCAATCTTAATCCGTTTTACGCTTTTCTTTAGCGATCCTCCGTGGGTGGAAGCTGAGTGTCTGACTAAAGCCAAATTGCATTTTAATATTGTTTTTATACACATGGTATACCCACTAAAGGTATGACCGTTTTCCTTATATCCCTATATTGATAGCAATAATGGGCACAATTTTAGAGATATTTGGTTGGAATATTCAGTGGCATAACATAAATCAACTTTGAAATATTTATTTCAGGATATCGCCTAGTTTACTTCTGTTGACTTACATAATAGACATTAAAATCATTAATACTCATCTCTCCATTTTCAGGTGATGCTACAAGAACTTACTCGCACCAAAGACCAACTCATGCTGAATTCAAGAACTTGTCTTATTTTTTGCGTAGTTATCTCTTGCCTAGTTTACTTCGGCGATGCCCATGGAAGACTTATTGAGCCCCCAAGTAGGGCAACAGCCTGGCGTTATGGGTTCCAAACACCGCCAGATTATAATGATCACGAACTTTATTGCGGTGGATTTACTCGACAGTGGAAACGCAATGGTGGCAAATGTGGAGAGTGTGGCGATGCCTGGGACATGTCTGAGCCACGGCCTCATGAAAATGGTGGTCAATGGGGCCAGGGTGTAGTTGTACGAAGTTATTTGCCCGGCTCTGAAATGACAATTCGGGTGGAGTTGACTGCTAGTCATATGGGGTAAGAGGAAAATATACGTTTAATCAGAAAATTTCAAGCTAAATTTATTCTCTTCACAGATATTTTGAGTTTAGATTATGCGAAAAGCCAGCTGCTAAACAGTTTTGCCTTGATAAAAATGTGCTGCATTTAATTCGCGGATCCCCTTCGCAGCATCATCCAACTGATTTGGACACTCGATTCTATCCCCGTAATGGGAGTCGCATTTATGAAATCATAGCACGTTTGCCTGGTAAATGGATTTCTTGCTTTAGCACTTTCTTCTAGGTAGCTTCTAGATAAAAATCAATTTGATTTATTTCAGATATGCTCTGCAATCAGTGTGTGCTGCAATGGCGTTATATAGCCGGAAATAATTGGGGGCTATGTGAAGATGGCAGCGGTGCAGTTGGCTGTGGTCCTCAGGAGGAGTTTCGCGCATGCTCGGACATAGCAATAACTACAGATGCTCGTCTTCCTAATCGTCCTGTTCGACCAGTGCATCGTCCTCCAACACAACCTACGACTCCGAAGAGCGATCAAATAGAACTGGATGACGAACAACACTTCACTTGGTTAATAATTTGTATCGTCGTTATCTTATTACTGACGATACCTGCCCTAGGCATATGTGTTGTGTATAAGCTATTCAAGCCTACCAAGTTAACCAAATGGAAGAACACATTTTCAAACAAATTCTGCCAAAAACAAAAAAATGCCTCGTTAGTAAATTTATCACAGAGCAAAGTCTTCAAGCCCATTATGTCAACCAATGAGCTTGAGAAAAGTGCTGAAGGCAACAATGGCAGCCAACTGCCAAGTCTGCAGAGCACACCATCTAATCCACCTATTCCACCACCTAGAACAAAACGAGACTCTCGTATACAGACAATTTCCATTATATCCTAAAAGTACTTTTCCACTGCCGGTATTGATCCAAGTAAATTTAATTACTTAATTTCCCTATTATATTGGGTTCGAAAGTGAAACAAACTGATATTTATTAATTATATTTAAACAATAGTATTGTTGAGGTATGTAAAAGTGCATCGGCATAGACTACAAGCTAGTTTAATTAAAGTGTTTATTTTTGACTGCCTTATTGTAGCTTAAGTATTTTAAGATCAATTTTTTTATGTGATAGTTATGTGTGTATCTTCCTTTTCACAAAAATATGTTTTCATATATAAAATAGCTGTCTTCAAGAAATATATATATATACATAAGCATTTATTGCTTAACTATTTGGAAAGTAAAGCTGAAGAATATTTTTTTATATATAATATTTTTTTACCATAGCAAAAATCCTATTTTTTTCACAATGTTTTTCCCGCACACTGCAAAGGGTACAGCCACCAGCTTGAAACCTTTAATCTAGGACACCCATTACAATTATATACAATTAACATATCCTCATTTAGTTGCATAGAATTGTCTTTAAAATGCATTTCATCACTTATAGGATTTACAATATTGTATCCCAATGCATTATTAAAGTCAAGGATCTGTCAACCCCCTTTCGAAAACGAAAATAAATTGTACTCCAAGAATCTCCCACAATTAAAATGCTCGAGTTACCAATCTTGATCTGATTTACCCCTAATAAGGTACTTAAAAGTGATGATCTTATGAATCACCAATATCTCTCACAGTCTTGGAGACAGTGTTTCCAAATTTGTAAGGTAGCCACTGACAAGCTGTAGAGCCCTTGAAACTGTTATTTACGCCTGTGGAGTCGAAGTCAGTTTTGTCCAAATGTAACTTTTCCTCTAATAATTATGTTTGATAAACTTATCGTTAATTGGGGCAGATATTCTTTGTACTGTTCACAAAATAGACATATTATAATTTCCTGTGATAAAAATATCAGAGAACATTTTAATTGCTAGGAAATGTGTAATGAATTGAAGTAGCCGCCTCCGACCTCATAATATGTGTGTGTATACAAACAGTTTCCATCATCATAGACTAAAGACTACATTCAACTAGTCTTTCAGTGTTTTTGATTATATTTTGACTACATCCGCATTTTTACTGTGGTAGGCATTTGCGTTAAATAAATATTTTTATAAACAATATTTCGAAATGATGGAGCTGTCCAAAAGCGACACTTCTTGGTGGAGATTGTGTGTGAAATTTCCCATAAATCAATAGGCAAGCTACAAAAATTTCCCGCAACCTATAGTTCATTTATGAACAATGAGTTGTATATCCACATATAGATATAATGTACACTTTTCTATATATACGTAAATATACATATTTACAAACACTTTTCTATGTATATGAAAATATACATATGTATGCGTACGTAAATATACACATCCAAATAATATATCGAATTAAAAAATCTA
Organism: Drosophila nr. perissopoda 5 BK-2023a; assembly: GCA_035044105.1. NCBI lineage: Eukaryota > Metazoa > Arthropoda > Insecta > Diptera > Drosophilidae > Drosophila > Drosophila nr. perissopoda 5 BK-2023a. The sequence continues at coordinate 229,960 of JAWNMK010000197.1, read as the reverse complement.
AATTCCCTTGCAGAAGCTGTAAATAAAATATGTTTTTACATTTTAAAAATGCTCATAAAATAAAATATATTTTTCTATAATTTGGAATGGAGGGACAAAACTACACTATCTCTAATAATTTGAGTAATATTTTTTTCGCCGAGCAACTACATACTTTGTTCATTGTGATCATTCGGATCTATTGCGGATGGTGACTTTAGTTCTCTGTCTTCTCTTAAAAAAAAATATTATGCAACAATTTTTTGGTTTTATAAATATATCTGTAAAAATAAGAAATCCCTAAGTCTATAATGACGTATATGTTCGATTAAAATTGGAAATGGTTCTATCAACTCATTACACAATTCGTGACATAACGATAATACCAGATGTGAGGGTATAGTATGCCAAACGACTAGTTCACAGTCTCTTTCGTTAGTCAACTGTCAGTATTGGTTCCTAGCAGACGTGTGTGCTGTGTGACTCAACGTTCTACATATGCATACATATATAGAGGAACTATTTATACATTACGGATTGTAAAAATATACGCGTATATTTTGAAACAAATTTTTCAATGGCCTCGGAGCATGAGACACCATCTGTTGTGCAAAATGCTGAGCAGAATGGAAATTCGGACACAGACCCAGAAAATATTCCATACCATGCTCGGGAGAATGCACTTCCGTTTACTTACGGCAATATTCCCGTGGGCTTTAATACCAGCGAACTGAATCATGTCGGTGACACCAATCATCTGGATATACTGGATACTAAACTTGGGCATAACACTTACTCGGGAACCCAGAGCAATACCGTAGCACGCAAAACTGTTAGACCGAGTATATCTTCTTCATGTCCATTGGTGCGGAAGACACCTTCACGAAAGGAGTTCGAAGATATGCTAATGGAACGAAAGGTGCAAGCCATCGAAGCAAACAAAGACTCTGCCAGAGAGTTATTACAGGATGAAACAATTCAGAGGGATTTGGATGAGCTGCATAGGAAGTTAAATGCACCATTACTTGCCGCAAAAGAAATTAAGGAAAGACAGATTGAGTCCATAGACCTGCCTGATGCCGATGCACGTTCCTTAACTAAATACAAAAAACCCGACTTAGTGTTGGAGGAAAAGAGTCGATCAAAAACGCCGACCTTTCCATATGTTCAAAACATCGGAAACTCTGATCGCTGTGTCAGTCCATATCCAGTTGCGAAGCCACTCAATAATCTGATGATCGACGAGATCGGTGCAACAGCACAGCAAGCCAAACAGAATATTCAACATTTTGATAGTATCAGCAATACTAAAGAAGTTGATCCGCATTTAGTAAAATTTGCAAAGGATTTGTCAGAGTTCTGGTATAAGCCCAACATGTCTCGCGAAGAAGCCGTCGATTTATTGCGTGATGCGGTGCCCGGAACATTTATTATTCGTAACTCGACAACCTATCGAAATGCATTTGGCTTGGTGCTGCGTGTTGCTAAGCCACCTCCCGGCGTGGTGACTGGACCGGGATATGGAAACCAGCTGGTCCGACATTTTCTATTGGAGCCGACAACGCGTGGTGTCTGTCTTAAAGGATGTGTCAATGAACCAATATTTACATCTTTATCCGCATTCGTATATGAACATTCAATTAATCAAATGTCACTACCGTGCACCCTTATATTACCAGATCGGGATCATTTGTATGTCTCCAATAACGAAGAGTTAATCCACAACCAAAAACAGATGCTTGCACAGGGTGCGGCCTGCAATGTCCTTTACTTGTTTCAAGGTGATATGGAGTCGCTTACCGGTGACGATGCAGTTCGAAAGGCGGTGTTTGAAATGCTCACAGAGCGTAGGCGTCCAGTTCCGTTGGAGGTACACTTTAAAGTATCTAATCAGGGCATTACCTTAACCGATAATACCCGCACAAAGTTCTTCAGACGGCACTACCCAACAAAGAACATATCACACTTTTGTATGGATCCAAACAATCACTTCTGGAGTGTTCCTGCATCTGACGAAGGATTGCATCGCTCAGTCAAAAAGTCAATATTTGCGTTTATAGCGCGTCCACTGACCGGATCGAAAGATAACCAATGCCATATCTTTTGCGATCTGTCCTCAGCGCAGCCTGCATCCGCCATAGTTTCGTTTGCCCATAAAGTTCTATCACTTGATAATTCCAGTTGTAAAATATTATGAACATTTTGTATAATCTCTTCCAATAAATATATCTATTGAAGTAAAAATAAAATGTAACATCATTAAAGTTGGAGTGTTTTATGTACATATACATATACAGTGAAAGACACCTTTTTAGGCACAGAGTCAAAGAAAAAAAGTAATTGCCTGCCATAAACTAATCATTAATTATTTTTCAAAAATTCCAAAGACCGATGGTAGGTACAGGTATTAACCACCTAAATTAATATATGACCCCAAAACACTGGGGTTTCCCCACCTGCTAGGTAGGATTATGTAAAAAAGTAGCTTATTTTCTTTGACTCTGTGCCTAATAAGCTGTCTTTCACTGTATGTAAATTATATACATAAACAGGAATATTCTTAAAATGCTCTGATTTTGCTTCATTTCTTCATAGGCTATTAAAAATTTCCAAGTTGACCCGATAGAAGAAGAATTTAAATAATATTAGCAACATATAATTATAAAATCTGAGGTAAATAAATTTGAGTTTTAGCCAAACTAAAAGCGAACTAGCTGTTTTCAGCTTCGAACAAGACTTTATTAGTATCCAACTCATTTATTATATATAACAAACGCAATTTAACTAATCGGTCGAATATCAAGTTCTTGAATAAAATGCATTTTGTGATTTTAGAAATTTTAGATTTTAATCAATTGTAAAAATAATTCAACCCCAGTTTAATAATATTTTCATTACTTAGACTCTGTCGAAGAGCCAGTTATTCCAGATATTAGTTGCTTTGTGAATTTACGTAGTTCCAAAGGATCCTCGTTGTTAAAATCATCCATAACTGACTGCATTTGTTCCTTAAGTCCATCGGCTATTGATGTTGTGATTAGATCCTTGAACAGGTTTGTAATAGGACTTAAAATAAGACCTGTAAACTCGCGAATTAAACGGGCTTGGTCCAATTGTACTTGAATATTGCTGTCATGTAAAATAAGCTTATTATTATATATTTATAAATCATTGTGATACCGCAGCACCTGAATTCAATTATACGAAAATCATGAAGATGCAGTTTCGAATTTATTACATTCACAGCGAGCTCTGCGTAAACGATCGTGTCATCTAATGTGCCAAGCACTTTTCCATATCCTTCGATAGCCATCAACTTGAGCAAAAAGTTATATTCAAACTATAAAAGAAACCGACACAATGTAATGAAAATATGTATATACCTTGATATCTAAATATTAATTGCAGTTTGGGTGTGTTCGTGTATTCCTTTATCCCATATTTGATTCTAGACAGCAAACAAAGATTATCCCTTTATAAAAGTATCTTGCCTAGTCTGTCTGCTTATTTTGTAAGCTAGTATATAATGCTTAAGATTTGCTTTTTAAAACTCGTACGTATATAGAATGCCTACATTCCAGAAAAATCCATTCCCGATTCCATAAAATGTATGAATATAGAATATATTTTCTTGACCAGGATCAACAGTCGAGTTTATATGTGTGTCCGTCTAGCTTTGTGAATACAGATCATATATGGTCACTGAGAACTTTACTTACCTGAAGCTTATTAATTTTTAGATAAAATTTACTTAAGAACGATTTGCCTTCATATGTCATGAATGCATTATTGTGTCTGTGTATGCCCGCAAGATTGTAGACAATGCCATTACTTAGGTGCAGACCAGCTTCATAGGTGATGAAGAAAGGTTTCTATTGAATTTTTAGAGTTGTATAATTTGGACATTATATCATTGAAAGATAAACTTACAATAGATAAACTTTCTTTAATATCCGGAAGGTCTAAGTGCTCTATTCCCAGCTTTTGAAGATGTAAAATTACCATAGGCGTCACTACATCAACTTCGGCATTGATATTAGACCAACCGACGTCTTCTTTTTCAAAACTGCTCTCGGGTTCGGTGTCATTTTGCGCATCTCGGCGATATCTAAAGATAAGAGATAAAAAATAAAGAAAGAAAATCTCAAAATATATCGTACTCGTCCTAAATTATCAATTCTACAAATACGATTTCTTAACGTTATTTCTACAGTTGACCGAAATATATATAATGATAAGGGATCGGGCTACTGAATTGAAAGACTACATCTTTAATAGTGTGAAATCGTGAAGTTTTATCAATAAAATTAATTAGACTTTATCTGCTGTCGTATAGACGGACAGATAATTCGAACTTATTGTTTAAATATTGGTAACAATAATAATATAAGGAGAGAAGATTAACTAATTTAGTTCACATTCTTTAACCAGCCAAACCAATTCAGTTTGTGACATTAACGAGTGCGAGTTGAAAAGTGAGCAAGTTTAATTTCATTTTCAAATGCGATCGACAAACTCAGATAACAAGATAAGTTTTAAAAAATTATGTTCACACATTTTATTGAAATGGACTTTATAAATTAAAGTACATCTGGGGTAAGGTTATCCTGTATAACCAAAGACCCATAGCATAAATATATTACTGTAAAATGTAGGCATTCACTTAAATTTTCTGGGAAAAAAGCAATGTTTCATCTGCTAATCCCAAATGTTTTGATTAAATATATCTTTAACAGAATAAAATGTGAACCAAGCTAGAATTTCCTCAAATCTAATAGGAAATTAAAAAGTAAAATAAAAAACGTTTCTGTAGTGCCTAACTAACTGCGAGTACTCTGTTACCAGTGTAATCCAAGCTCAAATTGTAGGCGATAAAGAATTTCGCGATTTTTAGGGGCTTGATAGGACGATGACAAGATGTTCTCAGCAATCTTAAGAGGCGGTGTTTAGTAACCTACCTTCCAAGTTTGAAATTAAATTGTGGAAGATGCTCCTTTTTTAGGGACCGATTTTTGAAGTTATTCCATCTTCCTTGTTGACTTTAGCCCTCAAATTTTTGCAAATAGATTGGTGTTTTAACATCTGAACAACTACTCCATGTTCCAAGCCTCTAACCGTAAGGGCTTCCAAAAACTTCAAAGTGACAAAAAGCTCAACAGCATTGCTCAACAAAAAAATCTCTTTTACTTTCTGTAATACAAAAATTTTCATTTAGACTGAAGAATTGCATCTATGCATTATAAGCTATCTCATATGGTGAGAAAAATTAGAGTCTAAGACAAATGTGTGTTAAATAAATTTGCATTATAGTAAAATAAGTTTGCAATAATTTTTAAATAGTGGAATTAATGACCTCTGTTCAGCTGAATTTGGCCGTAAAACCATTTGTCATTCTAAAATTATTTATGCACACCAGAGAATATATACGGAACTCCCCCCAAGGCGACCAACATTCTTGTTCTTGGTAGCTATGATAACGAATAAGACCCCAAACATTGTGCCGGCATATTTTTGGTTCAAAGAATTTTTGATTAATTTATATTTTTATACCAAATGTAGAAGAGTTTATTGGTTCTCTGCAATAACTTTTTGGCTATCCGCACGTATACACTCAACCTTTTCCGACGCAATAGAAATTGGATACATACATACATATGTATGTACACATGTATACGTACTTTGTCATATCTGCGCCACACAAAGTGTTAATACGCTGCTCACACATAGAGCAATGTGAAACGCAATTCACATACCCAACAGATAAACTCTTTTACAGCTAGTTAGTTGGTTTATCTGTTTCACAACCACAACAACAAAAAATGTATTATTATAGATTTGTGAATTTCAACGACCAGTAAAGCTCTCTGACGATCGCCGAACAAGACATACTATACAGACCGGCGCACACTTTGTCACATCTAATTTGTTCATATAGTAAAGATACCGATTGAATATATGTACTATATGTCATAGTATTCTGAAGTCGATATTTTTGGGTAAGAAGTATAATGAAACTTGCATCTCAATGCTAACGAGTAAGACATGCATACAATATCCTGCAGTCTTCACTATCTTTTGAATTACACAACTTATCGTCCTTTTTATCAAAGAGATTCCCATTTGGGATATTAATGTAGACATGCACATTTACTCTTTTTAATCGTTTGAAGCCCGATCATGTGAAAAACTCTATAATCAGAAAATACCTCAATAATCTACACAGTTAAGAAATCTTCAGTCAATAAATCGACGAAGATTATAAATATTGAATCTTGTCCCTGACCGGACTTTATTGGCTTATCGGATTCGTTGACATTTTCCGTAGCATCAATTTCTAGATGATAATAGCGAATAGTTTAGATTTAGTGCAATCTTTTTCTGAGTGTCGGATAGATTTCCGTATGGTAATAATATTCAGAAGCAAGCTAAAAACATGGTTCATATGAAATTTAAAATAATAAAATAAACTGCATCTTATACGATGACATCCGTATTTAACAAACCAAAATAATTAACATAGAAGGTTAGGTTTTAACGGTTGCCGACCAAGGTCGGCACACTTAGGCCAGTTTTGGCCCGTTGTGATACCCGTAGTTCTCAAAGAAAGAGTGATAAGACAGAGAGAGATAGTAGGAGAATAAAAAGGAGAAGACTAAACTGCCAAACAACCATGCCTGCAGCGCGACTCGAACCCCCGACTTTATTTTTCGTATAAGGGATATGAATGAGTTTTTACACACTCAACGCTTACGATCATTGAGGCATATTTTTATTACATTTAGTTACTATCTGAAACTCATTTCTACTTTTATATTTATTTATATTTATTTATACTCAATAATGTAAACATGTCATGAAATGTTTGTTTTATTTATTATATTAATTCAAGCAGCATTGTAAATTCAATCGGTCTGTAGTTCCTCACGTCGACATCTGTCTGAAACATGTATACATACACTTCACGAAATTCGATTAAAGGCACTTGATTTTCTCCTTCTAAGGTTTGAAATAAAACTAAGATATTGGGATTTTAGACCATTACCTAACGAGGCCATAACAGTCTTCGTTGGCCACTCCTGCGTCCAGGACATGTGTTCTTTTGCAACATTTAATCTGGCTATATGCTGTGCCTGCGTTAATACAGGATTTGACCCAATTTTCTTTAAAATCGATCGATTACTACCTGATAAAAATTGTTAAACACGATGTTTGGATATTTGTAACCTGCAGCTTATTTATCTAACCCAACCCGTAAGATTGCTAATTTTGCTTGTGTTATAATTTATCGCTATTGGTTTTCTAGCATTGTTTGTTGAAGGTTTCTTTTAACTGTAATATGCCATCAACTGCTGATGCCGACAGACTACATTTAATTAATATTTGTCCGTTGTTCATTCCAGTATCTTTGATAGCCACGATCATAACTATCTCCACAGGTTAGAGTGTTTTTTTCTTTCCCATTCCAAATTTTTGTAAAATATGTATTCTTTATTATCCCATTTAAAGAAATTCCATATAATGCCATACTTTCTTTTCCGAAGACCACAAAATTACTGCCTTTAATCGAATTTCGCACACCCCACTTAAAAGAAAAATTATTGAAAAATGTTAAGTTAATGCTACAAATTTAATTCATTTTTTATTTAATGGGTATTTAAAACAGTTAACTTTTGTAAAACAAAAAAATTTGGAAAATTTTATTTCAAATTTTATAAGGAAAAAAATCAAGTGCCATTAATCGAATATCGGGGAGTGTGTAATGAAAATTAATTAAGAGCAAAATGATTTTTGTATAGATTTAAACTATTTACAAATGCAGTTGCACTTGCATCCGACATTTTTATTCGTATAAACTGATTAAAAAAATGATATTTACACTCCTCGTCACTTGAATAGAACACCTTTTACAATGTCTTTACAGCTGCTCACAACTCGTATTTTAGAATGATAAAAAATAATCAATTTTCTTCATACTTTTTTGTACTCCTAATCGTACTAACTAATAACTGTTATATATTCATTTCCCCTTAATGTTCGAGTCACTTGAACAGTGCATATATGTACAATTAGGAAAAAGAATCGCACTGACTTTAAAAATTTGGCATACTTTTGGCACATAGTGAATCTCATCTTTTTATTCAGAAATAATATTTCTTAATATACGGATTCAGCTTTTCTTAATTTCACATGTGTACAAGACACCGTAGCATCAGATTTGAAGATTTACAAGATCAGATATAAATACATTATAGATAGTTTATAAATTCATATAATTACAAGCCGAGCCAGTAAATTGTATAACTTGTTTTAGAATTTTAGAACTGGTTTTTCTAAAAATTAGCGTTTTCATTTCTACTTTTCAAGGAAAAGCTTTTCTAAGTTTAGTTGGTTCGGTGATCGTTCTTCTCTTATTTTCAAAAGTATTTTAAAAAAAACCTGGGAGAGAAAATATCAAATGCAAAACAATGTGTTTACTAAGAATGAAATCCTTTTTTGTAAAAGTTATGCATTTAATTTACCTACTGATTAAATTTAGACAGTTAAATATATTTGAACTTGACACAAAACATAAGTTTACGATAAAAATCAGACTTAAAGGCAAGATGTATATAAGCAGGAAAATGGATTTGTAAAAAATTTTATAATACCTTGTATAATACCTTTATAATATGTACCTAATAACCTTCTTCTTCGACTCTTTCCTTTTTTTCATTTTTATTTACTTAACTTCTTCTGGTCTGATACTCAAGAGTATTGTGCCGTCAGTCATGCCCTATTACAACGTTCTCACTTGTTATATTTAATTGCTCTGTACTTTACTTTATTGCATCAAACGTCAAAAGAGTAAACACGAATGTGCGTCATCGTTAATTTGCAGCTTCATTTGATGCACGAATTGTAATTTGGAATTATCGAAAATAGGTTCGATCTTATTCAGATTCCATGATTATGATTTGATACCTGTCAGGCTGATTACATTTTGGATTCATGTTTTACACCTATGGTGTTGATGTACTAGATCTTTAATCATATATCATAATTTAAATTATGTTTATATAAATGAATTAAACAAATAAATACCTGATTGATTCCACTTGAAGCTCGCCGTTTGCGGTCAATACGACGAATAGTATAGCAATTAAGTAATAACTCATTGTATCTCTGGTCACATACAAAATCATTTATTGACATGTGTGTGTACGTGAATTAATTGATACTGATGTCTTTAGAGTTTTTTTTAAGTTATTTTTGTGTGCAATTTTACGTTTTTGGAAATATCGGCTAACTACGAATTTAGTTTTAAATAAAAAATTAAAAGTATTTTTAAACATTGTTTTTTTTTTGTATTTGTATGATTTAAATACATACTAGTTACATTTATAAGCTTTGGTTATTTTCTGCTTTTATTGAAGTATTCGATCAAGTAAATTATTTTTTTTTTTCATTTGCTATTAATGAAATATTTTATAAACAAATATTCCAGTAGTCAAATTTTTGCTCTTACAATGAATAAGTATAAAAAAGTAAAACGAGAAAGTCACTTAAAAATACAAATGGTATTTATTAATTGTGTAAATATACAAAATTTATCGATCTATATAAGCAATACGAAGACATTATATCAAATATTAATGAGTAGATTGACTTGCTTCATAGTGCAGATCAAGAATACATGAAAATTCGAAACTTCATTATACTCATTTTTATTAGGTACAGGGTATAACAACTTTTGTAAATGCCTATATTATTTAGAACTTTACACTCACGACCACAATGTAAACAATTTTAAAAAATGTATCAGTGAAAGTATTATTATGTATTTGTATTGAGTAACATTGAAAACAATTTTAATTTGTTTTTGACAATTTATATTGTTGGTAATACACTTTGTGTCTATACGAGGGTTAGCGTTCATAGATGCATATATTAACACTTTATTGATTTTATTTGCATTCTATACACGAATTAATCGTAGTCATAAATGAAATGGCTACACTCCGCGAAATTAAATTAACGGCACATGAATTTGTACTTGACAATCAATTGTTTATGTTCCTTGTTTCACATTAGTCTTGTAAGATCCACATTTAAAAAAAATCAAAGATCACTCATTTAAAAAAAATCGTTTTTAGTGCGAGATTCAATTAAAGACACTGCGTTTCTAACAAAAAAAAAGAAAATTGATAAATTCCCATAAGGTGGAATTTGAAACCAATCTCAGGCTACAGCAACTCCTAGAGGTGCCAGGCACTTCTACCACTTTCATAATCGTAATGAGAAAGGTTTCGCCAAAATTTTTTTTCAGAATTTTAGAGCGGTGATTGTATAGGACACCTCAAAAGTTGAAAATCCTTCTTCCGGAACCATCCAAAGCCGGTCCGTAACAGATGCAGAATTTTTAAAAATTTTATTTTAAATTTTATTAGCAGAGAGCAGGTGCCTTTAATTGAATTTCGTGGAGTGTATGATTGGGTACATACATAAACATGTATTCAATTCAATTTGTGTGCATGGACATGATTATGTATACATATGCACAAATTTCGTATATACAAGACCTTATATGTTAATACTTATGTATACAACCTGCATATATGAATTTACAGGTGTACATATATACAACACTAAGTACATCTATATTCATATGCGGAATAATCGTTATTATGATTTGTACATTCCCAACTATTTCGTAACAGTTTTCATTTTTGTACAATAGACAACATTTGGCACAAAATTCAACATTTTTCACATTTCGCTTTACTATCTTATGCACACCGCGTACATTCATTGGCCCTAGCCTGATCAAAGTAATTACTTGCTTCCTATTTAGTTATTACTAACAAGCTTTTACAGAGATCAGAGATCGAATGCCCACCCGTTGACGCACTCGTGGGAGCGGCTGGAATCAAACTACTGCTGAGCGTCGCAACGTGAGCGAATCGAGACTGAGACTGAAACAGAAACTGAGTCTCAAACTGAGATTGAGCCTCGTCAAATATTTAAGCACTACAGCCTTGATCTTGTTGAGCTTTTGAGCGGGGGGTGTGATTTTAAGTAAAGCTTGCTTATTAATTTTCAGACAGAAGCTAGCTAATGCATTGATGTGTTAATACCCTGTAAGTGGTATGCGACAAATTTAATGTTACCTCTTTAAAAATACAAACTATACAAATTTCACTTATTTATTTAATAAAACAAATAATGCTGAAGTAAAATTGACATTTCTATTCATATATGCGCTCATTGACTGTAATGAAAATAGGCGATGAAAGAAATCCATAACATGCATAAATTTCTAAATTTTAGATTAAATTATTTATGATTTATCAATTTCTCTTAAAGGTGTGATTAATTAAAAAATATTGTCTTTCGCGAGTGCAGTAAGTGCGGTTGTAGCCTCCCTATTTTCAAGTGATTTCTGTTGTGGTTAATACTATGTGAGGAGAACAATTAGAATGTTCAAATTGACGATATGTCTGTCTGCTACATCTATTGAACTACAACATGTTTTAAAATGATTTTTGTTTGCCTATATATTTAAGTATGATATTACAATATTTTCAAAGCTTTTGCGCTAGACTGAATTAAGTCATATTAATGTTTTGGATATCAGTTCGAGGGGCACAATAGACCTTATAGGTCGCAGTGCTAACTCTCCCCAATTATAATAATAATAATAATAAATAATGTTTTGGATGGTTTGATGCAATTTCAGCTATTTTGGCATTTCCTAATTCAAGTCTTAAACATATATGTCTTATTAATTTTTTCAAAACTTTTTTTGTTTTTTTATTTTAAAAGTGGAAGCTTTGGTGTTATTTAATTAATTGAACGAGTGGTTATATAACTAAACATTTTTCTTTCCTTGTAATTATAATAAAAAATTTGCGACAAGCAATTAAAAAATGCAGATTTTTCAAGCGATTTCTAATCATTTTTTCTCTTATTTAAATACGTCGATTTTAGAGCAAAATTGTACTGAGATACTCCTAATTCTTAGCCTATGTGTAAGAAGCAAAATAAGTTATAACTAAAGAGCTCATTCATCGACAAATTTCTAAAATGTTAGGAACAATATAGTACGAGTAACTAGTGAAATTGCTTTAAATGTCTTGAATCGATCCCTAGAGGAAAAAGGCAGATATAGTCTAAGTTTAAGAAACTAGTTCGCATCGAAGCATATTTCGTGTGCAAACGTTAAAAAAGTTATTCGAAATTGTAATACCATCAGAATGGGAATATGTTGCTATTCGAATCTAAGTTTAACAACAATTCAAAAATATTAGGAAACATCGTTCGAATTATTTTTTATCTTGATCATTCGAAGATGTCATCAGTAGATTTAAGTAAAGATCGGATTAGTGCTTCCTTATGTTGATCTGGAAAAAAGAGTTGTGTTGCTCTGGCGGCATTCTAATTAGAATTTAATTATTTTCCTTAATTACAATGGTATAATTAAAAAAAAGTCGATATAAGAGCGACAGGGAATTCTATATAGATATAATGTATATAATATTAATACATTTTTACATGACAAACTTGAACTTAGTGAAAAAAATGGTATACACAGTATATGATATTGTGGTTTGATCCTACCGATCCTGACATATTAATTGAATTCGCTGTAACGGCAAAATCGATGACTTGGAACGTAACGCTAAAGTTTCTCGAGGAATTAACTAGGCCATTAGCTGTTATAAATCACTGACGAACGAAATAGACAAGAAGGCAAGACAATGAACGTTCGACTTTTTTTTAGCCAGGCCCAATGAAAAATGATGACGATCCCATTGAATTTGTATGGTATTAGAATAATTGATTCCTTATACGGCTTTCCGCAAGTTTCGTGGAACGAATCTTGGCCGTAAAGTATTTACTTCCAATTGAGAACAATTTTAATATATTTGCTTTATATTTTGAAATTAACATTATTTGCAAAATAATTATTTTGTTCGAATTTTACCACTTTTCAACTTCAACTGCCAATGTAAAAACACAACGCCAGATAATCAATATTTAGCGTTTTCCGAAATGGAAAATAGCAAAAAGAAAATTATTAAGCAAGTAAGCCCGAAAAAGTTAAAACGTCTAAAAACGGTCTTTGGCACTAGAGAGTTAAGCTAAAAAATAAGCCAAATTGATTTTGAATGTGTAACACAAAAATGTATTCATAACTTTCAATAAAGAATTAATATATATTACAAAAATCCTGTACAACACTGAAATAAATTTGGAGTTTGAATCATTTTTTATCGAAGATATGTGAGTGGGAAATTTAAATATTTTAAAAAATGCAATAAATTAGAAAATTATATTTTCAAGTTTAACGGACCATTAATAGGGATAAGAAAAAATTCCTTACAACATTGAAAACAATTTGGAATTTTTTTCGAAAATACGAAAGTGCAAGCCTACTTGTATAAAAACGTAGAAAGCCGGATTTATATTTAAATATCAAACAACAAAAAAATGCTTTCAAGTTTAATGCAGAACTCATACAGATATAATAATTCAGAACATTGAACAAATTTAAAATTTGTGTGAAAAATAAAGCAGACGGAATATTAACTTGTAAACAATTGGCCAGCCAATTGTCTCGGACACCAGGAGCTACACTGCAGTAATGAACACAGTACATTTAAGAGCAGAACCACCATTGCTGCGGATACAACAGGATACACTTTGTTTTGACACCAATTACGGTTTTTATGATTTATTTGTTGTGGTTTTAAAGTCGCCTGGTTGATTCGAGTTCAGGCAAGCAGCTTTCTGATTGGAAATAACTTAAAACAATTTAACGACATCGTGTGTACAGCAAAATGTTGTCTAGTTAGCGCCTTGTGAAATTGGATCGATTTTGACATCGGGAAACTTAAATTCAGGAAATTTAAGCATATCGGTTTTGCCATCGCTGCCATATTGCTTGGCCACCCGCTCCAGCTCGTTCTTCAACTCGCGCTCGATTTCCGGATTCGAGTCGACCAATTTGCCACCGCTGCAAATACATATTTTCTTATTGATAATCAATTTAAAATAATTTTTTTTATTACTCACGAGCTCTTCTGCTTATATTCGCGAACCTTGTCCAGGAAAAGTTGCTGGATGGGATCGGAGGCCTTGTTGAGAGCCGGTGCAGCAATGGCAATATTGCGACGCATCTCCGTCCTCAGCACACGGACGCCGGATAGAATTGATTGTGTCAACATCTGTAAAAATGTAGTAATCTTAATACAATTCTTGTTTTATCTTCGGCGTAACAATTTTTGGGTAACCTTAAAAGGTTATGTAATACGTGTTGTTTTTTTTAGCATTTTTAGTTGCCAATAAAAAATGTTTAGTTACTTTAGGTTTTTGTGTGGTACCTCAACTATTTTGGCATCTTAAATTTAATTTGTATTTATTATTTTACCTTATTTTCCTTTGGAAATGCTCCTTAACTGCGAGTATGGAAAATTGTCGAGTCCACAACAAAGTGACAGCGTCTTGGCAACTGAAAAATACCTCAGATCTAAAACAGAAAATACTGTGTAAAATAAAAAGTACTGACAATGGAATCGATAAGTTCATATAAATAATAATATAAATATAATAATTACTAACTATATAAAAAAAATAAAATGTTAATTTACTATAAATATAAGAGATGCGAGAAATATATATTTTTTTTAACTTATGGTATAATAATATCGATGTTACGGACATCGTGTTGGAAAGTAGCTAAAAGAGATCAAAAATACAAGAAAATTTATTTAATCATGGTGCGAGATAATATCGATAGTGTCTAAACATCGATAGGGCACATAAGATGAAATCGTCTATCGAATGCGGCTAGTTTTCCACGTCAAACGCTTGCAAGCCGTAGAATTACATTTTGTTGATTTCGTTGATTATACGTAAGCAAATAGCATTCAAAATGGTCAGTTTGCTGCAGGAGATCGACACTGAGCATGAGGACATGGTCCACCATGCCGCCCTGGACTTCTACGGCCTGCTGCTTGCCACCTGTTCCTCAGATGGCAGCGTTCGCATTTTCCACTCGCGCAAAAACAATAAAGCACTGGCAGAACTCAAAGGACACCAAGGACCCGTGTGGCAGGTGGCATGGGCACATCCCAAATTCGGTAACATTCTGGCATCGTGCTCCTACGATCGCAAAGTGATCATATGGAAGTCGACAACACCCAGAGATTGGTCCAAATTGTGAGTGTTCTCTTTGTATCTGTGTGCAAGTATTTACTGTTGAGGTCAAAATAATAGTGGCACTCAATTGTACACAATTTTGCCGCACTCAAAGAAATAATTTTAATACTGATCGAGTTTATTAAGAGTTCTTTTCTTGAGTAATATAATACAATAGTATCTTAGTCGCTTATCTAAGAAGCAGTAAATAAGGAGTGGCGAACATTTTTATAGGTATCTGATGAAGATATCTTCTTATTTTCAGTAATGATAGCATGTGTTTAAAAAAACGTTTCATAATTCTCAAACCGTGTTTTTAGAATTTTTTTTACATTTGTGTGCTCTACAATTATTATGACCTCAGCTGTATGTATTTGTGTACTTGTATGTACTCGTTATCAGAAACAACAGCGCAACATAATTTTCCTAATGTTTTCCCCGTTACAGACACGAATACATCAATCACGATTCATCGGTGAACTCCGTGGACTTTGCGCCGGCTGAGTATGGCCTGGTTTTGGCGTGTGCCAGCTCAGATGGTTCCATTTCTGTGCTGACCTGCAACACGGAGTTCGGTGTTTGGGATGCCAAAAAAATACCCAATGCACACACGATTGGGGTGAATGCCATTTCGTGGTGTTCGGCTCAGGCACCGGATCCGGCCTTTGATCAGCGTGTCACGACGCGCAATCCGGCAGTAAAGCGTTTGGTCAGCGGCGGATGCGATAATCTCGTGAAGATTTGGCGTGAGGACAATGATCGCTGGATCGAGGAGCATCGTCTCGAAGCACACTCGGATTGGGTACGCGATGTGGCATGGGCCCCCTCAATTGGATTACCGCGCATGCAGATAGCGTCGGCCTCACAGGATCGTCATGTGATCATATGGAGCAGCAATTCTGATCTGTCGCAGTGGACATCGACTGTATTGCACACATTCGATGATGCCGTGTGGAGCATCTCCTGGTCCACCACGGGGAACGTACTCGCCGTCACCGGCGGTGACAACAACGTCTCGCTGTGGAAGGAGAACATCGAAGGTCAATGGATACGCATCAATTACGAGTCGGGTACTGCGATCCAATCGAAGCAATCGCATCAGCTACACAACCCCCATCAACAACAGACGCAGCAGCCATTAAATCTCCCACAGTCGTCGGACTCAGAGCATAGCTCGAACTTATCAAATTCGAACTTGTCAAACTCGCAGATGTCAAACTAGAAATACACTCAATAAGTTCAATGTTTGTACGCCTTAATCCAACCAATTTAACCAAATTTTGGTCAATATATCTTACTAATGAAAAATAATTTAATATAGAGAAATTACTTCCTACATGCTTATTTTAATTGTTAGGAATTACTGCGAACAATAAATGTCAGACCAGTTTCGATAATTTGCCTAATTCGCTTTAATTCCTTGTCAAATTGTTATTTGCTCAAAATCAAACCATGCCAACAGAAATTTGAAATATATTTTATTTACATTCCCAACAATAATTAGTCTGCAATGTCTCCACTCTGATAATTTGACGACCTACAAAGTTTCGATTATTTATTATTTATTTCGATCACTACCCGTCTGCCTATAGTTAATTAAGAAAGGAAAATACTCATTTTGAGTAAAGCTGGAACACGTGCCGGAATAAAGACGAACAGAACCAAACAATCGAGAATAAGATATACCCTAAAATATTCATCCCTTTGCGAACATATGCATGAAGTGCATATTATACAAAGACAGGAATTATTTTTTAGTGGAATAGAGAGAAATTATGAACAATTACAGTTATTTTCTTGTCAACATTTGACTTATGCTTAAAATAACAATAAACTTTAAAAAGTTTCATTCGAGCTGGTGAAAGATAACTACAGTAAATTTGCAACTATATGTGCTATTCCCTCTATCGTTCATGGGAGAGCTATCTATTTAGATGTTGTTAATATTTATCTGTTCAACTTCGACATGGCAGGTTTCTACATCTATTCCTTTTTACATATGGTAATGTGTGCAGTTGGCCTTTTCATACTTTGATACCGAAGGTATTACAGTTACGCCCGAATGCAACTTTCTCTCTTGTTTACTTTTCTCTTCCAGTGGTATTCACATTTTCAATAATGAATAAAAAACCAGACTGAAAAAGAAAAATCGACCAGATGATCCATTAGAGTACACACACACATATGATATACATTTATAATTCTTTATATAAGTTCGTGTAATTATACATAATTTAAATCCAATTTGGTTATCAATTTGTTTTTTTGAGCAATTACAATATTGGAGTTAAATTCTGTTTGACTGAAATGAGTATATAATGTTGATAATAACTTATTAAGCTGCAATCCTAGTTAAGACCAGGATTGAGATGTTGGCGCTACTTTTATAAATGTGGGCTACACTAATTTTATTTGCTTAATGTTAAAATGGGGGTTTGCATTTCTACATTTCATTTCGGGACTTTCCTCCGTTTTAAATACGAACTGCACATAAAAATAGGGACTGCTTATTTTTAAATACATTTTGAGATAAGAGCTGTTATAACCTCAGAGATCGGAGAGGACATGGTTAAGTTGCCTTGGATTTTGGTACCGATCAGGAGATAATAAAGGGAATAGTGAAGCAATTCGGAATATAAGACAATGTTGCAGCAAGAGCAATAAGCAAAGATAATTATGGAGGGTGCTTTAATTATGTCGTGAATTTTGTAACACATTGAAGGAAACGCCTCCGACCCGATCGAGTATTTATATTTTTGATCTGTACACTAGCCATGTCCATCTTTGAAAACTATGAAAACTTATAAAGCTCTGGATTAAACTGCATCCTAATTTTTGCGCCAGGCAATACATATGAACCGGCTGGCTGGGAATACCCCTTTCTACTTTCTTACTATTTCCCCGTCAATTTCCAATTGGCTCACAATCACTAGATCTTGGAGATTTGGCTTCTCCATGTGGGAGCTCTGCTTAAATTAGTCATCCTTATTACCCAGGCCATATTTCTCCCAAAACATGCCAAAATGCTTATAATATATACAATCATGATGGTATTACTGAAATATTATTTTAGAGCAATTCACTTGTACCGTATTCCTGTATCATCTGAATCATCTTCTTCACTGCATTTGATTTCTGTATTGTTTAAATATGCAGTCATATCCAGAAAATAATTTGATTTTTGTTTTTATAATGATCATCATTACAATCTTTAGTTCGTAACCCATTTTTCATTTATTTTGCATGCAATGCAATGCAACAGATGCTAGATGCTAGATATAGCCTGTGTGGATCTCATTTCACATCTAGGAAAAAATAATATGTGTTTCACTAGATGTCAAATGTGTGATTATCCAAATTTTAGTTTACCTTCCTGATTTTCTCGATTGAAGCCTGATATTCGGGATAAAGCTAGCATTAAGTGATTTATAATTATCATAATGTCAAGCCGAAGAATTACAATTATTTTAGAGGAAATACTTCATGTTTGTTTTCATGGATAGAGCAATTGGTTTTGGCTTTGCTCTAATTCCTTATGGTGAAACTGTAATTAATGCTTCAGCAAAAATAATTTTCTTAAACCAAACCAAACCATGGATAATTGAAATATATTTTACTTACATTCCCAACATTAATTAGTGTTTGCAATGTCTCCACTTTGATAATTAGCCCTCCTACAAATTTTGGATTAGCCATGGCAGAAAAATTTGCACCTGCCTCATTACCCGCCTGCCTGAAGTGAATTTCATTTCATTCCTAGGAAAGGAAGTTACTCATTTTGAGTAAAGTTAGAACACGTGCCGGAATAAAGGCGAACAGGACGAAACTGATTGATGGTATAGTATCGGATTACAATAAAGCTCAACCTTTAGCGCCCCTCACTAATTTTCAAACTTATCTTTAACGGATGTTGGCTTTATTTGCATACTGGATAAAAAAGTTTAGTTTATTTATAAAGTGTTGACCTATTACAATTGAAAATATAAGGCCTTTAAAGTGTATTAAAGAGAAACAATCTGTCTTATGAGGCCTGAAACAATTTAGAATTTGTAGTAGTCTACTTAGAAATGAATCCGATATTGAAAAAAAAGTATTACAACGGAAAGGAGTGGGGGTGGCTGAAAAAATCATGATAAAAGGTTCCTGCTAATATTCCGTCAAAGTTTGCCATTTGAAAATTTTAGGGACGGCTGTGGGCGTGGTCAACAAAAATCGCCATGGGTATGAAAGTGATTTTTGACTGAAGCCAAACAGGTGAGACTTGGCCAGTCTTAAGAACTTTCTCTTTTTCTAGCTGGACTGGACTTATATTGTCAGGGCCTGGAGGTTTAAATGGCTTAAAGCTACTTTTTGCCCATTTTAAATTTTATTTAAATTTTTATTCAGGACGATATCCATTTAGTCTTCACTGGAATCAGACCAGGAGTTGTCATCTAACCTAGTATGGGAGTGGTTTTGAATTGAATTCCCCGTACAGAAGCCTTTCCATGAGATTCTCTCAGTCCGTCTGGTGGCCAGACTAGTCTTATAATGAGACCATTCATTATGCGATTTCGCAGCATTGAAGAGGTACCTACAACTTTGACGAAGAGCGCCAACTTGTAGTGTCAGACATGGTGGCTTCTTTTTATGCGTGGGTCTTCCAATGGGACATACTGCCTCGAATGATTGTTTGTTCAGGATCACCACCACCTGATTTATAAGGCCCTGTGAGGCCTCAATCTTCACCACTCTCCAATCTTCGGTTGGAAGCGACGAGTTGCATCTCTGCAACATTTTTAACACCAGTTTCGAGCTCGAGGCCTACTGGGGACTTCGCTCCAATCAACTGCGACCAACTACTGGCGCTTTGTACAGTTCGTCACAGGCAATGACCTTAGTATTCCCCTGATACCCCAGCATCTTTTCATACTTTTCTGGTTCGTTCATAATCATGTTAAAACAGCGGACAGACTTTACTCCTATTTGGGCAGATCGTTGCAAAAATTTGGCAATACGCTCTTGGCTTATTCAGCCATTCGGCTGGACAGACGGACTCAACTAATACTGAACAAAGCTTCAAAAGATTTCTAAATAACACTTTCTTTTAACATTTTGACTTATGAAGCAGTGAGAAATAAAAAGCAATCGAATATCGAACTGGTAAAAGGAAAATAAATATTTTCAATTTGCAGTGATATCCTCAGATATTACTTAATATATGTAACGAGTAGTTAAAGTGGGATTACACTGCTGTTGGGTGGCAACACTGGATCACACACCTAACAGCTGCATTAGCATTAATGGAAGAATATGAGTCGTAGAAGAACAGCAGAACAAGAGAATCGAGTTCGTGAAGCGCAGCATTAAGATCGTCTTTAAGAAGTTGTCAAAGTCCTTAGTACCTAAAGTTGTAATGTTGTCGGTGCGTCGAGTAAATAAGTCGTTGTTTACTTATAATTATATTTATAATAATAATACTTATAACTATTATATTAATAATAAACAGTCCTATATATATACGAAACTCATCAGCTCAATAATTGCTGAGTATTTAAAGTTCGTAATAGCTGGTAAAGTTCTCCTTAATATATGGAGTATATTTCATATATCCTCTTGGCTTCACACCCGGCCTAATGTGAGTCTTACATAAAATTTAAACTATCTTAATCACAACAATACATGAACAGCTTTGCTATTCCGATCTAAAATTTAACATTTCTTTATTAATCATGAACCAAAATTCAAATCAAATATTTATAATTGTTAAATTTAATCTTTGTGCTAAGCCCCTACCTACGAAGTCTTTTGGGACACAAATCACCTGACCTAATCTCCTTTTCCCCCTTCCAAAAACACACAACAGAATAATCTTGACCTCTGGGTCGAGCCGACTGATTTGCTTACTTAAGTTGACATTGATTGATTTCGAATTGAAATTTAAATGAGAAACTTGATGCTTCAAATTGGACGAGTTCTTTATTATTAAAATCCAATTTTACAGAGCGTGGATACGTACTTAAAATTACAATTACAATTCTTCATGGCTCCTATAAGGTCGACTGAGTCTAGGCGAGGCAATCAATTCCATTTTATGTAATTAATTTAATATTGCACTTTGCTAAAAAGAATGGGGAATAGTGGAACTCAGTTTTGTTGCAAAATTGCTTAAAATTGCAATGCACATAACAATGGCCCGCACTTAAACATTATTAACAAGAGCAAACGTTGAAGTCAGATAACAATTATCAAAGAACAGAATGGGTGTATCCAACTCCATTATTAAATTTCGGGAGATAACGGCTTCTGGGAATTTTGGTTGAAGTGGGCGTGTGGAAGATATAGCCATTTAACATTTTTAGTGGCGGGAGTTGGGCGCCAAGCCAAACAACCTACAAACCAAATTGGATGATTTTAGCCTTAAAATTGTGGGATTTATTTAACACTCAGAATTAAGCATCTCCGACTCCATAAGGTATATATATTCTTGATCAGGATGAAGAACCGAGTCTATATACCCATGTCAGACTATCCGTCCGTCTATACGAAGACGCTGATCTGAGAGATTATAAGAGCCAGAAACTTCATATTGGGAATATAAGTCTCAATATACCACACATAAATAAAGTTTTTTTAATTTAATCAAGAACTGCTTCCATTACACAAATACCGTTACATTTCCAATAGCAGTACAAAGCTGGTGCCTAATCGAGCACAAAAAAATTATATCCAACAGCTGGATTCAGGGTGTCTCCTAATAAAGCTATAGAAAATCCTTATTTATTTTAAATGATTTAATTGAAGAGTTTTTGTTTCAGTATGATATGTTGAGCCCAATTATTACTAATTATTTGGTCTATTTTTAACAAGAAAGAACGTTGCAGACAGACGTAACCGACTTCTAAATCCTCTAATCGTCTTTATATATTTAGAAATAATATGAGAACTGCAAAAAAAGAAGGTCATCAGTAATACAATTTAGTTAAAAAATTTGGCGTAGCACAAAAGGAATATTCTCTTTAATTTTATTTTTTGTTGTTGCTTAAGGATCAGAGTATAAAATTCCATTCGTTGAGCGTGAGAGGGTGTAGTCAAATTGTTGCACTCAGTGCCGAGGTATGCAAAGTAAAGTAAAGTAAAAAAAAGTAATTACTGGTGTACAAATGAGTTTGAATGCCCCCACAGAGGGGGGCTTAGCACCTGCTAGCCACATAAATACATACGAGAATGTTTATACATGAGTAAGTAATTGTGCTAGGTTTTATATGCGTCTTAGGAACTCAGCATTTGAAATAATTGTTGGTGTACAGTACGCGTCCATCGTTCCACAGAACGGGGTGGACAATGCTGATGTCATGGATTGCGTGCACCTCAGCCGTCACCAATATTACGGAGTCAACAGCCAAGGCGCCCGACTAGCGCCCGACTAACGCCCCCAAAATACAGGGGTGCACTCGGAAAAAAAATTCGCAATTAATTTTAGAAACTCGCCATACTACAAACATTATTGTTCAGAAAGTATTCTTCTAAAATTGGAGATTGTTGCTTTATTTATTTCTGGATGGATTGAGCTTGCGACTAAAAAGCATCCCCCTGAGCTGCGCCCCCTGTGAGAAAGAATTAATTTCAATACTATTTCCTGAATTTCAGAAAGCATATTTTTAGAAATTAGGGCTTGCATGTCTCCTTTAAGAAAATATTTTTTTTATAATAGAAAATATTTCTAAAAAGTAAAAATAATAACATCATATTTTTGGGAATGTACATTTTTTGCTCTAAATCATTCTAATTTTTATAAAAATATTTTCTCATATTTAAATATTATTTCTAAGATTAAAAAAAGGTTTTTAATATTTTGATTTAATTTTAGAGCGGCTTTAAAAATTTCGGAGCAATTTTTGTTCTGAGTGCAGTGGTGCTCATGATACTGCTCAAGAGCCCCGTACTTGGCCAAAACGGACTTCGAACTGGTAACCCGCAATCAACGTGGCTTAATCGCGTTTTCGCCTACCACCATAACTCACTCACTCCGTGAAGACCAACTGACCGCAATATTTGGAATTGTTGCAAAAGTTTTCTTAGTATTGGGCATTGATTTTTTTCACTCGAATTTTTGGGCTTCTGGGCGGATTTTGTTTTGGCCCTTCTAGGACTTTTACTTTAGTACGCAATAAGAAATTTGCATATTCTATGGCTTACAGGGTGCCTGCTTTGAACTTGTATATAGTCGGGTTGAAAGGTTAACAGTAATATGCCAGCGGGGCTTTTGCAAATTGTATTTATTATTTGATGACGGAATTGAATGACTTTTAACTCTTTTTATCTATAGAGGTGTACATAACTTCCGCCCTTAAGCTTTAGTAGAAAGCTAACTGAAGTTTCGAATATTTAAGTGAAAAAGAGAAGGCCATATCTCTGACCATATATGTTTATACATAGTACACATTTTCAATGTTTCTATTTCGCAGTGTGGTACAATCGTTAGTTAAAGGGCACAACGAAATGAACTAATAACATTTTATTGTTATATGTACAGTTAAGGTGTGAACATAAGGAAATTTTCAAATTCTATTTTTTAATGCGTTGCAAGTTTTTTACGACTAGAATACAAACTGTTTTATGTGTGTATCACAGGAAAAAAAAGACTTTGCATGTGCATACAAAATTTGTTGTTGAACGTACGATGGAAAATCCGATGGAACTTTGATATGTTTGCTCCATTTACAATTTTTGGCTTATATAACAAAAAGTGGCAATGCTCTAGTCTAAAGCTTCCGACTAGTAGAGGCATTTAAGCAGAAAGACATTTTAAATTATGGCGGCGGATATGCTTCCTTCTGGTAAAATACATTTCACTGAGTGACAATTTCCAAGTTTCACGAATTGTGGACAACTAATTATTTCAGTGCAGCCCGTGTTGGGGTGTCCTAGTTGCTCAAAACAAATAAAGTCTGCTTGTCTGCATGTAGATCTGACGTAGAGACTTATGACTAAGTCCAACTTCATCTGGGTACCATTAAATCTAAATTTAATTGGAGGCGATTTATATCACCAACGCTCGCTTAACCGCTTATGACTAAGATGTGCTATTTATTACCACCACGCAGGTGTTATTAACTGTATTCCGTGAGCATTTTGAACATTTAGTTGAATATTGTCGACTATTTTGGGAACAGAAAAGGTCAAATGCCAATGCTGCTAATGCGTATTAAAGCGACAAATCTCCAGAATCAGCTCTATGAACGCAGGTTGAAATTTACATGATTCTTGCAACAAAATCTCTTAAAATTATCGTACAGTTTAAATGTAATTGAACCTTTTTTTTATATTAATATCATTATAAAGAAATAATCAAAATTCCAATCCGATTTTGAGGTGGGAGTCGACGTGGCTGAACAATATTATGGAGTCTGATCTTACTAACAATACACTTTTCAAATTTGATGACCATAGCTTTCAAATTGTGTGAGATACATATATGGTCTTATCTTATTTTAGGGCGGCAGAGTGAGCGTGGCCATCCAATTTCTGATCGATTTCTTAAGGGCTCGGTTACTAGTAACATACTTTCAAAATTTGGTGACTCTAGCTTACAAATTATGGAAGATATGCGCATTTCAAAATTTCTACGGCTGAGGCTACTATGGGCGGCGGATGTGGGCGTGGTCCAAAAATATATATGCCATCAAGTTACCTTCTACGTTTGGTGACTCTATCTTTAAAATTGTGGGAAATATGCGGACTTAACGATTTACACTTTCTGAAATTGGCGATTATGGGCGCATGTGTGTGCGCGGCCATACAAATTTGTTGTCAGTTCTTAAAGCCGGCTGCCAGTGATATACCTACCAAATTTGATCCAAGGTATACAAACCATGAACTCTTATTTTAATAATGTTTATAAGCAATTACACACATGTACAAAATGCAGAGAGCTCAAAGACCGTCAACAAAATCCCACGTTTTTCTGTGCACTAATAGCAAACAGATCCCTAAGACAAATTCAGGGATGCAGCTATGCAACATAAAGTTGACAGTTGCAGCATGAGATTGCAAAAGCACTCTTTTCATACACAACCTAATGAAGTAGATTTCGGGCTTAAACTATTCAACTTGATTGGTTTTAGTCATTCAAACAAATTAGAGTAACACTCCAATGAGGATGAGTTTATTCATTCGCTGAGTCATCCCTGCTGAAAAAGATGCAAAAAATGGGCAGCCCAAAAAAAAAATACATATTCTTTGATTTATGGTTCCTTAAACATGTTAATAACTAACGAAATTATTTTTATTTCGTGTGTGGTACACTCAGAAAAAAATTGTAAATTTTTTAAAATATAAAATCGCAATCTATAACATTTTTCTTGTTTTTAAAAATAATTTGTAAATATAAATTAAAAAGGCTTGCCGAAAATCGACAATCTCAAAATTATGCTTTTTTATGTTTAGAAATATATTCTATTATCAAAAATGCATTTCAAAAAAGATAAGAGCAAAACATAATATTAAGAAAAAATCCTTTGTAAAATTCAGAAACAAATAATAAAATTTACTGGTGCGGCCAATTTTTTTATTATTTATATGAATTTATAAAATATCTAATATGCTGGTACAAGAGAAATTTTAAAATACTAAAGCATCACGAAGCATCATTGAAAATATTTTTCCAAGTCTTCGAAAAATGTACACTGAAATTAAGAAAAAATCAGCATTATGGTTTGTAATTATACTTTCTAACTAATAAGGTGATTTAAGCTTGGCGCCAGAGGTATGGCCAATTTCCATAATTCAGGACAATATTTTTTTCTGAGTGTGTTAATATACCAATTAGCAAATGCAGTTGTAATTACTAACGGTATGCATATTGGGAAACGCATGCTAAAGCGTTGTGTCAAAATTTAATTTCAATGGCAAATATGACCCGTGGCAGGAATAAACAACAGTGAACGCCTAATGTCATACAGCTATGCGATCGACTATAATGTGTTCTGACTTGCAACAAACAACATATGCGAAACACTCAAACTAAGCTTCATTTAGAGTATTTTATTGCATTGCATTTGTACGACTGACTATTCATGTAACGAGGGGTAATTTGAATAAGAGCTTGGTAAAACTGGGTGGTCATAACGGCACATGTGTATATATGGAAGTACATAGGTACATAAAATAAGTTTTTCTTTTTCGTCACAACAATTTTCCCTTGACCTCAAGCGACGTTGGCTAGCGTGTTGTATGCGCAACGTTGTGAAAGCTAAAAGTGTTAAAAAATGAACTTGAAACCTTCGGTACAATGCGTACATACGAGTTATATATATGCATACGTATTTTTAAAATAAACATATAAATTATACTCAAAATCACACGTTCAACAAGCAAGAAAGTCTCCCCTCTCAGAACATGCAGGTACACCTCTTTTCCTAGCTGAGGCGAAACAATCTGCTAGGATGTGCTTTGAGGACGTTTGCACAAAACAGGCATAGTTCGCTACGAAAAATACTCAGTTTAGATAAGTGACTTCTTAGTCTACCATGTCCTGTCAATGGACCGGTGAGTATCCTAGGCCTATTCTTTCCCATGCTGATTACCTGCTTAAATCGCTTATGATTTTAGCCGGCCAAAAGTCATTTGTATGCTTTTAGTTCATATTAGGTAAATAAAAATATACAAAAAAATATTTAGTAACCTTAGCTCCCAAATTGAGGAAGATATTTTGCCCGGACTTTTTAATGGTTTTGATTATATATTTTTGAGATTTTTTTAGGATTTTTATCAATTTGCCATTGCTCAATGGGTACACTTTGTCCAGGTTTAAAATCGTATCCATACCTACACATTTGAATACAATTTTCGGTAGCAAGAACTAATTAGAGGCTAACAAATATTAGAGGGTTCAACAATTATTTTTCATAGCTTATCTGGCAATGGATCTAAAATATGTATGATTATTCTTATTTGAGGTGCATGCAGCAACGCAAAACCGGCTTGCATGTTGAAAATGGCAATGAAGGAGAATGTGTCCAGGTGCAATTAGACTAGCCGATAAGATGAAACTAAAGTAACTAAATTGACTTCACTGAGGAGTTAATGGGCTGCTTTCGGGCTTTACAGCATTTACAGCGGCGTGATGACCTCCAAGCATGCTCATCGCCAATTTCCCAGATTTCGTGAGCAAATTATATATTCGCTTATTTGGGCAGTTGGCTTTTGCTGACGACTTTCGCATTAATTAATCATCAGTAAAAAATAATATGCCATGCAGATTGTGAGCAAAGAAATTGAATCCTTTTATTATGGGGTAAAGCTGTACGTGTAGCTGCAGCGCCTAAATTTTGTATATTTTACTTTGGCACTTGCCAAAGTTCGTGATATTTCTATATAATTTTCCACGGATTTGGCCCAGTACATTTATCAATAATGTCAAAAAAAAAAATTAATAAAAGAACAAGCGAGAACATTGCAGTCGAGCGTAACCGGCTGCGAAATACTTTGATACCATACGTTATGCCAGCTGATAACAGGTAGCAAAGAACAGGGTGGGTGTAGCCAAGAAATAATGTCCAAGTTTGCTTTTCAAATTGCGGTAGATAGAAGCCAGTTACCTTCCTTCGAAGTTGGGTATCTGTAGCTTTTAAATTATGGGAGATATGGAATTAGGAAATTTTGGGGGCTGGAGTGGGCAAGGAGTACGATCTAAGTAATCTACCATCCAACTTTGGTAACTGGAGCTCTAAAATTGCGGGTGATATAGGCTTTGATCGTTTTGGGGGGCGGGAGTGGGGAGTCTGATTTTTGAAGAGTGTTTCAACACATAAACTTTTAAATTTGGTGACCTTAGCTTTCAAATTGTGTTAAAAATATCGTCTTATCGATTTACAATAACAGGTGTATCGGTTTAGGGAGGCGGAGTGGCCAATTTCTGATTGATCTCTTAAGGGAGTTGCCAGTAAAATACCTTCATAACTTGTTGACTCTAGCTTACATATTATGGAAGATATGTGCATTTCAAAGAAGGTTACCACCAAGTTATCTTCTTGGTTTGGTGACTCTATCTTTAAAATTGTGGGAGATACGCAGATTTATCGATCTACACTTTCGGAAATATCGGAATTGGCGATTTTATTTTGAAGGGTATCAAAAAAAACTTACGTTCATACAGACGGATAGACAGCATGACGGACATTGCACAAAACCAATATTCTATGATACCTTCGGTATCAAAGTATAAAAAACGATGTCTGCAGAAATATACTTGTACAGTCAAATAAAAACATATATACTTATACAAAAATAATTCGTAGGTACTTAATTAGGTATGCCATGCAAGAATTTATACATTTCGCATTTCGTCTAGTCGAGGATTTACGTAGTAGCTGCACATTGGCACAAAAGTGCGCAAATTTCAACTTGTATTATTAGTATTGCGCTATAAGAATAATAATGATAATACAATACGAAAATATTTTAATCTTACTATAAATAAAAACAACTATTAATGCGTTTGTGATTTATTTGCTATTTCAAATTCAAACATTGGCTTAAGATATGTTCGGTTTTAAGTATCGCAACCTTAGGTTATCAATAACCAATAATAATGAAGATCATATGTACTCATAAGCAATATCATAAGAATCCATGTTAAATTTTTTTTTTTATATAAATTAATACGCAAATGTACTAAGATTCGGTAATTATGTTTAGTGTGCGTGTAAAATTAATTTTTTCTGCGTGGTTTATGGGAACCAAAATAGATTTAAATGGTACACGTTTAGTAAAGGGCAAATGGATTTGCTGCCAGACCGGTCAAAACAATCGTTCTTATTCAAGTTTACGCCCTGATGAAGTCCACGTTGACATATTTCATAGCTTATTACTGAAAAATAATCCAGGCTCCGGTTTGTTAATGGTGTATATTGCAAATATCAAACAAAATAACACTAGACAAAACTGTTGTAAATACACATGTGAGTTCTATATGCGGTTTTTACTTTTTTTATTTCTTTTTCGTCTTACTCGTGCCTGAATTCCACTGGATCGATGGGGAAATGCTGATTTGTAAAATTGCCAATTTTTTTACGCTGTGGGCGTGGCCTGCAACCTTTTTTGAGAGTTTGGCTACAAAAGCAACAAGCGCCCACTCAACCTTAATGGTAGTGCAAGTAAAATGTAATTAGAAACCCTGCACAATCGGTACACAAGTCAAGTAACCCAAAAAAATAATGGGCAAAATAAGAATTTGCTGTTGCTGTTTTAGCAAAAGTAGTTGTTATTGTTGTTGTTGTTCTTCTTGTTGTTGTTGTTGTTGTTGAAGTTGTAAGTGTAGTTCTTGTGCGTGCTAATACTACACGTTAGTGTTACACATGTATGTTTGTGCTTGTGCACGTTTTAGTTGGAGGCTCCGAAACTAGGCTATGCAATGACTCTAATGACTTCGCCGTTATTATAATACACACATAGAGTTAGGCCAGGACGAGGACGAGACGAGGCCGCCCCGACTTTAACTCAACAACAAAAAAAGTTGCACGAAGGCAAAACTACAAAAAATATAAAAAAAAAACAAAAAACAAAAAAACATCTTCGTTAACGAAACTAACACGAAGTCGCTAGAAGTGCGTATATGTAGGTACAATAATGCATACCCTGAAAATCCAATAGACTAAAATTAATAATAAAATTAAAAATATAATGAAATTAAAATAATTAATACAACTTTATTTTTGAATTCAATTTAAGAAATTAAAGCATTTAATAATATATATACCTGGAAAAATATTTGATTTTGAGAAGATCTTATGAAAAGGAACTGGTCATATTATTATTATCTTTTTGTACAGAAATACTATATCAAGCTATGGCAAGTTTTCATGAAAATTACTTTAAGGACCCTGAAAACCATGTTATGAATCACTCATTAGATTTTTGTTTTCTTACAGATATACTCTATCAAGTTCGAGGAGAGTGTGCAAAGTTCGTTATCAAGACTACTACGTAATTTGGGTGTTGCTTGACATTGGATGAGGCTCGGAGCCAGAGTGTAGGGTAGGCCTGTTGTAGACTGGCGTGAGCGAGCCGTAAGTAACCCTCGGCAGGGCTGTTGGTGTACAAAACTTAAGCTACGTGTGCGCTAGGAAATTCATCACTTGAATTTCGAACGCGCTGGAGACTGGTTCGTTCTTTCGCTGTTGACTTGACTTATCAAGGATTAAATTGTGAAATACAAGGTGTATAACTCTAAATCAGTTGATTGTTAGAATCTGCATCAATTTGATTAAGTGACTGCTTAATTGCATCGCCGTTGTGTGAAAATTGATATTAAACTGCCTGTTAAAGCCTAGTTTGTGAGAATTTACTGTTTGCATAACAGTTCATTTTTGGCGCCTTTATTCCGCCCACACAAGCTTTATAATAGTGCACCAATATGCAGCCCTTAAAGCGCTTCACACAATGTGGCAGCCTGACAATGCTCTTCGGCGTCTTCATCATACTCTTTGGGGTGAGCTCCACAGCATTGACTACATTCGGAAAGACCAATAATCAGCCGCCGCCCACTCAGGGACCTATTAGTAAGTTAATTTATATTAAGAGTTTAAAAAAATAAAAAAAAAATTTATTAATATTATCTTGAAAACAGGTGTACATAATTAATTAATAAAATTTGTCTAACACACATTTGCAATCGAAGGAAATTGTTAAAAAGTGCAAGCATTCAAAATACTAACTCAGATTGTGCATCTTTTGGGTTTCCCCAGTGAAATACATCCAGAACAATTTTATTTTGTTTAAATATTGTGTTTTTTTTTGCCGACTGATCTTAGTTAACATTAAATAAATAAATACCTGTAATACGATAGGCCAATTAGGTTATACCATATACCGATCAAAAATTATAGTCTCTAATATAATATAACTTTTTGGAACTTTTAAAATTTGTTCTGGCTTAACCTTATACCTATTAAATCTATGTACTATGTATGGACTGTATGATATAGCGATAGCAACTTACTCTTATCTATATCTTCGTGATGAAAAAATATATTTTTAACTTACTAACAAATTAACAATTGATTTCTCTGATTATTAATTTAATTTAACTAATTTACAAAATAATTACAAATTTACATATTTGAGAATATACATATTTTTTTGTATTAATATTTCTTAAATGTACTAGTGAGATTGGAGATTTAACTTTTGTTCAGATTAAAGTTCAAATTCAAAGATATTTGTTTCTATGTTCTCAAATTTGGAGCATAAGCTACTTAGCAGTGGAGATAAACAGCCTATAAGAAACTGTTGTACTTAAATAGGAAAGATATTTTGCCAAAAGATATGAACTGTATGTTTCTTTGATTATTATTATTTCGTATTATATTTATTTCTCTACCACTTTTTGGCAAAAAAAAAAAGAAGAAAACATCTAGCTTATTCGTAAAACGTTTTAATCCGCTAACCCCAAAGATCCCAAAGCAGAGAGGCTACAGATATGTTTAATCAACGACCTTAGATTATATTACCAGTTGAAAATATTTGTCTCTACATTAATTAAGTAAGAAGTTACATTTGAAATAAAGTATTTGATTGCAAATTAGTAAGAAAACGGCTCCACGTATTTTAAAAGTTTTGTTGAACAGGTTAAATAACATTACATTTATTAAATATTATTGCATATTTAGTAAACAATTTATAATTTCAAAATGCTCATTTATTAAAAGAATAATCTTCAGGATATAAATTTGTTGTTATAATATAACAATATAATATAAACTATAAAATGAGTTGTATAGCTACGCGTAGTCTAAATGCATGCAATGTTTACCCAATAATTGCGCTCCGGTCGAGAAGGTGTTTAAAATATTACTATTATTACTAATGCCATATATTTAAGTCCTTATGACAAACATATTTATAGTTAGAGTCACAAAAATATTGAAAGGAAGAGGACTGGTCCAATCCGAACGTTACTATTTATTGGGATGTTTTATCGCACCACTCTGAGCTCAATCAAAAGTTGATGCTGTCATAACTGGTCTACTAAAATAATAAGAAAATTATATTTTTGTTAAAATATTAAACGCTGCTTATTCGTCTCTTATCTTAAGTACTAACTTTCATTTACTTATATGTAGATATGTAAATGACCGAGTCGTTTAATGACATGCCATGACTGCCAATCTCACTACCTACCTACTACAAATAACAAAACCGTTTTTCTAGTCTTTTGCTCCAGCATAAATCAAAAATTGATCAAACAAGTCAAACAAATCAAATTCAATGACAACAACGCTAATGGCAAGTCAGAACGGTAAACTCAAATTATGGGCCTATCACGAGCATTGGCATTCAACTCGAAAAGTGTGGGCGGTACTATATACATATAATGATGAGGTTGGCGTCTAGCCAGAATTATACAGGTGTATCTTTGCTAATTACTCAGACGCTGTCAGACAATTATACACTGAGAAAAGCGACACGAATTTTAGAAAATCGGCCTGACAACTAGAATGTTTTTCTTATATTTTTAATTAATATTTTAATATGAGAAAAATAATTTCTATAACTTAAAAAAGCTTGCGTTAAATCGATAACCCAAAAAAATTTGTTTTTCGAAATTACTAGAATTTAACATATAATCGTAAATTTTTTCACATTAAATTGCATGAATGCATAAACTATCTAAATTACAAATGTTTATTAATAATACAAGCAACAAAAAAATCGAATGTTTAAAGTGCTTTGTTACACATATGAAAAAAAAAACACCCTTGAAATCAGACTTAAGAATTGGCACTGAAAGTAAGTCGATTCTAAAATTCGGGGCGATAGACTTTATGTTATATGTTCGTATTGATGTGTGTTGAATCAATTATTTGGAGTGACTTTTATTTTCAGTTAAGGGACGCGAGTGTAATACAAACGACGACTGCTCAACGGCAGAGCGTACCAGCTGTGTCAAGGATACCAATGACTACAAGATGCGTTGCCTATGCGGAAATGATTCACCGCCCTCAAATGGACTCTGCCCTGATGTGCTAAAAGGTAAAAGCCTAGCCCATCAGCTAACTGAATTGGGCCACCCAGAAATAGAATGCTTTAGTTGGTGCGAACCTAATTGGTAGACTTGCATATTACATTTATAATTCAAGAGGCCACCTTCTTTGTTTGCCCGTAGCTCAAGTGTCAGCTGCAGCAAGTGCAAGCTGTAAATGATAACTAAACAAAGCTTTATTATATAGACTGCAGCTCACTTGAATAGCGCCCACTTATGAGAATGTTTTCCAAGCACGTATTCACACAAATGCACGCAGCGACTTTATCTTTAGTTTTCCCATATATGTAGCTTAATTTAAATTTATTATAATAATGAGAAACAGAATATTAGAATAAACATTATATAGGATAAGTAGTTGCAAAAGAACTAATTATATATTTTGGCCAGTATTGGTTGCAAATGTTTTTGCTCTTGCAGCTCCCATTACTCTTGCAAATGACAAAGCAGAGCAGATCTCCCATTGGCTCTGCTATTGGCTCTAGCTATGTAGAAGCGTAACATTTTGAGGTTTTTTTTTTTTTGACTCTCAATCCGAGGAATTTCTCATTTAGGTTTCCACATAGCACTCTTTTTTTGAAAACCCTTTTCTCGACTCTCATCGCCTTAAAAAAGTCTTACTTAAAACTAGTTTTCCAGCCAGATATGTATGAATTACTTATTCCATATAACTTTTATCCAGCGGATTTGAGAAATACTCGAGCAACTTCGGTAAATGCTCGAAAGCTCTTGATCGAAAACTTTGCAGAGAAAAGAAAAGAAAAATGCTGATAAGGCAGCTGGCACATGACATCTAGCAAGCAATTGTTGTACACAGGAGTGAGACATAGATAACACGTTGATATACCTCGATGTTTAAGCCAATAAACCATAGCTTAATAAAACTGCCCCCTTAAGAATAAAATAACTGAATATGTTACTTTGGTTTTCGAGCTAGAGTCACCAAATTTCGATCAGATTCGACAAATGGGAATTAATTTTTCTGACCAAGTCCAAACCCGCCATAAGCAATCGTTAAACGCCTATTCCTCACAATTTTTGAGCTGGAGTTTCCAGAATTCAACGACAGATTACTGGCACTTCAGAACCATAATTGCAACGTTCTTAATTGTAATTAATTATTTCTGTATGTTCAATCAATGAGAAATAAATCTGTTTTTTCTCATGTAAAACATAATGTCTTAAGGATGTATTAATTATTTTAAAATTATAATATGCAAGTTATATTTAAACAAATATAGTTAATATATTTGAATGTTTTAAACATAAAAACCAAATTTTATAATTTCTAAAAATTATGGAAAAATCTCAAAATTTGTTATATATATATATTTTTAATATTTGAATTAACGCTGCAGGACTGCGGCATAGGTGCAACAGCAATCATGAGTGTGAGGATGGAATGGTTTGCCAATTTGAGAACAACAATCGAACCATTGGCGTATCCAAGTTTATAACGAGTAAAGCCAAACTGTGTCTGTGCGACAACGATAATGGCTATGTCGAGGATATATTGCATGATATTTGCAGTGGTGGTGAGTACAATCATATTCGCCGAATCGTTATGAATAAATAATTATAATGTAATTATTCGACATTTTAGCAAATAATCGATTTCTGGTAAACATTTTGGTATCTCTTTGCTCACTGATGGCGCCGTTCTTCTTCTCCGCTCACATGAGCATGAGAAAGCATTTCTAGAAGGATTATTGAACCAAGGCAAACGAATCCAATTCAATTATTACGTCTATGTCGTCATCTCCAAGTGATCTATCGAATGTGCCTCAATAAATAAAAAAAAAAACCATTGTTTGAAATAAATGCTCCAATAATGCTCTCTAAATTCAGTAAGCTATTCAATTGGCTATTCAAATCGTAAAATGCCCGTTTCGGTAGTCATTAGCCTAAATGTCGTTATATTGTATAAGTTTCATAAGTACCACCGTCAATTTTATTCGCTTCTCACACAGGTCGCGTTACACATATATACTTATTATCTAATAAACGTTTTATATAAATCCAATTCACGAACACTAGTCGGTACCTTATATATATATATATATATATATATATATACACATATATATATATATATTAGTAAATAGCTGTTGCGTAATATGCAATTTAATTCAATTCAAATATAGAAAATGTTCGCACATTTGTATCAAATAATTGTTTACATTTAAATCTATTGTGTTGTACGTTCAGCATTAACAAATTAAAATATACATTCTTTTATTCGATGTAACCATTCTTTAACTAACAATGAAAATAGCATCTCAAGATGCACCCCAGAGATCTGCATCGATTACACGCACCATCTCTACTATATCAGAGTCAGCGGGATTCCAGTTCGAAATCGAAGCGGGCTGCTCTGCTAACGATCAGTTCATGTATTCTTGCCTGTGATCGTTTTGATCGTTTGATGCTCGAACGTCGACACGAAGCAAACACTCACATCCCAAACCCGACATCAACTCTATTCGTAAGCGAACAAATATCCGAAGATCTACCGAATTCTTAGAGTACTGATCGCCCATGATCGATGCAGTTCTCTGGTGCATACCATATATCAAACATAAACCAGAAATTATTTAAGAATCGGATTTGCTTAAAGCATTACATTGTTGCTTCCAAATAAATTTTGTACGTTACAGTTAAGAAACATTCCGATTTAAAATATTTTTTCAGTAGCAGTTAAATTTTATTAAATAAAATTCTACAAACTTCAACTTCGTTTTACTACTTAGACTAAGCGAAATGATTGGCAAATTATTTTCAGTTTGGTTTGTAAAGCTAATACTTACAAAGAAAAATATTTATGTCTATAAAAAAAGCTTCTCGCCCAACGTGGGGCTCGAACCCACGACCCTGAGATTAAGAGTCTCATGCTCTACCGACTGAGCTAGCCGGGCAGTTGGTTAGTAAGTGCCAAATACAAATAAGAAATTACTTATGATTTTAATAGAATTGTTTTATTTGTTTATTTAAAATTTACAATACGATTGTGCGAAGATATTTATGAATTTCATTTAGACACTAAGCATTTCTAAATGAGGTAGACAATAACAGTTTTTGCTTGCCTAAAATTTGCAAATTTCGAATATTTAAAACAAAGCTTTATAAGTTGAGCAAAAAAGCTTTCTTCAAAACCAAGACCAAAAGCTTATACTTAAAATTAATAGCATAATAAAAGCTCAGAACGGAAGCCTACTTTGTTGTCAGCAAGCTTTCGCTCAGTTTAATTCATAAGTTTAAGAAATGTCACCAAATAATATATACATATATAAAAGTTTGATGTCATTTAATATATATTAATTTGGTAACGTAAAAACAATAAATTAATTAACAAAAATAAAAAAGAAGCGCAAATGATTCAGAGTTTTTAACTGTTGAAAGTTTGTCTTTGTGGATTTATTTCGCGTCAACTGCGTCTTTACATTGTGAAGGATTTACAGCAACTGACTTATAGAATACATACAGCGTTATAGTTGCCGTTAAAATTCAAACGTATTTCACATTAACATTAAGTGCAGAAAAGCTAAAAATCTATTCAATATCCACGAAAATAAAATCAAGTAACTGTAAAAAATTAATTTAATAACAAAAGCCAAAATAGGAAATAGAATAAATTAAAGCATTCTTCCAAATAGCTCCGCATTATTATTTTGCTTTTACTTTAATTTTTCGATTTGAGAAGCCTTGAAAGGAAATATCAGAGATAATCCTGGAATATATAATAGCCCAGCGACTGGGCAAAAAAAATATATATAATTATATATATTTTGTTTTCATGTAATAGACCCCCATGAAATATATTTTCATTTCGTGCATAACTTTTGGTGTCATTTACTGTTAAAATTACAAAATTCATAAACGCAACTCGCAATAATTGAGATTATAATATAAAATAAATAGTAAATTACATACTTTTTGATAAATTTGTATATCAACAGCATACATTTTGACAATTTTCTTGTGCAAAAGAATTTAATTTTAATGATTTAATGAAATTCAGCAAGATTATATCGATTTATAATTCAAAATATATGTAGTAGATGGATAAATTGAGGTTTTTTTTTTTAAATACTAATAATATTTTATCAAAGGAGAAAATCATTTAACTTTTAAATGCAAAAAGTATTTAGATGATAATTTTTAAAACAAGAGAAGGCCGCATATAAAATAAATATTAAAAATAAAAAAGGTTTTCCAGTCACGACCTCTTGGCCTCCTTACTGAATAAAATCCTTTTGACCCAACCACAGGCAACATAATATTAAATTTTCTGAAATAAAAAAGACTTTTACCATTCACATTTCAACTATTTAAAACTATTATGTAATAATTTTCTATTGTAAGATAGACATTGTTCGATAAAGCTTATTTGAATTTATATCTTTGAATTTTTTGTAAATTCTGAAACTTGATTGTTCATTTTTATTATTTTTTGCTGTTATGCTGAATTGTATATCGAAATATTAATTAATCGGATGGGTTCGCGTTCATCTATCATCCAAGATGAACGCGCGCCTTTCGCATCTCCCAAAATAAATTGAATTTTGTGTACAACGCCCGTACTTGAAAGTTTTATGTATTGCATACAAAAAGAAACAGACATACATTATTTAAGATACTTATTTTAAACAAATCAAAACCAAAATGATCATGTAGAGAAACAAACAAAATATCACAAGTTAACGCAGAAGGAGCCAACAGAGTGTATCGATGAAAACAGTTATCGGTGATGAAAATTCTTAAAATTGCTTCGTTATCGAGTACCGCATCGCAGCATGTGCTGTCATGGTATTTTTTAGTACTATTTTGTAGAACACATTTTCTATGTTGTGCCGCGTTTATAAATTTTTGTAGTTAAACACAATGAAACGATTAACGGACGAACGTACAAAAATTCTCTTCGAGAAGCTTGCCAAATAGTAAGTGCCCAAGACAGCAATCGAACGATTATTAATAATAAGTTTCCGCTTCCATTCAGCATTGGGCCAAATGTGCAGCAATTAATTGATCGCCCCGATGGAACATATTGTTTCCGCGAGCATCGAGATCGCATTTATTATGTTTCCGAGCGTATTTTGAAGCTGAGCGAGTGCTTCGGCTTCAAGCAGCTCGTCTGCGTCGGCACCTGCTTTGGCAAGTTCTCCAAGACGAACAAGCTGAAGTTCCACATTACGGCCCTCTATTATTTGGCACCCTATGCGCAGTACAAGATTTGGGTGAAGCCCTCCTACGAGCAGCAGTTCCTCTACGGCAATCACATCCCGAAATCGGGACTGGGTCGCATCACGGAGAACGCTGGACAGTATCAGGGCGTCGTTGTGTTCTCCATGAGTGATCTGGCACTGGGCTTTGGAGTCCTCGCACGCTCCACAACTGAGTGCAAAACTGCTGATCCTCTGACCACGGTTTGTTTCCATCAATCTGACATTGGCGAATACATCAGAGCCGAGGATTCGCTGTTTTAGCAAAATTTAATTAATTATCCTTTAGACATATTAATATAAGTCAAAAATAAGCCAATTTTTGAGTATCCAGAAATAATTTAGCTCACCAAATAATTACTGCAATCCAACTATTGCATCGATAATTAATTACTGAATTTGTTTTGTTTATGAGAAGAATCCAATTTGATTTGATATATGCATTAAATATTGTCTAGAATTTTAAAATATAAATACAAAATCAAAAAAATTGATGATTGGATTGAAAACATCCCTTGCCCGACTGAAACCTCATCGATGGTTTTACCACAAGCAAAACATCGATACTATCGACAGTGGCATACAGTTGCTGCAGCAATAGCAATCATGCACTATTTCGTGCATGAATATTCGCTTACGATATTTAGAGAGAAAAGTGGTACGATTTGTTGTGGGTGGAATTATTTGTACCAATGATAACATTAAATTGTTCCACTTTCAGAAATTTCTGTTAGATTGTATTTATTTAAAGTAAAAAATGTGTTTATCACAGATAAGAATTGATTATATAAGATTCTTAGATAAGATTTTATTTAGCGAAAATCATCAAGTTTCTCAATTTGGGTATAATACATATATTATATAATCAAAAAACTTTATTTTTTGGAAAAAGTTCAAAATTAACATTAAACTAATATTTATACTTTATAAAAAAAAGGGAAAAATGCTAATTTGAATCGACATATAGAGCAAAAATAACTGCAATTAAAAAATTTCTTCGATTTCACTGAATTAGGCACTATGGAATGTCACTAATTTTGCCAAACAACTGTGGCTTGCGGCCGGCATTGAGAAAGTCGTGACAAGTAACGCGTATGAGAGAATACCGCTTACAAATATCACTCATCCATATGTGCAGTTAGTTCTTTGTTGTCATTTGCAGACGTGCAAAAATAATAATAATAAGGTCAGGTTTAATGGCGCGGCAAATGAAAGCAGCTGCGATATG
This sequence comes from Drosophila nr. perissopoda 5 BK-2023a, assembly GCA_035044105.1. Lineage (NCBI taxonomy): Eukaryota > Metazoa > Arthropoda > Insecta > Diptera > Drosophilidae > Drosophila > Drosophila nr. perissopoda 5 BK-2023a. The sequence goes on along the minus strand of JAWNMK010000197.1, from coordinate 190,329 downwards.
GCTGCTGTTGCTCCTGCAAAGCACTGCCACTGGTAAGCAACCAAAAAAATAGAAATTTCTGTCCTTGCTGGCTCGGCGTATTCCTTTTCTTGTTTTATTTGTGCCTTGCAGTTTTCAGCGAACGAACGCGCGATAAAATGTACGAGCCAATATTAGGCGCTAGCTGCTTTCGACGCTTGAACGGCACACATCAAACTGGCTGCTCCTGTGAGTATCTTGCGAGGGGTGGAGAGGGTATCCAGGAGCAAAAGAATAATTATTTGTCATTGCACCACAGCCACCTACTCGGGTTCAGTTGGCGTGCTGCATTTGGTGAACGTCGATGCGGATTTGGAATTCTTGCTTAATAGTCCGCCGTCGCCGCCATATGCGCCTCTGATACCGCCACATCTGTTTACGCGCGCGAATCTGCTGCGCCTGAAGGAGGCAGGTCCAAAGATCATATCCGTTGTGCTGCTCATAAATCGCCCCGAGAAAATGAAACAATTCTCGCATGAGCTCAACTGTCCCAATCAGTATAGTGGACTCAAATTGAACCGGAGCATGAGCGAGACGGCAACGTGTGATGCCAGTGGCAACGTGGCCAACACCTGGAATCGTTGGGGCACTGGCCTGCTGCACGAGGATTTCCCCTTTCCCATCTACTACATCGGTGAATTCAAGGACATTCTCAAGCTGGAGAAGTGCTTCGAAACGTTCAACAATTTCGATTATGAGTCGCATGCATTTCGCAGTCTTTGTGCCGTCGAAGTCAAAGCGTTTATGTCGGCCGCCGTTAACTCGGAGGTGTGCATACGACGGACGAACTTCATCAATAATCTTGGTGGCAGCCGCTACTGTGATCCCATGGAGGGTCGCAACGTCTATGCCACATTGTATCCACGTAGTGCGCCCGAGAATGTTGAAGTCAACGTTGCACTCAACGAGAAGTTCATCATTGTCTCCTGTCGTCTGGACACGACCAGCATGTTCGATGGATTGGGTGCGTAAGCAATGCAAGTAATAATTAATAATTACTTACTGGGGAACTCTTCTAGGCATGGGTGCGATGGGTTCACTTGTCGGCCTGGCAATTCTGACGCAGGTGGCACATATGCTGCGCCTGCTGCTGCCCTCACCTGGTGCACTGATTGATCCCCAGCGGAATGTGCTGTTTGTGGCATTTGATGGCGAATCCTATGATTACATTGGCTCCCAACGATTCGTTTACGACATGGAACACTTGGCATTTCCCTCGCCCTCCACACACACTGCTCCGATTTCGTTGAAGGACATTGAGTTTATTCTCGATATAGGTGCGCTCGACGATATAGCCAACATTAAGTTGCACACACTAACCTCAACTCCGCTGGCCAATCAATTGCTGCAACAGCTCAATCGATATGCGAAGAGTCCACGCTACAATTTCACCGTAAACATTGAGTCCAATGTGGGCTATCATATTCCGCCGACATCGGCGCAATCTTTTTTGCGTTACGATCACAAATTACCGGTGCTAATCCTAAACTCAGTGCCTGGTAATAAGTACTATCATTCCATCTACGATGATCTGGAGAATGTGGAATTCACATATGCCAATACAAGCCAGGATTACACAACTCTTGCCAATATCAGCGACACAGCGAAGATCTTCAACAGCAGCACGCTGCAAATGAGGGTGCGCAATGTCTCCTCGATTGTCGCGATGTCGCTGTATGAGACCCTGTCGGGCAAGCAGTACCAGGGCAGCTTGGTGGCTAATCCATTATTGGCCGATGAGTTCTTCTACTGTTTCCTGCAATCCTCCGACTGTCCGCTGTTTAAAGCTGCCTCCTTTCCAAATAGTCCAGCAGGTCCACAGCAACCGCCCATGCGGTGAGTATTTCAATTATTTAAAAAGCAAAAATATTTATTAATCATTGGCTCGTCATTTAGCTACATAAGTGTGCAAGGTGGTTCGCAGGAGTCGTCGGGTTGGACATATCGCATGCTTGGCTATTTGCTCTCGCAACCCCAGCCCGCTGTGTCCAAGGAGAATTGCACTCAATTGCCACTGTTCTATTTTGCCGGAGTCAATGGCTCCGGCGAGTGTCGACTGACAACGCAGAATTACACACATGCTCTGAGTCCCGCATTTCTCATTGACAGTAAGTCTACGGAGATAGTAACTGCCTACAAGTAAACGTTGATCTTTGAACTTTGATTTGCAGACTATGATTGGCGTTCCGGTGATTACTCAACGTGGACCGAATCAACGTGGTCGCTGCTCAGCGCACGCATCTTTTTACGTCCGTCCAATGTGCATGAGATAACCACCCTGAGCATTGGCATTGTCGTCTTCATAATATCCTTCTGCTTAATATATATTATCAGTTCGCGTTGGGAGGTCCTTTTCGAGGATGTGCCGGCAAGCAATGCGGCGTAAGTTTCTCTCTCTCTCAATATATATTTATATATGTATATATATATATATAAATAGGGTCGAATCTATCATGTCGCTCTTCATGTTCATCATTCATATGTATCTTCATGTATAAAAAGTGGTTTCTCCTTGGACATGGTCGTTGTTCCACATTAATGCTATCTGCCCTCTTTTCATTCCTTATTTGTTAATCTTCACTTTATTTTATATTATTTTTAGATTATTTAATTGACGTTTTTGGCCCTGCACCAAACAAAAAACAAGCTGTGCATGCAAATCTCACTTCAAAATACTAAGAGCAGTCCGATTAGCTCATAATTAATTCATTAAAAATATATATTAACCTCGTTTGACTTGCAATTCTAGTTTGCCAACGCCAACGCCTTGTTAGTGGCAGGACAAGAGAAACCCAGAAGCACATGAATTATTTCAAGGGAGTGAAAGCTGCAAGAGAGCAAATAAAATTTCTTGAAACCAAACAGGAAGAATGTGCGCTTGATTCGGAAATAACTATTGTAATTACTCTGTCCAAAAGGACACACAAGAAGATAGGTTTCTTTTTTTGATATGTTCAGATATTCTTGATTTTGTATGCTATAGACTTAAATACGCATATAAAAACCAAATAGTTCTAATGCCCACGATATCGTAAAACCTCTAACGAAAAGACACTACATTGATATTCCAATTAGTTACGTTAAGAACGCGTAAATAAAGATTTATTTATATGTATTTTTGTATTGTTAAAACGCAACTAGCAACTAATCTGATCTATTTGTATTATCGTTAATAATTAGCGGGAGATTTAAGTCTGTATTTAATGCATATAGCAGTTTGGTTCTAAATACTTTCTCAATTTAAATTAATATTACAGCAAATGGAACGCATTTCCTGATAATGATATGTATTCGTCTATTGAAATGATCTTAACAAGGAAAATAAATAAATAAAAATTATAGGCCAATTTCTGTTCCTTATTATTAAAGACTGTATTTAATGCGTTCTATATTAGCATACAAGAGTTTGGTTTTCTATTGATGTTGAAAATAATAATTAATTGAAATGAAGATAAAATAAAAAATAACGCATTTCCTGCTTTCTAAATTTATTCAAGTATTGAAAAAACATTAACAAGACAAATAAAGTGAAATACGTATGAGCCAATCTCTATTATTTATTCTTAGTTAGCAATTCATCACAGCGCACAGTGCTCCTTATTTAAGTAATCGTTCTAACAAAGTCCAATATTTGCATATTATTAATAAGTTAAATTATGGTACACATAGCCAGCCCTGCCTCTGAAGATTAACAATGGAGTCAGCTATGACACGCTTGGAGCACTTCATATAGCCACCACTGAGGAGCATGACGACAGGTATTTTCAAAGCTCGAAATGTGCTAAAGACTAAGCGATCTCGCTCGATAACGCCCTCGGCAGTTATGGCTAAATTGCCAAGAGGATCGCCCTTGAGGACATCGGTGCCGGCATTATATATGACAATGTCTGGCTTGAATTCAGTTAGCGCATGAAGCAGGCATCGGCTCAATTGCCTCAAATAGTAGGCATCCTCGGTAAGATGTTTCAGCTCGACACCGCAGCGTATGCTCAGTTTGGCCTCGTGATCCTTTGGGTAGACGAAAGCATTGTACATGTCCAGGATGTACACAGAGTCCGTATTCATAAAATCTCGCTCATGACCATTGCCCTGATGGGCATCCAAATCCACAATCATTGCGTTGCGCACCCTGTTCGGCTCCAGATCGAAGAGGCGGACGAGCAGCAATGTTATATCGGCATAGGGACAAAAGCCACCACCTTTGTACGAGCAGCAGTGATGGAATCCGCCGCCTAAATTGATTGCCCAGCCATATTCCAAGGCCAATTTACCAGCCAATATTGAGCCGGCTGCCTGATAACGCATCGGTCGCAAATATCCGCTTTGCACCGTGAAATTGGGCAAAAAGATCATGACGGGCACCTCGGCAATGCAGGCGACCTTGGCACTCCATTTGAGGGACTTTAAATACTTGCGAGTGTGCACACGACGAAGTTGCTCTTTGGTAATCTCGGCGGGGTCGTAGAAATGGCCGGCGTTCAGCGACAACTCAGCGCACAGCAGCTAAAGGTAGTATAAATATGAATGTTTTATCCATATATGCACATAATATTTGTATTTACCTGTTGTATATGCTTGCCCTTGGCTGCATCGAAAGGATGAAGCTTCTCCAGGCCAGCGAAGCGCACGGAATAATTCTTGGAGTAAACTATGGGAAGCTTATCACCTTCCACAACATCCTCGCACTTCATCCTCCAAGCTTGTGCTCTCTTTTATGTGCTATTTATTATTATTTGCGACACATCGGTGTATTCATTATAGTGGAATGACACGTTACATATTTTAAGCCGCTTATACGAAACCATCTTACAAGCGTGATTGTTTTTTTGCTTTAATTTGTTATCGATGCTAGACGAGTGCTTGGGCCTCGGGAGGATTAATAGAGCATCGGTTTTCTTTTTTGTTGAGGTTACTCCCAATTTTTTTGACAACCTGGTAAATGGGATTTTAGGATTCGGCTTTCGTAAAGTATAATATTGCAATCATCCTTATGTCTACAATACAGCAACTATTATTATCGATAGCACAATGCGTTTAATGAGGTTGCGATACAATGTAATAAATCGATAATTGTCGATGCAACTGTCTGCAACCACCAACAGATGCATTTGAATATTCTTTGCCCACTGTTAAGAAGCATTTTTGGTCGTTTGACAACAACCAAAGGTTTTGTAACTACAATACAGTTTTTTTTTTGCGATTAAATATATTTTCAAGGGAATTGTTTACATGTTTTTTAATACTTATAAAGGATTTTGGGAACGCATAAAAGTTGACGTCCTCTGCGTATGATGGTGCTGTCGATATAAATTTGGATACTCGATTGGACATGCAAACCTTTGTAGGCAAAAACTTCGTTTAAGACCCGCGTCGTTATTGTGGGACACTAAATAACACATATACAAATATATATTTAAATTAATATATATACATTTATATAATACATTAATATTTAATCCATATTTTAAAATGTTGTTTTATTATTTTAATATATACAGACCAGAAATTTATTTTTTATTATATATTTTAATTTTTATTTTGTTTAGTCAACTAATATTTATTATTACAATATTAAAGGTCTCATTTTATAATTTAAATATAAAACCAATTAATAAAAATATAACTAATTAAGCAAAATAAAAAAAACTTTAACAGACTGAATTACATAAGGAATAGTAATTTATATTTCCACAAATTTAAACATTCAAAACCAAACAAAAATTCTAGAAAAGTAAAATAAGATAGTTTTTGAGAAAAAAACGAAATGAAAATTTTAATTATTAAGAATATAGAGGAGTCCCTCCGACATTAGTGACCAGATTTATGTTTCAAGGTTCCCGGTAGGTCTGCTTCTATGGAAAGAACAAGCCTGCGTTAGAAGATGCACCTTGAAAAAACTCAATTCGACGCTGCTAGTTTTTATATGAAGAAGGCCAATTTCGTTTATACCTCTGTATAAAGCTGGAGAGGATATCAGCTAACATTATATATGTTACGCATTGAGACAGCTCCGGCCACCCAGTGCTCCATTAGGGGTGGGTCAACCCATGCTCGCCGACCCAACATCAACACAATACTACACAAATCTACACATCACTAACAATCAGCTGTTTTAACGGGCAGTGGCAATCGAATTTTTCACATCACCAAAAAAAAATATACAACGGCGGCCTTGGTGTCTTTGCCGTAGCGCTCCCACCCTTCCTGTGGTGTTAAGTTATTTATTGAATGCATCACTCTTTATATGTCCTAAACCACATTTTGTCCTAACAACATTTTGAGTAACCCAATGGGCTTTAAGACGTTCACTTAACCTATACCTATAAATAATACAATTAAATTAATTTAGGCATGCAAAATTAGGTAAACAAAATAAAGATGAGTTTTTATATAATTGGTGGACACTCTGACGTACCCTATACAGCTCCCAGGTACAGTTGTGAGGGTATCTACTCACAAAAAATAAATGTTTAAAATCCTCCACAAAAATATATATATTTTATATAGAAAAAAGAACGCTGTGTCTCGCTGACATGTATAAATAATTAATCAAGAATTTAAGTAAGCGAAAGAAATGTAATGTATGATGTGAGAAATGTAGTTTACCAATTAATGGACAAAACATTACATTCCATAAAAAAAAAAAAATCAAAATAACATAAGATATAACATAAGTAATGAATGGGCTCCAAAATTGGCCAAACAGGTTGCGCATTTCTGATTGCTGTTGCGCATCACTAACAGATGCTGCGAATCACTGATGTAAAAGTCGATCTGCAGTGTGAGCTGGGCGCTACGCATCCGCATTGCTGACAGAAAGAAAACTTTCCCGCCGCCAAAATAACGAATCGGAACCGACTCACTATTTTATGGTTCAACGTTGGTCCTTTAGACCTCTCAACCTTGTAGTGCTCCCTCTTTGTTGCTGCTGGCTGTTGTTCGTTGTTGTTGCTTCAATCTTCGTCACTGGCAGCTTAATGTAGTTATTGTTGCAGATGGCGTTTTAAATGTTTATGTTGAGGATGGTGATTGGCACATAGATGTTTATACTGAAGGTATATTAGTATATTGGTTTTGTGCAACGTCCGTTATGCTCCGTCTGTATGAACACAGCTTTTTTCGACATCCTTAGAGAAACTTGAAGCTAGGAACATATATTGGTCCCTGCCCGCGTCAGTCAAAGTGTTAACATTGGAGTGCTGCGTCCACTAGGTGGCTAGGAAATCGATAAGATCGATATTCGCAAATCGAAAAAGCTACATATCTCCCACAATTTTAATAATTTTTAGTATTATAGTTAAGGCTACATTATAGTCCCCAAATTTGGTTGGTAGGTTGATGGCGATGTCCTTCAAATAACGGGATATGCCACGCCCACCTGAGCCGCCCTCAAACCCCCAGACCCTAAAAATGTTTTGCGTTACAGCCATCAAATTTGTTTATTACTGGTTTCGATTTTACTAAGAGCATACTCCAACTTTTTTTTGTTCACGTCCAGACCCGCCTCCAAAATTTCCAGAAACCTATATCTTCGGCAATTTGATAGCTACAGTTACCAAACTTGGATGGAAAATAGCAGGAGTCTTTTCTATAATTTTATCAGCCACGCCAACTCCCGCACTCAAATTTTCCAAAAGCCCATATCAACCGTAATTTAACTTTTACGTTAATATTGGTGTAAATGTAATCGAAACTTTTTAAATTTTTATTGTAAATGTAGCGGCACTTTGAAGATGCTTTTGTCTTTTAATTTGTTCATATTTCAAATTTTAAATTTAAATTTAAACATAAATTTATTTTATTTGCCACAACTTGCCGAACTTTGATTTTAAGACTTGACCACCATAGCACGCGCTTCTGGCTCTTTTCCTTCCAGCCTCCAACCTCGCTGACATTCCATCGACCTCCAAAAAAGTCGATCATTGGCCTTTTATTCTTTTTTAACCCCAGCTCGTATAAATTTTTCTCTATTAGAGGGATGCAGTGCAAAGGGGGTCTCAGAGAATGTCTTACATCATTCGCTCGCACCCAATCTGGACGAGCTGCCCATTTAAATCTTCCGCAGCGCCCAACGTGAGGCCCACCAATATTCGTTCTATGACCTTATGTCCTTGGCTTGCAAATCCTCGAAGAGATATGCATTATTTCCGATTACCCTCACTACTCTCGTCTTCTAGAACTTCTTTGCAAATTTGGCGTTAAAACCCATCTCAAAATTACTTATCACGAAGTTCCGCCTGTAGACTTCTTGGCCAGGCTTCTGATGGAATGCGCGTGCACGAGATTCACCACTCTGATGACTACGCTCATAAGCTTTGTTTAACTGGCTTTGGATCCTTTGAGTTGTATTTTATCCGCTGCGCGCAAATGATCTTATGTTCAGTCATTGACACTTGTTTGGTTACGCAGGTATCCGCGCCAAACAACAATTAAAGCAGCTTCTCTCTTAATATTTTTCTCGTTGATATAAGTTATGCTCTGCGCAGCATAAAGAGCAAATTAACGTAACGATCATAACTGTTGTTTTGTATATGCTCATCGTCATTTCGTTTTATTGCATTCGTTTTCGCTTTGCTTGCCCTTTGCCTTGGCTGAGCGCAAGCAGCAGCTGCAATTCGGCAGCTAATCAGTTCTATTTAGTCATTCGAGAATTTAAGTTCTTTTTCGTCATTCGAGAATTTAAGTTCTATTTCGTAATTCGAGAATTTAAGTTCTATTTCGTCAATCGAGAATTCAAGTCGCGGCACTGTATTCGACAGTGTTAACAAATTAATTCTAACAATTAAAAGTGTAAAGCTCAAATCGGAGCTTCTAACAAACAATTGTAACTATTTTAATTTTGGCCACGAAGGCAAATAAACTTAATTTATAGAAAGCAAATTTCGGTGCGTTTCTATTTATTTATTTGACTTTAGAAAAATTCGATAGCTATTGAAAAAGCTCAATAGCTCAACATTTGGTGACCCCGACGTGATTAGCCGTGATTTAATTAGCTCTGTTTGTTTAAATAAATACAAATTATTTAAAGTAAAGAGTTAATAAAACTCGCGCCCGCGCTCTTGCATTGCTGTCGATATTCTCGTTTCGTTTTGTGCTCACTTTCGGTTCAAGTGTTTGACCTCAAATTGACATTGGCGCCTGCGCAGTCAATTCGCTTATCGCGTTTGCTTAAACAATTGCAGCAGCCGTTGCTGCATTGTTATTGCTTGTCCCGTTTCGTTTTGCTTGCGCTTATGAACAAGGTGTTTGAAATTTCGTCGTTTGAACTGGTGTGTTAAAGCTGTAGTGAAAATGCATAATTCTGCTGCCGTTCAGTCTCGTACTGCCCCGTTTTACAAAGCCAAGGCCAAAGCTATTGATGAGCAGGTAAAACGGATGGCCAAAGCAATCGCTCCGGAGCAAATTGTGCATCTCAGCGAAGAAGAGTTGGCTGTTCGGCTCACGGCGTTGCAAAGTGCTCAGCAGGCATTTTACAAACATGCATGACGCGTTGGAGGAGCTGGATTATGATGAAATCGGGAGTGAATTACGGGCATGTTTTGATGACCTCTCAATATTATTGGAAACTAGCTTGCGACGCGAAATTGGCAAACGAAAGTTGTCGTCGCCGTTGTGCTCGACTATGAGGCAAGATACCTGTGTTGACAATCACACGTTGTCTCAAAGCCGAATCCGGTTGCCTGAGATCAAGCTGCCCGAGTTTAGTGGAGGATACACAAAGTTTGCAGAGTTCATAGCGATGTTCTCTTCAATCATCGATGCGGACTCAGGACCTTCGGATGTGGAGAAGTTTCAGCACTTGCGATCGTGTCTGAAAGGATCAGCCTTGGATAGTGTTTCTTCGTTGGAAATCAGCAGCGCTAACTATCCAGTTGCATTGGAGCTCCTTAACAAACGGTTTAACAACAAGCGTCTCATTTTCCAAGCACATATCACGGAGATATTGGGATTAGATTGCATCGAGTCGTCGTCAGCGGTAAAAACTTCGAACCCTGTCGGATACGGTTAATTCCAACATGCGCGCTCTACAAAGCCTGGGCAACGTTGAGCAGATTGCGGGATTCATTATCGTGCACAGTTTGCTGCAGAAAGTGGACAAGGCAACGCAGATCAGTTGGGAGGAGACAGCACCGATGGACACTATTCCTACTTGTGAGCAGTTCTTGGCATTTCTGGATCGACGATGTCAAAGGTTGGAAAATGTGGAACACGCTATGGCAACGTATACGCCTAGCTCTAAGGTGGGAAAAAATAGTGAAATCGTTAACACTAGCAGAAAGGCCTTTGTCGCTACTGACTCCAACACAAATAAATGTGTGTTCTGTGAGACCTTTGGCCACTTAATTTATAACTGTTCCCGTTTTGGAAATCTGTCTCCGCAACTGCGTCTACGAGAGGTAAAGAAGCTCAACCTTTGCATTAATTGCCTGTGTAAAGGTCATCGGCTAAAGGAGTGCAGCTCCACTACCTGCAACCGCTGCAAGGCCAAGCATCATACGCTTCTGCATTTTGAGAATCAGATTGACGGCTTTCAAGTTATCTTTGCTTCGCATCCGCCTGCTGCAAACCCTTCGGCAACACTTGTAGCCCAAAATCTTAGTCAAGACGTGGTGCTCTTGGCCACTGCTGTAATCAACATTAGAAGTCGTGCTGGAGTTTTAGTCCCTTGCCGAGCGCTACTGGATTCTGGATCGCAGGTGCACATCATCACATCTCGTTTAGCTCAACACCTCCAGCTGCGCAAGCATCGCTCACCTACTTTGATCTCAGGATTGGGGGAGTCTACTATTGCCTCAGAAGGCTATTCAGCCGATATAAGTTTTCAATCGCGAGCATCTGCCTACTCTGCCGACATCTCAGCTCTCGTAGTTCCATCTATAACTGGAAATCAGCCTAGCTACGATGTCGACACTAAGCTCTGGAATATACCCTCAAATATTCGCTTGGCTGATCCAGAGTTCTTCAAGGCGCACAAAGTTGATTTGTTTAATTGGAGCTGGCCTGTTTTTTGAATTGTTGTGTGTCGGTCAAATCAAAATCGCTCCTGGTTTGCCTATTCTTCAAAAAACTCAACTGGGCTGGATAGTGACAGGAGGAACTTCTTCAGCGAGCCCTGATTCATTGATGGTCACTAGCTTGGTTATGATGCCAAATCCTAGCCCAGATCACAAGCTTGATGAAATCGCTCGTCGGTTTTGCGAGGTAGAATCGTGTTCCCGTTTAGTCAATGAATCTACCAAGGAGGAACTTGACTGTGAAGCGCATTTTAAACAAACTTTTGCTCGTTTGGACACTGGCGAATATTCGGTTCGCCTTCCAGTCAAGAATGCTGTGGATCTAATTGGAGATTCGTATCAGCAGGCATATCGTCGTTTTTGCAACCTGGAACGCAAATTAGAACGTCATCCTGGTTTGAAGTCGCAATATTCAGCATTTATCAAGGAGTATCTGGATTTGAATCACATGTCTCTTGTGGAGTCGGACATGCTTAAGTCGCTGCAAGTATTATCTTCCTCATCATTGTGTTCTCAAGGAAGATAGCTCAACAACTAAGCTTAGAGTTGTTTCTGATGGTTGGTCGGATTCGGCAGTTGTCTTATCCTGGATACGTGATGAGCCTTCGCGCTTCCAAACGTTCACGGCTAATCGGATATCTTTAATACAAGAGCTTACGACAGGAATGGAATGGCGCTACGTACCGACGGAATGCAACCCGGCAGAGATTCTTTCTAGAGGAGCACTTCCTGTCTCTGACGACATCGAATGGGAATTCATCCCACCTCGCTCACCACACTTTGGTGGACTTTGGGAGGCGGCGGTGAAGACAGCAAAATACCATTTCTATCGGTCGGTCGGACCCTCGGTTTTGCCCCTGGATGATTTGCGCACACTGGTTTGCCACATTGGGGCAATAATAAACTCTCGAACTCTCTTTCCAATTTCAGAGCACCCTGCAGATCTGGATGTGTTAACTCCTGCGCACTTCCTTGGCACCACTGCGCCACTCACACTTTATCCGGAGCCGGATGTCACCAAGCTAAACGTTAGCCGCCTGGATCGATGGCAGCGTATAGCTTATTATCAGCAAATTTTCTGGAGTCGTTGGCATGATGAATATTTAACGCTTCTTCAGCAACGGTCCAAATGGAGAAAATCCTACCCGGGTGTTCACATCAACGATGTTGTCCTTGTAAAGGATGAAAACTTGCCACCCCTTAAATGGCCACTGGCTCGTGTGGTCGAGCTTGTTGCTGGTGCTGACGGCGTTTCCCGAGTAGCTGTTCTCAAGACGTCAACTGGAACAATAAAGAGAGCTGTGCGCAAGTTGTGTGCGCTTCCGAAAGAGGATGCTGTTGAAAGCCCGTGTCTTTCAACGGGGGGAGAATGTTTGGTTACGCAGGTATCCGCGCCAAACAACAATTAAAGCAGCTTCTCTCTTAATATTTTTCTCGTTGATAAGTTATGCTCTGCGCAGCATAAAGAGCAAATTAACGTAACGATACATAACTGTTGTTTTGTATATGCTCATCGTCATTTCGTTTTATTGCATTCGTTTTCGCTTTGCTTGCCCTTTGCCTTGGCTGAGCGCAAGCAGCAGCTGCAATTCGGCAGCTAATCAGTTCTATTTAGTCATTCGAGAATTTAAGTTCTTTTTCGTCATTCGAGAATTTAAGTTCTATTTCGTAATTCGAGAATTTAAGTTCTATTTCGTCAATCGAGAATTCAAGTCGCGGCACTGTATTCGACAGTGTTAACAAATTAATTCTAACAATTAAAAGTGTAAAGCTCAAATCGGAGCTTCTAACAAACAATTGTAACTATTTTAATTTTGGCCACGAAGGCAAATAAACTTAATTTATAGAAAGCAAATTTCGGTGCGTTTCTATTTATTTATTTGACTTTAGAAAAATTCGATAGCTATTGAAAAAGCTCAATAGCTCAACAACACTAATTTTCGAGCAAGTTTATAGCTCGCCCCGTCGAGGAACATATGATGTCCGAAAACCTGCTAAGAATGGCGTAACTCCCGTGACTTAACTAGACGTATGTGCTGCATTGCGTATGGCTACCTCCATCTCGGGAAGGTACAAATCCCAGACGCGGTAATCCTTCTTAAGGTATGCCCTTGTGGAAGTCAAAACTATTCGAATAGCCCGCTCTGCAGCATTGCTAAACAGCCGTTCGCATATGCGAAATCCCGAAAAACTCAATCAAAAAAAAAACTTCGCTTACCAAGAAATTTTACCACGTTCGACTCTGTATAGCATGGCTTTAAAAAATGTGAATTTGAAAAATGGTCGACGACTACAAAACTCCACTCGTGTCCTTGCTATGTAGAGCTTTTGGAAGGGTCGTTTCATCACTATCTCATTTCCAATTCCCATCTGCATGCGGAAGTTCTGTCGTTTCATCGTCGATCGGTCAAAGAGTTAGGGTCCGGCAACTTCCAAAACGTTCCTTCTAATTCCTCTTCCAGGCGAACAAACTCCATACGCTTGAATAGCAACTGTCTCTCCGATGGAAAGCTTCGCCTTCTTATGACACTCTCCTACAGGAACTATTATCAATAGGTCATTAAAGAAAAGAAAAAAAAGAACAATTACATGAACAGTATTTAAAAACTCGACTCGGAAGAGTCTTAAAAAAGTTTGGTAAAAGTGTTGTAAAAATTCTTTCGACCAACACTTGATGCAGCCGACTTCATTCTGGGCTCCATTAATTATAGTGAAATAAATTGTGGTTCAAAGATAAAATGGCTTAACCTTGGAAAATTTCGAAAAATTACACAATTCATTTCAAAATCTGTGGCGACTTATCTAAATATGTACGTATATATAAATTCAATTTAGATTTTGTAGCTGCATATGTAAAGTTTAATTGGTTGATGTTTTTTTTTCTTTTTTCTTCTTTTTTTTTGTCAGTTGTAGTAGTCGATTATTATGTTCATTCATTGAAATCCGGTTTTAAATGAATTTCCGAGTTCTCTGGAAAATTGGCCTTCCATTTATATCCTGCAGTCTACGGTAGTTGTTTATCAAAGGAAGACTGCGTTCGTCTTGCAAATCCCAAAATTTGGCGATCTGTCGCCTAGGTAGTCTCTCAGAATCCGAGAACACAGTCCAAGTAACAGATTCGGCACAGTCAGGCGTAGTCAGTGACCCTGTATTACAATATATATATAAATATACATAAATATATATGTGCAAAATTTTTGTCAAATGCATACCGTTATATGAGTAAAACCTTTCAGTTGAAATGTCTCCCAACAGATCGTTCGCAGTTAATCGCCCAGCTATTGTCGTTCTAGAATCGTATTGAATAACTTGAGGCAATCGATCTATGATTCGGTTAAGACCAAATTGCGTCGAGATCAGTGTAGGTACGGCCTGAAACATGACACCCAAAACGGCAAGACCATCCGAATGCAAACTAGCTTCGGATACATTGGCATAGCGAACATTCTTATGAACAATGTGCATTTCGACGTCGTAGCGTTGACCATTGATGATATGCTCGGATCCAGGACTGTTCGCCGAGCCCCAATGGAAGTGCACGCTCTGCGCTTCAAAGGTGCCTGGCAAAAGGCCGCCTTCGATGGAAGCACGCTGTCCGTTATTTGTAAGCGGCAAAACAATGTTGGCTGAAGTACACATTAATACTATAATTAAGGCACTGATAAAACAAAATTACTGCACACCTGTATGTCCATTATTTGTCATTATCAGCGGTGACTGCAAGGCCCGATTGTAGTTCGAGAAACGAATGCGCGGTATAGATCCGCGAACAGCCTGGGAAAAGGAAACTTTGCTAAAAAAAAAATGCAATTTTTGTGTAGGCTTATGCTACTCACAGTATTGTCCGCCAATCTAATTGGAGATTGTCTTGGTCCAGTTGCGCATGTTCCCTCCCAATCGCTGCCTTGTTGGTCGTAGTCGTATTGTCCACTCGCCTGCTTGGCTGCCAACAGTAAGAACTGCAGCAAGACTAAAAGTCCCAGACGGCTTAAGAGACACATTTTCTGTTTTGATGCGTATGTAGAAGTTACAGCTAATATCGACGATAAGCACTGAATACCGCTTGCAACAAGACTGCAATAATTGTGCAATGGACGCAGCAATTTATAGGCGCAGAGACTGCTTGACGAGAGCTTCTTCAACGATAACAACGCCGTTTCTTGCCCAGCTCTTGTCAAGCCTGGTTGCAAATTTGCATAGAGATTGTAACGTGATCGACATGTTTGCATATTGTCCTCATCACTGGCTCAGTAAGCTACAATAGTGCCCCTGACACTGGTGCATCAAACTTCTTTCAAATAAAAGAAAGAGAGGGCTGTAAAATCTGGTTAAAGCTGAGTGCACTTGGAAAAAGTTTTCTTTTGATTATTAATTAAATATTATAAATCTTGAACAGCTATTTTAAAAATTCAATGCATTTTGAAATAATTTCTTGTACAAATGTCTTAAAATAGATTTGGATAGGCTTACAAATAAAACAGTTCCCGACAACGATTTTAAAATTTTTTCATCTTTCATATGGAAATTTTCAATATCATCTCTCCTTTGATCACTTACGTCATAAAAGGAATCGGCTGGGAACTTTTCAGCTTTCCAGCTCTTAAGGCAATAATATATATGTTTAATGGATATTGTAATTGTTTAATTATAGAAAATACTCTGAATGGGACCATGATTTTTTAATAATGCGGAAGATGTCGCTGTGAGTATTCACATATTCTATTTGTTTAAAGTAAATGTTTAAACACAATCAAGTTGTATTTCCACATACATATTTAAAACAAAGATTCAAGCTAATCGCTTAAAAGCATTAAGTTTCGTAAAATATATTTCTATATTTTTTCGCTTTTGAAATTGAATATATTGCTTAATTTTAATTTCTCAAGCTTAAGTGAATAAAGAAGGTACTCGATGTTTTAATATTAGTTTGTAATTATAGCAAATATTAATAACGAAGAGCAGGTGAACATCAATTAACTTTCATTTCATTTATTTATTTAGATAATGTGGACCAAATGCAGTCTTCAAAGTTGAAACAATTAAAGTTGAATAATCAAATCTAGAAAATTACAAAAAAAATAAAAAATTTGAAATAAATGAAATAAATTTTAAAGGAACAGTTAAATTAAAATTTAAAATATAATAAATAATATAAAATAGATGGGAGAATTAGAACGTAAGAAAGCCCAATATTTATCGCAAGTATTGGGAAACCATTAAAAATGCATTTAGAACCAAATTATTAATGATCAGGAAGAAAATAATAATGCTAATGTTACTTAATAAATTATGTATGATGTGAAAACTCACTACTCTTCAATAACGCATTTATCTTGTGATTACAGAGTAGTTAATTTTCCAATTATAGATAATTTATTGAATAATGTAGTTAAAAAGTCGTTAAGAGTAATTAACAGACACTTCCACAACTTTGAGGTCTTGTCTATTTGCTTGCTCGCCGATAAATCAAATGAGTTATGATATAGACTATCTTAGGCCAAGCTAGAACGGCTGTCAAAAACCAGTGTAATATATTTTCAATATTCCTAAATAAAACTCAAAGTCAAAATGCGGTCAAAGCTGTTCTACCTTCATGTGTTATTAGTACAGTTTATCATTAGCTAGGACAAAGATATGTGATAGAAGTAATGGAATTTGTATATTACCTTGCCTTGAGCAAATTACAGTTGATGGCCCGGTACTCATGTACTCTTTGTAGGTCTGCTCCAAATAGGCGAGAGCCAGCTGCACTCTATAATAAGGCGGGGTTTGATGGGATCAGCGGTGTGCGAGAGCGGCTTCACATTGGCCATATGCGCCAGTACTCTCCCCATCTCTTGAACCCGGGAGTCGAAAGCGTTACGCGGATTCTTGGCCCGTTGCATAAGCTTTGACAGCAGATTGAAACGATGCTTGGCCTGGCCATGCTGTTCATTGTATTCGCTGATCTCTTCGGCGTACAATGCCTCAATGCGATTGAGACGAGAGTGCGGCAACTCATCCTGTGGCAGTTTTGTAGGCACCATGACGGGGCAGATCGGGAAAGCCCTCCTGTTTGGGTCCCACCATTGCGATGAGCAGCAGCTCCTTTTCATCGCCCCATTCGGTAAACATGGCGCGAATCTTGTTTAGCTCAACCGTTTTAAATATATTCTGATTGGTCTCCTCAATGATGGCGATTATGGCATTATAAAGAATGTTCTTCAGATACCCGCCCACATTGGTGCGGGCGATGGGATTAAGAGGATCGAAAGATTGGCGTGCGCTCCACGACTCGACTTTTTGTGTATTTCTGTCTCATTTGCAAGGCGTTGTGCTTCTTGTAGTAGCTCGTTATAATCCATGCTTAACACTCTTATAAATTTACACACGAAATCAGAAAATAGGAACAAGAAAATAGACTTTCCTAATTCAGTCGGAAGCCGGATAAAAAAGCAGCACGATTTTAAATGATAAGTTGATAGATCAAGCATTCATCGCATGATCATTTTTTTTCTCAGATTATATCAGGTACCAGAACCGGAATCTTTATTGGGTTCGGCTTGACAGTCTTTTGGCGACCTTTCCCTTAAAAATATAATGTTGCAATGTTTTTCAACGTATGGGATTTCATTGGTTGGCACATAGATCACCAAGTGTGATGGCCCCTGGCACCTGCCGTAAAGGCTTAATCTCACGGTGCCAAGCACATGAATTAATTGAAGCGTCAATTACCGCCCCTTTGGAACTTATATTCCTCAGGTACCAATTTAAAGTCACTACTGTTTGGTCGTGAACTTCCACCTTGGTTTGGAGGGCCGCCTATCTAAACGACTTCCGATCTATGGGTTATCACGGCACCCTGTTGTATAGCGCGACAACATGCCGAGTTAAAAACTCTACCCGCATTTGGGTGTCAAACCCCAACCACCACGAGACTCCCCGAAGGGCCGCAACCATTAACCAGGACTGAAAGAAAAATATATAACAAAATTAAAAGGCCCTGCAGCTTGAAACGCAGAAGTAAATCATTATCATTGTAAATAACAAAAGCAACAGTGTTAATAGTTACAAGAGCTGAACATTTTTTTCTCAAGATAATTCAGTTCGCTATGAGTGAATAAAACCTGTGGACAAGGTTCACGAAGTGAAAGGTGTATGCATGTAATAGCAAATGTATTTACTGTAAGGAAGCATCTGCTGATGTAATGCTCCGCCTGGCTGATGGTGGAGTGGACATAGTAGTAGTCCAGGAACCTTGGGTAATTGGAGGCATTGTTTGCGGGCTAGGGAACGACAAACACAAGCTCATAATAGCTCAAAATGAAGGTAAAATAAGAACCTGCATTCTTTATGCTCCATAATTTTGGCAACGGCCACAACACAGCAGTAAGCCTGGAGCATTTGAGCCCACATTAAGCCACCCAAGACCAAAAGGATATTATATCGAAGCTTTTCGAAACAACCCACGAAAGGCCTATATAATTTCGCTCATCTCTGTAATCTTACAGACTTTTTCACAAGGGCTTGCAATATAGCCTTCAAGGCGGTTTGTGCCATTAGTAGGCCAACGCCCAAGAAAAAAAAACCCCAAAAAGCCCTCATCTAAATGTCTTTCGAAAAAGTTGTAGGTCTTTTTTCAATGCTGCGTAATCGCAAAACAATTATCTTCATTGGTCTCAATACAAGTGCAGTCTGGTGGAATACAAAAAAGCCACCAGACAGGCTAAAAAGAAATCTTGGAGAGATTTCTGCACAGATATACATTCAAATAGCGAAGTCGCAAGGCTTAGAAAAGGTCTATCAAAAACCACCCCCACACTAGGTTTTCTGAAAAAATATTATTATTCATCATTGATCTCCTTAAGAGCTTAAGCTGTCTGTTTAGATTTATACTGTTTAGATTCATATAAATATAAAATGCTTACATAGAAAATATTATGCAGCCACTTATAAGGCGACCGCATAGCGCAGCCGTTTGTAAGGTGATCGCAGTCTCACTCCATCGAGTGCAGCCGTTTGTAAGGCGATCGCAGTCTCACTCCATCATATGCAGGCGCTTGTAAGACGGCCGCAGTCTCACTCCATCGACATCTACTCTAACCTCTCTAAAAATAGCTTGACCCATTCAAGCTAGCCTCAAGTGCCTAATTTTGAGCTGTCAGCATTTCTCATTTTCACACTTGAACAATGCTGACTTGCATGGGTCAGCTCATACTTGAACATTATAGTCTAAGAATTTTGTATATAAGCCACGCATTTTTATTCAATAAAGTCAGTGTTCTTCAGAGCCTCAGTATATTCAGACGTCTTCATCTCTACGATCGCATATAATGTGCGCCACGAAGGACTTCACTCTCCGTAGTCCAACTAGTTACAAGTGCTAGTCAGTTTAGGTGCTGACTTTATACACCAACACTGTCTTCGATGTACACACAAATGCGAAGAGATTATATCAATAAAACCCCTTTTACATAAGGAGAATATAAAATGGGCAATAAACAGCTTCAGCCCGTTTAAATCTCCAAGCCTTGATCAAATTAGCTTGGCCCAATTACAGAAGGCAGGCGCAACAGCCATAAGTAGTAGTACAACTAGAAACATCCTTCAGTACATACTTTCCCCCAAAGGTAGGCATGGACCCATGGTACTCCCGGTCTACCAGCAGCCGTGACCTTTTTCACAGCTCAAAGCTAGACAACCGTGTAGGCGGGGGCGTCTACTCTGAGCAACTCAATATACAGCTATCTCTCAGTCTCCCGTTTTATTAAAGAAGCCTTAAATTGCCAGGCTGCAATTAAATCTATTGGCGCGATATCGTCGAACTCGACATCGGTCACAATCAGCATGTTATCGGCATGATATGGGTTCCTGGTCACCAGGACATTGAAGGCAACTGTAAGGCTGAATAGCTAGCTAGGAAATGAACTACATTAACCCTCCTCACGGATAAAGAAGGGATATGCATGCCTCTAGCTACCTGAACGCTCAACATTAAAGAAGAATGTACACTCAGGTTGAATGACATATGACGAAATGCAAACTGCGGTCGCACAGTACACCAAACATGGGCTAACATATGTATATACAAAACACAGTATAGAGCTGTGTAATCTCAGTCGCGCAAACTGCTCTGCAGGAATTCATGCTATATTAGGACACTGGTTAGCCAGCATTCATGCCAATAGACACCAATAAACATAAAATATATGTTATTAATAATGTTTGCGCTTTCAGCTTTTTGATAGCATTATTTTCAACAAAATAATAAAACAAAGTTATTTGTACTTCGTTATAATATTTATTCAAATATGTTCGTCTTTTTCAATCACTAACAAAATGATCGTTCATCTCGAGTAACTAAAACCGAACCAATAGCTGCGGAAACCTGCACAAACTTTGGTTTTGTGCAATTGTATGTAACAGGAAGAAGGAAGCATCTCCGACCCCATAAAGTATATATTTAACAGCCGAGTCGATATATCTGTCTGTCTGTATGGACACGCGGATCTCAGAGACTCTAAAAATATGCGATGGCTTAGTTTTTTTTTCTCTGCAGTCCTTATGCCTGCCATAAGAAAAGAGTGCACTTGAAGACCTTCTCACATTTGGGTGCAAGAATTTATAAAGGGAAATTGGCCAATAAAACTAAAATATATTTAACAACCTCACTCAACTGCAGCTTACCTACTTGTTTTATTTCATTTTATAATCTTAATCTTCTTTAAAAAAATTTGATATGGTTATACAAAATATTGAACTTCAAAATAGCTACGACAAAAATTTATTTATTGTATATTAACTGTTAACAGCCTTGCGGACGCAGATCTGCTTCTTTTTAGCTTCAGTTTCCTCCTGTTCTGTTCTAAATTTGGTTGGTTAATTATACCCAAAACTTTTGAAGTCATCCAATGCTTCATGGATATTAATATTCGCTGGTGACCTGCTCTTCAATAGAGTAAATTTTCACGGTATTTATTTCGCTGGGGTTGATGGAGGAGCTATAAGCTCAGAAGGGGCACAGTAGACTTTATAGGTCGTAGTGATGGTTCCCCAATTTATAATAACAATATGGTTCGAGGGCCGAAAAACTCTGAAAAAATACACCAAAACAAAAATTAACATAAATCTACAATAATAATAAAAAGCAGCATATTTTCTTTGGATGTTCTAAATGCCTAGGTTTTTTTTATTCTGTGTTAGTGTTTGTTGAAGACTTGGGGTTATGGGTGCAGGCATATTGGTTGAAACACTAGGCCCATGACCATTAAGAACACGAGATGTTTTTCATAGAGACTATACACGCATTTAATATTAATATAATGTAACGACTTATTATGCTAATCGTTGTTACGCGTGTCTTTACTGTGATTTGATAACTTAACGAAGAATGCAAGAGAGCTGAGAGACGCGCATACAGTTGTGTCGCTATGTAAATTATGCATACAAAATTATACAGTAATCATTGTTGCTTTAACATACTATACCATTCGCGATAATAAAAACACGCTGCCTTAAAGTAACAATACTCCTTACTTAATACATGTGGCACCCAAGGACGAAATATATTCTTGATGCTCGCTCCCACTAAGGCCTTTCGTTAGGATGTCTGCTGGCAACTGCTCTGTTTGCATATGCACTTCAATGTGGTGGCGCACATATGCATATGTAGTAACCAGTTTTTGTGGCGCAGCATTTACCAACACTGTTAAGGAGAGTCTTCAAATGCCTCTTTGACCGTTTCAGACATTGCAAGTTACTTCGACTCAGTGCTCCAGACAGTATGAACGCCTGCCGTGAATTAGAGCGTCTATCGCTTTGATTCGCTCCTCCATCTGCATCGACTACGCCAAATAGATCGTCAGTTTGCTTATATAACACGCCCAATTGCCTCGACGAAGGCGAAATAACATTCCATTGCCGATAACTTTATGGTCAGCTGGTCGTTCTACGAGGTCCCACGATCCTCGATTGCCTTAGTCCAATCGTCTGCTTCTTTAGAATTTTTAGTTTCTTACAATGCAGACGAATCATCTACGCATGTAAAAGCCACTTCGCACTCCTCAGTGATGTCACTTGTGCTTAGGCGACTTCTGACTTATCACTGCTGCTCCTGCTGCCTCTGACCTCTTGGACTACTTTCGTGGCCTTCCGCGCTGACCAATCCGAATGGTTTTTGGACCATGACGCAATGCCCTCATTGCCATAGAACTCTTCAAATTTCGTCTGGAGCCCTGGAGTAATCTAGAATTTGACATCCTTATAAAAGATTATCTTGCACCTTTCCGGCAAATAAAACCAATACGCTTTCGAGCTCGTTGCACTCTTCAGATCTGTAATCGAATTTCCCATGACGCCTTTTTCTGTTGCGAATGTAGCAAGCTATGATTGCATCTTCTGCCCTAAACATTGGAGGCTTTCCCACTTTTTCCATCATGCACCTGGCCATTTCTATAAGGGTCGTATTTTGCATCTCAGCCAATCCATTATGCTGCGGCGTATATGGGGCACTAAGCCTGCGCCGGATGCCATGGCTCATCAAACTCCTTGATTCAATATTCGGTTTCGTTGTTCGATTGTAATGCATTTATTTTCCTCCCGGTGATCTTTCCACTTCTGCTTTTTATAGCTTGAACACTTTAAATACATCGGACTTTTGTTTTTGGCAATATATCTCGCCACATATTGACTGATCATCGATAAAGGTTGCATAATATCTGCAACAAACCATGGACTCATTCCTCATTGGACAGCACACGCCGCTGTGCATAATTTCGAGGATTTCAGTCGTTCACATATCACTTATACATACTTCACATTTCGACAACTTTTCCTTGTCTTTGACATACGGTACACTCTGCCGCTTTCCGCCATGCTCTTTAAATCTCCTTTTTTTTAAATGTTCCATACGGTAATTCCTTTAACTGCACCCTTCACCTTCTGTGCTTGGTTGCGCTCACTCTGAAAGTAGTATGGGTTTCCATATCCATTTGCACGTAACCAAACCTTGTCATAGTTTTTTTTTCACAATTAACGCATCACAAATAACGCATCATTTTCAGCAGGCTTTGTCTCAGAACGGGTACATAAAGCACTTCACTCAGAGTTAAGCTCTCTTTTGCTTGGATTTCTTCAACTGCGATTCGTACATCACTTACTCCACTGAACTGGATCGTTTTATTGATAGCCAAATTCAATGTCTTTTCGATCATTGCAATATATTCAAATTAATCCACATTTGAACTCATATGCGCTGTACATCCTCTGTCTATGCACCACATGCCAGCTTTATTCACTTAGAAATTAGTTTGGCAAGCGAGCGTAGCTTCTTCATCTCCTTTTTTCACTCTCTCTTTGGATCTTCGCCTCTGCCTTTTCCCTTGCTACGACAGATGCGCGCCATATGCCCGTTTTACTGCAGGTGCAACATTTTCTGGTGGTCAGCGAACATTACGTTGTGCCACTAAGCAGACAAAACATAGAGGAGTCAAATCGACAAACACAGTGCATCATGGTTGTTACGCGTCGGTTTGTCCTCATGGGGCAGCTCCGGCTAGATTGGGTACCGGCAAATAGGGCAAGTCACCTTTAGACAACCCCTTGCTCCCAGGATTCTTTCGGGGTATCCCTATAAATCCAGGGGTGTTGTTGCAGCGGGGCGTAGACTATCGATAGTTGGGGCTGCTCACGGCGAGAACAAGTGGTAGCCCCAAGTTCAAAAGAGAGCGCGGGCCCAAAAGCTTCCAATATAACGGAGTATTATCCGAGAGAGGAGGAAGAATGAGAGAGAATGTTGAAGGTCAAGCAAAAGTCAGGGAAGCGGCTGAGCGATGCCAAGAGAAAAGCAAAGATCAGTCTGGACTAAGCTGCAAACAGATAAAGACGTCAGCGGTCAGACTCCAACATTTTTTTTGTACTGATACCTCTTTTTGGTCATTAATTATTTTTTTTGTATAAATAAATTTTTTTGTGGTTACTTTTTTTTTTGCTACTATTTTTTGTTACTTTTTTTTTGTTGTTACTTTTTTTTTGCTACTATTTTTTGTTACGTTTTTTTGTTGTTACTTTTTTTTTTGTTATTATTTTTTTTGTACTTTTTTTTGCCATCGAACTTTTTTTTTGCCATCCATCTTTTTTTTTTGCCATCA
This sequence comes from Drosophila nr. perissopoda 5 BK-2023a, assembly GCA_035044105.1. Lineage (NCBI taxonomy): Eukaryota > Metazoa > Arthropoda > Insecta > Diptera > Drosophilidae > Drosophila > Drosophila nr. perissopoda 5 BK-2023a. Next base: position 166,169 of record JAWNMK010000197.1, on the reverse strand, counting down.
ACTTTTTTTTTTCCATCAACTTTTTTTTTTGCCATCAATTTTTTTTCCATCAACTTTTTTTTTTGCCATCAACTTTTTTTTTCCATCAAACTTTTTTTTTGCCATCAAAATTTTCTTTTGCCATCCAGTTTTTTTTTGTTTACTTTTTTTTTTTGTTATTATTTTTTTTGTCTTCGTTAAGTTTAATATTTATAATGCTGCTATTCTAGACAATTAATTACGTCTAAATTTAGCATTAAGCCCCCATTTCCGAAATTAATAATAACATAATTTCAGACAAAATGGAAGGCTAAGGCTTATAAATGGAGGGAGGGGGACCCAAAGTGGGTTAGGAAAATGTGATATTGTAGATATCAAAGGGTGGGGACCCGGAATATTTAATTAACCCCACAGGAAGGGCGGGAACGCTACGGCAATAACAGCGAAGCCGCCGTTGGAAGTCGGAGATCGAGTTTTTTTTTGTTCATTTTTTGTGTAATTTAAATTGCCACTGTCCGTTAAAACAGCTGTTGTTAGGGATGTGTAGATCTTGTGTAGTCTCGTTTATTGTGCGGTCGGCGGGCAGGGTCAGACCCACCCCTAACTGAGCACTGGCTAGCCGGAGCTGCCCCATGAGGACAAACCGACGCGTAACATGGTTTTTCTCAGGGCCTGGGTCCCAGCAGAGCCCAGGCTGCGACGTGTCGAGCAGCGAACTCAGGTCATTATTTCATTGACTTCACTGCGACAACATCACTGATAAATGAAAAACCCAGACTTTTTTGAGCATGCGTGCGTGGGTGCGAAATGGTACGCTCCTTTTCTAGTACACCCTAATGGGTTATGGAATGTGTGCGAAAAAAGCAGTTGTATTGTTACCGGATCGACAAAACCCTTGAATGTGTGCGAAAATACTAGCAACACTCTATCCTTGCTTTTGTGTGCAAGCTGGCAATCGATTGTCAATTTTTAAGTTTTTGGGCCTGATGTGTAACCTTTTGTAAAGTGAGGTGGTTACACTGTCACCAGTTTTGTAACCAGTGCCCGAAAACTGTATGGTAAAAACTAAAACAGGGTATCATTGTCTCGACATTCAAAATTCTTTGTTTCTCGACGGGCACTCATATACATACACGCATACATACAAATTTAGGAATCAACGGGATCGTGTCACAATGCGCAGACGGGATGTTCGAATTAACTATTTTACATACCACATTTAAGATTTCCACTAGATAATGTTGACAATGTAGACTGGACAAAAGATAAAGGAATTTTAGTAGATCTGAAATAGATTTTATTAGATTTACTTCCCATGAGATTAACTTTTGTTCAAATTTGTGACTGTCGACTATTTAACTTTTTATTTCACATATTTTAAGAATTCATGTGAAAGAATCCACTATCATATTTGTAAAGCTAAAATTGCCATTTGCGCATCTGTCTTCTAACGACATTGTTAGGAAGATCCTCAAGAGCTCCGGGAGGAGGAGGAATAGAAGGCGCTCGAAAAGCGACCCTTGTCAGAACCACGCGAGAACAGCTGCTGGAGAAGATCAAATAGCTGAATCTCGAAGAGGAAGATGATAATTATGAAGATGATTATGAGGCCGATGACTATCAGTAGTCAGTAGGCAAAAACACAATTTGTTTCGTGTTTTGAGGAAAGGAAAAATTGAACAATATTTCGTGACATTACCAAGCTTAGCAATTCGAAGTATGTTAGAAATCCTCGCAAGATGAACAAGAACAATAAAAATGTTCCTGTGGAAGTGAAAAATGAGACACCGAAACACAAATCATCCAAGTTAGAATTAAAGAAAAAATCCAACAAGTCCGAGCCGATCAAAGTTTCAGTTGATGAGCTGCAATAACTGCATCAAATCATGTTTATTTTCTGAATAATGACGAAGAGACAAGGGTACTGGACGGCTTCAGCGATTTGCAGCACAAGGAGATTCATCTGTTTGCCCGGATTCACGGATTGAGGACGCGCAGTCGAAGCAGAGGCGGTAACAGAATCTTAACTCTCAGTCGCATCGAGCATGTTGCGTCGCCAGCAAATCAGGCTGCTCCTCTGCGCTCAGTTCAACTCGATCCTAAACTGCGCTGCCAAAAATCTGGAGCGAAGCCGCTGGCGATGCAGCAGCGTCATGGCCCGGTTGTCCAAAGTGACGGGCTACTGGGCACGCACCGCATACTGCCACGTCCACGCGGCACAAATCCCAGCCTGAACGCCGAGCGACGCGGCTTGCCCATCTTCATGAAGCGTAACATAATCTTCAAGCTGCTCAAAATATCGCAGGTGCTCATCGTGAATGGGGCGACGGGCTCGGGTAAATCCAGTTGCCGCAATATCTGGTGGAGAATGCCGCCGCAAAGAATCAGGCGATCCGCATTGTGGTTAGCCAGCCGCGTCGCATTGCAGCGATCAGCGTGTCCGGGCGCATTGCCGAGGGGCCCAATGAGAGGCTCGCATGGAGAACAAATGCAGCAATAACACGGTGTTGTCATTTACCACCAGTGGCTGATTGTTGCGCACACTGGCCATATATAAGCTGGAGTTCTTTGGCAGCACCACGCATCTGGTCATCGATGAGGTGCACGATCGCGACCTCGATACGGATTTTCTATTGCTGCCCAGCAAGCTGGAGCTGAAGCGCAACAAGTCGGTCAGTTTGATACTAATGTTGCCCACCATGGATTTGGGGCCGCTCTTCCAACCCTTTGGCAATGCGCCCATTATTGGTGTGGAGGGACGCAGCTTCAATGTGTCCACCTTCCATCCCTGGAGGATGTACTCAAAATATCCGGTTACATGACGCCAGAGATGCTCTGCCACCTTGGTTCCAATGCCGATAATGCAACGGCAAAAGATTCATTATATCCCTATGGAATGGAGTAATTCTTGGACAGGGATATCATTGATATCTCATTGATCTTCTCGCGGCTGCAGATTTTGCTGATGAAGGGATCAAAGGGTGCTGTGATTATCTATCTCCCTGGCTATCAGGACATGACCAGGCTAATAGACATAATATCCGAGGCTATACCCAGTAGTATGATAAAAATTCTGCTCATGCACAGCCAACTCGATAGCCGCAGCCAGAAGGATGTCTTCATTGAGTTCCCGATCTGCTCTATGTTATCGATACGGGACGGGTCAAAATGAAGACATACGATGAGAGGCCGGCCTTGCTCGACTTCTGCACGTTGATGATCCATTCGCTCACGGTGTTCATGCGCTTCTTGGAGAAGCAGGTGGTCAGACAGGAGTTCCTAGATAGCTGAACAGGTGGATCGCCTTCTTCGATGACCAGCGGTGTTTTCGACCTATCCAGATAGACCATAAAATAAATGAATGTTTAGAAAAATTTGTTTTATGCTTACAAACATTTACCAATCAACCTTAATTAAAATGTTACACATGTAATTTTAAACGCCCGTTTTAAGTTAAAATTACCTGGTCTCCGAATTTGTGGGATGGTTCGTATGGGGCTGAGCTGAGGCTTCCAGGCGTGTCGCGGGTTCAGGATTGCGAACGGTGGCCTCATGCAAATGCCGTCCGCCTGTTCTAATTAGCCTCAACCTGTCCCGAATCGATAACATACAACAGATCGGGAATGGTTATCGAGGTTTGGCCAATGTTTGTGCTCAGCACAATCTTGAGGTGCGCATTCGGATACTCAATGAAGACATCCTTCTGGCTGCGGCTATCGAGTTGGCTGTGCATGAGCAGAATTTTTATCATACTACTGGGTATAGCCTCGGATATTATGTCTATTAGCCTGGTCATGTCCTGATAGCCAGGGAGATAGATAATCACAGCACCCTTTGATCCCTTCATCAGCAAAATCTGCAGCCGCGAGGAGATCAATGAGATATCAATGATATCCCTGTCCAAGAATTGCTCCATTCCATAGGGATATAATGAATCTTTTGCCGTTGCATTATCGGCATTGGAACCAAGGTGGCAGAGCATCTCTGGCGTCATGTAACCGGATATTTTGAGTACATCCTCCAGGGAAGGAAGGTGGACACATTGAAGCTGCGTCCCTCCACACCAATAATGGGCGCATTGCCAAAGGGTTGGAAAATCGGCCCCAAATCCATGGTGGGCAACATTAGTATCAAACTGACCAACTTGTTGCGCTTCAGCTCCAGCTTGCTGGGCAGCAATAGAAAATCCGTATCGAGGTCGCGATCGTGCACCTCATCGATGACCAGATGCGTGGTGCTGCCAAAGAACTCCAGCTTATATATGGCCAGTGTGCGCAACAATCAGCCACTGGTGGTAAATGACAACACCGTGTTATTGCTGCATTTGTTCTCCATGCGAGCCTCTCATTGGGCCCCTCGGCAATGCGCCCGGACACGCTGATCGCTGCAATGCGACGCGGCTGGCTAACCACAATGCGGATCGCCTGATTCTTTGCGGCGGCATTCTCCACCAGATATTGCGGCAACTGGATTTACCCGAGCCCGTCGCCCCATTCACGATGAGCACCTGCGATATTTTGAGCAGCTTGAAGATTATGTTACGCTTCATGAAGATGGGCAAGCCGCGTCGCTCGGCGTTCAGGCTGGGATTTGTGCCGCGTGGACGTGGCAGTATGCGGTGCGTGCCCAGTAGCCCGTCACTTTGGACAACCGGGCCATGACGCTGCTGCATCGCCAGCGGCTTCGCTCCAGATTTTTGGCAGCGCAGTTTAGGATCGAGTTGAACTGAGCGCAGAGGAGCAGCCTGATTTGCTGGCGACGCAACATGCTCGATGCGACTGAGAGTTAAGATTCTGTTACCGCCTCTGCTTCGACTGCGCGTCCTCAATCCGTGAATCCGGGCAAACAGATGAATCTCCTTGTGCTGCAAATCGCTGAAGCCGTCCAGTACCCTTGTCTCTTCGTCATTATTCAGAAAATAAACATGATTTGATGCAGTTATTGCAGCTCATCAACTGAAACTTTGATCGGCTCGGACTTGTTGGATTTTTTCTTTAATTCTAACTTGGATGATTTGTGTTTCGGTGTCTCATTTTTCACTTCCACAGGAACATTTTCATTGTTCTTGTTCTTTTTGCGACGATTTTTAACAGACTTCGACTTGCTTGGCTTGGTAATGTCACTGTGTTCAGTACTTTGAAATATTGTTGCATTTTTCCTTTCCTCAAAATACGAAACAAATTGTTTTTTTTGTCTACTGACGCCTGGGACTAATCGTGTGCAGTCACGATTAATTCATATCGATTTTTGGTCTCATTGCCGGCAAATATCGCAAGGACATTCAATACACAGCTGCGAGAGGAGAGCTTTCTGAAAGCTTAACATGGTTGCATTTGTAGAAAGGTATCGATAGCGGCAATCGAATACCGCCACATTTTTTTGCGATAGCACGGCTGTCTTTTTGGTCTTTGTGGTTAGGCCGAATTTTCACACGACACGAGGGGACCAAAACGTTGCGGCAGGTCGCGGACAAAAAATTCAATGGGTGACGGCGAGGATAGTGAAGAGTAGAGAAGCGACAAAAGCTCCTTTTCGTGCTGTGTCCCTTTGGATTTTGGCGTAAGTGTGTCCGGCAAGTTTAGTGAAGGTATACTAATTCGTGTTACATGTGTAGGTGGCCAACAGCAGGTCACGCCGGCGTTTTTTGGTGTTTTTGGATTTGGCGGCACACAGCTGGCCACGCCAGTGAGAAATTGTTTTGGAATTGCCTTTGTCGCCTGGTCACCAAACTGCGCATTGCGGTTGGGTTAACCACGGCACCGCCGGGAGTGCAGCAACTGGAGATTGATGTCTGCGTCGCCATGGCGGCCACCCAGCCGATCTCTCGACATTCGCCGGGAAGGAAAAGCTCATGTGCGGCGACACGGCCAATCCTCATTTGATATTTCACGCGGTGAGTGCGTTCCATAAAGGAACAGGTGTCGTCTCACGCACCATAACCAAAAGCCATCCGCCAGTAAATACCGATCTCCGTAGAGAATCGCAGTTGTGTAAAATTTGCAAGAAAGAGATACTTAAATAAAATGTATATAAGTAAAACACCCGAGCATATATCTACATACATATAGATTTGTCACGCTCATAAAAGAAAGTCGTAATGGTGCCCGTATTGCGAAACGGCTAATAAGACAGTAGCACCCCTCCAATAAGAAAATTCCAAAACTGTTACAGCGCCTAAGGCGTAGTGCTTCTGCGCCCTTACCACTAGTATTTAAGTTAATGTTGTATAAAAAAATTTGGTAGTAAACCGTAAATTGTGTTCGTATTTAAATATGTCCAGTAGTTTATAAGTATATAAATATACCCGCTATTATATTTAATTAAGTAAGTTCTAAAACATCCTAATAATAATAATAGCCCAGTAAAATCCGGCATGCGGATTTTTGCCAAACAGTAGAGTAAAGCAATCATCATAAACCCCCCCAAGGAAACACTTTTATTAGAGCTCTAATAGGGTAGGATAGGGATTGAGGGTTAGTTTTTTTCTTTTGTTTATAAACCTTGTTTGTGTTTGGCAAGCCTCCAAATTCACTAGGAAAGTGAATGACCAAAAAAAGAATATTTATATAAATGATTTTTCTCTGAACGATAATAAATAATTAATTAATAACGAATGGAAATAAAATATAGAGATTAAGAAAATGAATTGAGAGTAGATTTGTTTGGAGGGGAAAATCGCCGGGAGTATGGAGTATATTGATACAAAAACCACACAGGTACATTGCAGGAAGGGCGGGTACGTCGCGGCCAGATACACCAGGCCGGCCAACTGTTTCGTTTATTTTGTGTGTGCATGTAGGTTGATATGTAGTGTTGTGAAGGTCAAGTTTGTGTTTCGATATCTGTACCGTCTATGGGCAGGGTTGGAGCTACCCCACCCTGAGAAATCTGAGCTAGCTGAGGTTGCCCACTGCGGACAAAAGACGTGTTACAACATCAAATTGAGTAATTAATAATTTCTAATAACGATTAATCATAACGACATGGGCTATTTATATTTAATCGTGCAATTTATTCATGATTCAATAATATTTAGGTAAACAAATAAAATCTGCAATTATTTCTCTTAGTAAGCCGCTTCCCATCTTTGCAATTTAAATTAAACCGCCATTGACTTTGCACATTTGCACATACAAATGTATATACAAAAAAAAAACGTATTTGATTTTACTCTATTTTGTACAATTTCCTGAATTTGCCATTTCTAATTAATTTCATCTGCTGTCTTGTTGCGGCGGTGTCGATGGTATCGTTAGTTTCGATGGTTGGAACTGCCAACAGTCGACAAGGCGGCAGCCCCTCTGACTTGAACCTTAAGAGAGTAGAAAAAAAGACTCAAATTATAGAGAGAGGGGGCTCGCGCGCTCAACGGACGGGGAAAGCGTAATAGAAAATTATCCGAGTTGGATGTTTAGAAAAAATTATTTTATGCTTACAAACATTTACCAATCAACCTTAATTAAAATGTTACACATGTAATTTTAAACGCCCGTTTTAAGTTAATATTACCTGGTCTCCGAATTTGTGGGATGGTTCGGACAGGGCTGAGCTGAGGCTTTCAGGCGGATCGCGGGTTGCGGCTAGCGAACGGTGGCAAATGGCGTCCGCCTGTTCTAATTAGCCTCAACGGACACAGCACTATATCAGCTGCGACGTACTTTAAGTGCGGCAGTTGACAAGAAAGAAGTAGCAATGTGCGCCTTCCTACATATAGAAGGCGGCTTTGACAACACATCCGATGGTGCGATCAGGGACCACTAGAAGGTGGATTCCCTCACTGCTAGGGTTCAGACAGGCCAAGGTATCAGCGTATGACAGGATTATAACAGTCATAACTACCAAACGCTGTCCCCAAGGAGCAGTACTGTCTCCGCTACTCTGGAGCCTATAGTAGACGAACTACTTTGCAGGTTGGCCAACAGGAGTATTCAATGTCAGGGATATGCCGATGATATTCTTATCATAGCACGAGGCAAATTTGAAGAGTCACTATGTGACGTAGTTCTGAGTTAGGACTGAACATAACGAGTGACTGGAGTATGGAGGTTGGACTCAACCTAAACCCTACAAAAACAGTCATCGTCCCCATTACTAGAAGATATAAATTACAGAGAATGAGACATATATATATATATATATATATACAGTGGCTCACAGTTCAAGGGAAACCTCAGTGTATTATCGCCATATATTAATTTTAGTGGTTAATATATGTACCTACCATCGGTCTTTGGAATTTCTGAAAAATAATGAATGATTAGCTTATGGCAGGCAATTATTTTTTTTCTTTGACACTGGTTGACTTGAACTGTGAGCCACTGTATATATGGCTCTCAGGAAGCATGTTAGAAACAAGTAAGGAGGTTAAATATCTCGGAGTCATATTTGCCAGTAGATTAATCTTTGGCACCCATGTACAAGATACGATATAGAAGTGCTCCATAGCGCTTTATACATTATGTATCATGGGGTACCTCACCAAAGACAATGAGATGGCTATATCCAATGGTAGGAAGACCCGCGCTAACCTACGGATTGATAGCATGGAGGATAGATCGCGGCTAATCACCGTGCAAAGACAGCTGCAAAAGCTGCAGAAAATGGCCAGCGTGTGTACGACAGGACCAATGCGCAGCTGTCCAAGAATGGCCTTGGAAGCCTTAATGGAACTCAGGCCACTCCATCACACCATAAGACTTCAACAGAAAGCTACGCTTCTAAGGATGTCTGCAGAAGGAGTTGGGGCTATCACATCCTAAGCCAGAGAGATGCCCAACTTCTGTCAGATGAACTTCCGCTAATGATGCAGCCTAGGGACGAAATGCCAGCCGAATACTCATTCGAGCGAAATTTCAAAGTTCGTTTGACAGCAAGAGGGAATAGACAACATTATATGAAGTCCACCCTATGAAACCGCACACCATAAAATGGTACACCGACGGATCTCTCACCAAGCAGGGCACAGCCCTTGGAGTGGTGGGCCCTCGGCTATCCCAGCGTGAGTCCCTGTGGACGCATACCACCATATTTCAAGTTGATTTATGTGCGATGTGCGGAGTTCAACCTGAAGCGAAACTATCGGAATACGGATATATCCAACCTTTTCTATAGTCAAGCAGCAATAAACGCTATAATCTCAAAAGTCGTCCAAGAAGTCCAAGCTTGACCAACTCAGGACACACAATAGGCTTACCGTAAGATGAGTCCCGGGCCACAGGGTCATAGCGGTGAACGAAGCTACTGATGAGCAAGCGAACATGGGTGCAGAGAGGCCTCTGAAAGGTCCAAAGCCATATTGTGGCATAGGAAGGCACACAATACGGCTCCAACTCAGACACGAAGAAAGACAGAGGCGAAAACGGAGCTGGGCGAAGGCACCAGGACTCCGACAAGTCAGAAGTCTTTTGGGTGGCTACAATCAAAAACGATTTAAGCATGTAATTTCCATGGGGAAGAACAGGCTTAGGATACTCACCATTCTATTGACTAAGAAGTCACCTAACTAAACTAGGTATTTACAGCAGCGAACGTTTTGCATATTAAAGAATTGATATTGATTACAGATCATGGTCGAGTCGTGTGCAGAAGGTGTGCCTTAAACAACACCTTAACCACACCGGCGTCGTGGCTATCTACGTATGCTTGGTCTCCTAGCTCTTTCTCCTTAATTTAAATTCAACTCCTTTCACTTCATATTTTCATTTGCATTTTTGTTCGTTTTGTCGTTTTAAATTCGTATTAACCTGAATGCTCTACCCCTTTAACTATAACCAATAAGGACTTTTAGAGACGGCATAAATAAAATTCACTTGGTGTGCTGAAATATATGGACAAAACTTCGCCAATATTCCCGAACAGAGCTAGTTCGTTGACGGGTTCCAACCGTTTAATTATATTCCAGTGAAGAAAAAAATTCGACAAACAAAAGAAAAACAAAACATCAAATTTTTTCTAGCATTTTTTAAAAATTTGCTAGAACTTTGCAATTTTGCTATTTGTCATTTGACCTATGTCTGTTTTCTCTGATTTTGCTTAGACCGCACTTACTTACTTACTCTACAACTTTTCAAAGCGCTTAGTTATGGGGTCCACCATGGGGTTTCTTTTTATGCGTAGGCCTGCTAATGGTGCAGGCTGCCTTAAGCGCATTTACTCACACCCTTGTGAATGTATCTGTGAGATCACAGAGGTGTTCTAAGGAGTCGGCGGCTGTTGGGGGTGGTTTGGAATGGATTCGATCTAGTTTTCTTTTATAAATTTTCTAGTTCGCATCTAATTTAAGAAATAGACGCGTTTTGGGTGTCTTAAGGAAAGATCAACATACCTTTTATCAAAAAATGAGTAATCATCCTGGACTCTCTATCCTTTTAACTGATCGCTGATGATATGTGAATCAAGAGTCAGGTCTATGATATCTTTATGGTTGTTAATAATAAAAGTGAAATCATTTCCCGTATTGCAGATCAAAAGATTAGCATTTAGGGTGAAGGTGAAGCTTGACTCACCCCTCAAATTCGTATTCCTGCTGCCCTATGATTAGGCCAATTTGGCGATCTTCGCATTTCGCAAGGAGAGATTTAATGCTTTTGTCTAGTGATGGTCCAAAAGTCGAGAGTATACGTATTGGAGCTGGCTTTAGATCCAGGCTTACTGCGGTGTTGTCGGCGTTGCTAAAATGATGCAGCAGAACAATACTAAGGTGTTCTTCCGCGATAATGCAGGTTCCCATTTTACCTTCAGAATGAGCTCTCCTCCGACTGTCCATAGTCCTTGGTTAGTCCATATCGACCCCGCCACCACCCAGGAGGAGCATGAGGACAGCCGACGCTGCTTTACAATGGTGGCGGCTTATCTTCAGAAGTCGTAACGATATCTGGGGCATCACCCCACCACCGTTTTGTTGCTCCACCTCTTCATCGAATAGCGAGAAATCTCCTCCATCGATCTCTCGACCTATAGCCTCCTGCTTTCTAAATTTATTCGAGTACTGAAAAAATTTTAACAAGACAAATAAAGTGAAATACGTATAAGCCATATTCTTTATTCTTGGTCAGAAACTCATCACAGCCCACATTGCTCCTTATTTAAGGAGTAATAGTTTTAACAAAGTTCAATATTTGCATGTTAATAATAAGCTAAGTTAAGGTATACATAGCCAGCCATGCCTCTGAAGATTAACAATGCAGTCAGATTTAACACGTTTGAAGCACTTCCTTTAGCCACCGCTGAGGAGCATTACGACATTTTGGCCTCGAATGCATTGAACATGTCCAGGATGTACACAGAGTATTCATCAAATTACGCTCATGACCATTGCCCTGATGGGCATCCAAATCCACAATCATTGCGTTGCGCACCCTGTTCGGCTCCAGATCGAAGAGGCGGACGAGCAGCAATGTTATATCGGCATAGGGACAAAAGCCACCACCTTTGTACGAGCAGCAGTGATGGAATCCGCCGCCTAAATTGATTGCCCAGCCATATTCCAAGGCCAATTTACTAGCCAATATTGAGCCGGCTGCCTGATAACGCATCGGTCGCAAATATCCGCTTTGCACCGTGAAATTGGGCAAAAAGATCATGACGGGCACCTCGGCAATGCAGGCGACCTTGGCACTCCATTTGAGGGACTTTAAATACTTGCGAGTGTGCACACGACGAAGTTGCTCTTTGGTAATCTCGGCGGGGTCGTAGAAATGGCCGGCGTTCAGCGACAACTCAGCGCACAGCAGCTAAAGGTAGTATAAATATGAATGTTTTATCCATATATGCACATAATATTTGTATTTACCTGTTGTATATGCTTGCCCTTGGCTGCATCGAAAGGATGAAGCTTCTCCAGGCCAGCGAAGCGCACGGAATAATTCTTGGAGTAAACTATGGGAAGCTTATCACCTTCCACAACATCCTCGCACTTCATCCTCCAAGCTTGTGCTCTCTTTTATGTGGTATTTATTATTATTTGCGACACATCGGTGTATTCATTATAGTGGAATGACACGTTACATATTTTAAGCCGCTTATACGAAACCATCTTACAAGCGTGATTGTTTTTTTGCTTTAATTTGTTATCGATGCTAGACGAGTGCTTGGGCCTCGGGAGGATTAATAGAGCATTAATTGGTTTTCTTTTTTGTTGAGGTTACTCCCAATTTTTTTTGACAACCTGGTAAATTGGATTTAATGTTTCGGGCTTTCGTAAAGTAATGTTTGTAATTCATCACCCAATGGTGAGATCTCGTTTGAATCGTTTCTTGTCAAACCTTTCTTCATTTCTTCTTCGACGTTTATCTTTATTTTCGTCAGTGATAAAAGAGTTGAAGGACCGAAAGATCGAATTAGAGACATTTTCATTAAAGCATTTACGGAGCCCCAAATGACGGACGTAGCCGTGAAGTGGATAACTACGAATTACATAGAAAATTTACCGGGACCGTCTTGCTCGTTGCCTGGCACGGCGATCACATCCACGTTGTCCACGATTGTACCTACTCCAACAATTTCTGCAGATGTTCCTTCTACAAATGTTTCGAAAATACATTTAATAGAAGATTCTTTCGAACAATTGTTAAAAGCTGGAAGGTTACGACACAGCACTGGGCTAATATCGCAATCTATTGCGAGAAAGCTTTCAGGCATTACGTCATGTGCCTATCCACTTTATGGTCAAATAATGAAATTCTTACTTCAAGTGTCCAACCAGATTCAGAAAGTACCAGGAGTGAAAAAAGAAGAAAGGATGACCAAATAATTGAATTTATACGTCAAAATCCTACATCTCCAATTAACCATATTCTTAGTTCATCTATATGGTTATCATCAAAGTTTAAATTTTTTGATATTAAGTCAAAATTAATTACAAATTGTTTGCACATAGTTAAAAATTTTATTAATGAAATGGATTTCGTTTGTTTATACAATTATTATAAAACAGTTGATCCACAAAATTTACTTTTCAATGCTCCAGTGTGTAATATAAGAGAATATTACTTTTCAATTAATCAGTCAGTTACAGTTCTAGTAGATACATTAGAATTTCAATTTAACAATAATGAATTCGAAATTAAAATTTTTTTATCAATTTAGTTGGGAGTAATTGATAAAAAAAAACATTTAAAAAAACACAATTTTTATACTTTTAGCTCCAAATGCAGGAACAAATTATTTTTTTGACTCATTTATTCATTATTGCTTGAATTTTGGTCAAATGGGTAATTCTAATCGATATTGTGCGTTTCCATTAATGGAATGTGTCGACAAGAGAATAATTTTATGGAACGAACCGGTTTTAGAAGCTAGTGCTAGCGAAACACTCAAAATGTTGTTTGGAGGCGATACAGTCAATGTGAAAGTTAAGCTTATGCCAGACGCAGTAATAACTAAAACACCTGTAATAGTTCTTTCCAATAATGACGTTTTTCCAAAAGACTATAAATGGAAACCATATTTTAAGTTGAAATGTCATAAGAAAAAACCACATCCACTTGCTTGTTATCAATTATTAAAGAAATATAACATTACATTGGAACTGGTCGGTTTTAACTGTGGTGTTGCAATTATGCCGACATGCAATTGTGGTTACGCTTGGAAACCAAAACCTCCCCTACTTGGATGGTATGTTCCATAACTTTCTAAAGTTCTACAGTATGCATCGCTTACATTCTTTATTACTACATCATAACTTAATGTATTTTTTAAACCAATGTCACCTGGTACACTTTTTTCTTTGATGCATCCTTAAAAAAAGAAACAACTGAACTATGTGTATGTGTTTTATTGGAATTTATTGAAAAATATTTTCTATTGCAATCATCGAGTCCTTATGTCTACAATGCAGGAACTATTATTATCGATAACACAGTGCGTTTAATGAGGTTGCGATACAATGTAATAAATCGATAATTGTCGATGCAACTGTCTGCAAGCGCCAACAGATGCATTTGAATATTGTTTGTCCACTGTTAAGAAGCATTTTCGCATCTGTAATACACTGTACGCTTATTGAGGCTCTGCAAGAAACGATAGTTGTTTCTCAAAGGCTTGCCACGGTCGTCTGCCAACAACCAAAGGTTTTGTAACTGTAATATATTTTTTTTGTAAGCGATTAAATATATTTCCAAAGCAATTGCAGCTTACATTTTTTTTTAATACTTCTACAGGCTTTGGGAACACATACCAATTAACGACCTCTGCGCATGGTGGTGCTGTCAGTGATCCTAAAATGTAAAGTGCAATTACGGTATAAGTTTGGGAACTCGATAGGACATGCAAACCTTTGTAGGTAAAAAATTCGTTGCATTTTATGCCAGCTAAAATATCACTTAATGAAAATGTTCCTTCAATTGTTGAAGTTTTATTGAAATTCCTGACGAAACACGATTTATTACAGACTTCGTTTAGGACCCGCGGCGTTATTGTGGGACACTAAATAAAATAAATATATTTATATTAATATAATATATAAATACTTAATTAATATTTTTACATATTGTTTTATTATTTTAATATATACAGACCATAATTTTATTTTTTAATATTTACTTTAAATTTTATTTTATTTAGTCAACTTATATTTAATATCACAATATTTATGGTTTATTTGTATAATTTAAATACAAAATAAATAAATAAAGAAATAAAAAAATGCTAAAAACTAAATTCAGAAACAAAATAAAATACAAAAGCCTAACTTAACCAGACTGAATTAAATAAGGAATAGTGAGTTACATTTCCATAAAGCAAATTAAAGTAGATTTGTTGCTAGTTTTTAAATGAAGGAGGTCAAGTACGATTATACTGCATAAAGAATTATATGTGTATTCCTTTTTTTCATTAGTCATTATATCATAATTTTTAAGAAAAGAAAAAAACCAATTACATGAACAGTATTTAAAAACACGACGGTCGGTAGAGACATTGAAAAGTTTGGTGAAAGGGTCGTAAAAATTCTTTCGACCAACACTTCATGAGGCCGAGTACAGTCTGGGCCCCATTAATTATAGTGGTATCAATTGTGGTACAAAGAAGAACTCCAAGGCGTTTGACTGTACGTTTAATTTACAATGTACTGAAAGTGATCTAGTAGTTCTAAGAAGATGTAACCAAAAGTATTATTGACTCGACACGTGAACGAAATAGTTAACTGTTCGAGCGGAATCTAAGACTTATAGCGACTTGGGATCCTACTGATGGTAGATCGTGCCGGAAGGTGGGAGTGGGTTGTTGCCACCATTCTTGAACTTCTTAACTATCATTATTTAATTTACTTAGATTCCTTTTTATTGGAGTCTAACTCCGAAGCAAGAAATTCAAACAAAATGATAAAACAAAGAAAGTTTTGTCGTTCAAAATAACTGAAATACAATCATTTTACAAATAAATTTTTTCTAATTTTCATAGATATATTTCTTTATTGAGATATCACTTACACGAAAAAAAGTAAAGTTATAATGATAATTCTGACTAATTTTAATTCAATTCAGTTGTTTTAATTGATTGATGAACTTTTTTTTTTAATTATACTTAAAGTTATAACGTTCCAAACATATTAATTTTTTTGAGTGTATTGTTTAATTTTAATCTCTTTGTTTGTGGGCTGCCAATTCTTTTGACTGTGTTCTAAGCAAATCAGGATTAGTGCAATTAATTTTACTGTTGTATAGTTTTCGTAGGTCACGTACATATGTTCAAGAGTTACGGGTATTACGAACTTGTTCTATTTTATTGCATACTTTTTCTTAGGTGGGGTATGTTTCACAAGTATGGGTGATAAGAATTGTTATATTGCATACTTTAAGGCAGCGTCAAATTAACCTACAACCAACACAACCAAAAAGCGGCAAGTGTGTAAAGTGTTTGAACCAAAAGAGCAATGTTAATAATGCAGAAAAATTACAAAGATAGTTTTATGGTGTTAATGAAAATGTTAGTTGCCTTTAATATCTATGTAAATATATTTAAATATATATGCATATGCATTTTTCTTGTTTTCGATCTTTTTATTTAGTTAGGGCATTATGGCTTTATTTATTATTAAAAAATATATTAAAGGATTTGAAAAGAAAAAATGATTTCGTTCAGAAATTATTTTATTTATTATGTTATACTTACTTATATATAAATATTATTAATTTTTTTACTGCATAATTAAAGATGGTAAATGTGGGTATATATTTCGCAATTTGCCAGTGGGACGATCGGTGAAAACTTAACAGCCACATTTTGTTAGAAGAGCTCTTCCATGTGCTTCTTTTTAGGCGTGGGCTTGCTGAAGGGACATGCTGCCTTGAAGGCACTTTCACATGCTATTGCTAGTAACACTCTTCAAAAATTCGGGAAAAAAATGTTGGACCCCCAAAAACGATTAAAGCCTATATCTCCCGCATTTTAAGAGCTACAGTTACCAAACTTCGAAGTAAGGTAACTAGCTTATATCTGCCGCAATTTGAAAGGCAAACTTGGACAGAATTTCTTGGCTACACACACCCTGTTCTTTGCTACCAGTTATCAACTGACATTACGTATGGTATCAAAGTATTTCGTTCTGTCTTGTTGCTATAAGTTTTAGTTATTGCCACTAACACCTAGTCTAGAAAAATATTATTTTTGTATTATATGCAATTTTTTTCTTTGGTAACTTCAGTAAGTAACTTCACCACCCTTTCACCTTTTGCGGAAATTGGCTTAACATATTTTATATTTCAACTTAACAAAAAAAAAATGTTTTCCAGTCTACGTGATTTAAATAATAAACTAGGGTTAGGCATTGCACTGCACTGCAACACTTTGATGATGAGAAGGGATGCTGGTGCTCCGGTGGATGCGTGAGTTATTTTAAGTTTTATTATATTTATTTGTTTACATTATTTATGGCAATGTCGATTAGGAAGTTTATAGCTGGGATTTGGCCGACTCCCGTGGACTGCAGCTCTAGACTGAACAAAAATTATATGTGCGTGTTTTTTTTGTTGTTGTGATGTTTTTGTTTCAACAAATGTTTATTCATTAATTTTTTGGCGTTTACTTGGGCCTATTTAATTCCCGACCACGTTGGTTTTATTTCCAATGCCTCACTGAGGCTTAGTATTTGATCGAATTGAAGGACAAAATATTTTATTTTGTTCTAAGTCTTTTTCTCGCGGTTTTAACAATTTTTGCCACCAGAGGTGTGAAATTAGCCAGTCGACTTTTAAATAGAGTCTAAAAGGGTAAGCTGAGCAAAGCTATTGCATTCAGAAACTATCCGAGTATCTTAGCCTTCATCTTTAGCTGGGCTAAATTACCGCTGCGCTTGTGAAAGCTGAGTACCGTAAGGTATGTAAGGGTTATTTATTCTTTGAAACGTACGCACACGGCGAACGCAATGGATAAGAAAAATTGCCCATCCGTACAGCTGCTACTTTTTATCTACTCCTATAACATAAACTTGTTTTTACATCGCACCAAAAATGCGAGCACCGACCATTGCAAAGACAGGCTTACCTCAACAATATTGACCATTATTGCCAGTACAACAAACCCATCCGGGGAACACAGGGCATCCTCCTTGAGAGCGTATGCCATATTTTGATGAAGAATATGTAGTTCGGCATCATATCGCGTGCAGTTTATCGAATGTTCAGATCCCTTCGTCACTGGCGAACCCCAATGAAAATGAACCTGCACAGCCTTGTACACACTTTTGAGTTTACATCCGCAAACAGCTGGTTGACTACAGTCTTCTGCGCAGGGTATTGGCATCTTCAGCGTATGCCCATTGTTGGTTAGCTTTAGGGGACTGGTCAAGGACTTATTGTAGTTAATGAAGATTAGCTCTGGCGCCGTTGACTTGACCGCCTAATATTTATAAGACTTATGCAATTTATAGAAGGTAACTATTCTGCGGAACACTTACTTTGGCTGTAGCTAGAGAAACGGGCGATTGTTGTCTGCCAGCGCTTACATTCCAATCCTTTCCGTTTTGATCATAGTTAAAATGGCTAAACCTTGAAAAATTTCGAATTACACAATTCATTTCAAAATCTATAGCGACTTATCTGAACGAATACGTATGTCGCTTTAATTGTGTTCTGCTAAGTAACTAAAAATAAAAATATGTGAAACTGAATTTCGATTTTCTGGCTTCATATGTCAAGTTTAATTGGTTGGTATATATTGTTTTTGTGTTTTCTTCTTCTTTTTTTGTCAATCGTAGTAGTCGATTTTTATATTTATTCAGTGAAATTCTATCAGAGTTTTAAATTTATTTCAGAGTTCTCTGGAAAATTGGCCTTCCATTTATATCCTGCAGTCTACGGTAGTTGTTTATCAAAGGAAGACTGCGTTCGTCTAGCAAATCCCCAAATTTGGCGATCTGTCGCCTAGGTAGTCTCACAAAATCCGAGAACACAGTCCAAGTAACAGATTCGGCACAGTCAGGCGTAGTCAGTGAGCCTATATTACAATACATATATAAATATATATAATGTGCAAAATTTTTGTCAAATTCATACCGTTATATGAGTAAAACCTTCCAGTCGAAATGTCTCCCAACAGATCGTTCGCAGTTAATCGCCCAGCTATCGTCGTTCTAGATTGGTATTGAATAACTTGAGGCAATCGATCTAAGATTCGGTTAAGACCAAATTGCGTCGAGATCATTGAAGGTATGGCCTGAAACATGACACCCAAAACGGCAAGACCATCCGATTGCAAACTAGCTTCGGATACAGTGGCATAGCGAACATTCTTATGAACAATGTGCATTTCGACGTCGTAGCGTTGACCATTGATGAGATGCTCGGATCCAGGACTGTTCGCCGAGCCCCAATGGAAGTGCACGCTCTGCGCTTCAAAGGTGCCTGGCAAAAGGCCGCCCTCGATGGAAGCACGCTGTCCGTTATTTGTGGGCGGCAAATCAATGTTCGCTGAAGTACACATTAATACTATAATTAAGGCACTGATAACACAAAATTACTGCACACCTGTATGTCCATTATTTCTCATTATCAGCGGTGACTGCAAGGCCCGATTGTAGTTCGAGAAACGAATGCGCGGTATGGACTTGCAAATAGCCTGTGAAAAGATAGCCTTGCTAAAAAAAAGGGCAATTTTTGTGTAGTCTTATGCTACTCACAGTATTGTCCGCCAATCTAATTGGAGATTGACTTTCTCCAGTTGCGCATGTTCCCTCCCAATCGCTGCCTTGTTGGTCATAGTTGAATTGTCCACTCGCCTGCTTGGCTGCCAACAGTAAGAACTGCAGCAAGACTAAAAGTCCCAGACGGCTTAAGAGACACATTTTCTGTTTTGATGCGTATGTAGAAGTTACAGCTAATATCGACGATAAGCACTGAATACCGCTTGCAACAAGACTGCAATAATTGTGCAATGGACGCAGCAATTTATAGGCGCAGAGACTGCTTGACGAGAGCTTCTTCAACGGTAAGAACGCCGTTTCTTGCCCAGCTCTTGTCAAGCCTGGTTGTAAATTTGCATAGAGATTGTAACGTGTTCGACATGTTTGCTTTTTGCCTCAATCACTTACATTAGTTCCCCTGATTCTTGTGCATCAAACTTCTTTTCAATAAAAGAACTGTTAAATCTGGTTCTAGCTGAGTGCACTTGGAAAAAGTTTTCCCTCAATTGGCTTAGCCATTATTTATAAATTTATTTATATATATATTTATTTTGTTTATAATATATTTATTATTAAAAGTCATTTAATTTTGTATGTATGTATATATTCCCAGCCCATATTTCCCAGCCTAAAATAACCGAAGTAAATCAATAAAATAAAATAATCAGTAGCTGTGCAAATATGTATTCAGCCATGAAAATGCGTCTGTCCTGGTACCAATTTGAGCAGCTATTTAAAAAATTTGTATGCATTTTGAAATATATTTTTATAAAAATCTTTTAAAATACAATAACGGTTTCTTCCATTTTTCCATGTTTAAGATCGAATTCTTCAATATCTCGTCTCCTAAATAAATATATATATACATATACGTATAATTTTGTCTTTAGCTTGGTTTAGCAAAATTAAATAAAAGACTGACACTGGGTTTTGTTTAATTTATATTGTAATTGTCTAATTATAGAAAACCAAACCACAGCTGCTTAATTTAATTTCGCATTCATTGTACTCTACACTGAATGTTATTTTCTGCGTTCACTCATTCACTCCGTTTTGCACGCGCATCCATTCAATGGAATTTGGTTTGAATACGCTATGATTCGGTCAGCTTATTTGATTGTACTCAAAATAAAACTGTAATGCGGCTCCAGTTTTAATACAACTGTGCAGATCCACTGACGTAAACGATAATTAAATAATACGTTAAATGCTTGAGTTTGAAAATTCTCTGAAGGGGTCTATGATTTTGAAATAAAACGGAAGATGTCACAGTGAGTATTCACGTATTGTTTTGGTTGAAACTAACAGTTGACACACAATCTCATTTTCATTAAAACTGGATTTTCACGTACATCCTTAAAACAGTAAAGTAACAGTAAGTATTGTAAAATATAATTTTCCATTTTTTTGTAGATATTGAAAATTTAAATTTCCAAAATTTATTCCAAATGATCTCGCTCGTCCCAACAAAATATTTTGTTAACATTTCAGCATTCTGCCCAATACTATTTATTTATTTATTTATTATTTTTGTTGTTGAATAATTCAATTTTTATTAAATATTCAAAAAAGGGAAAAATAAATCTGAAGGTATTCAATAGAAAATTGGTTTAGCATTTATTACAAGGATTGAGTAAGCCCAAAAAAAATCCAATCAGACAAAAAATTTGGTTCAAGATTAGTAGCTTAGTAATAACATAAATAAAAAGTTAAGAGAAAGAGAAAAGGAAAGAGAGAGAGAGAAAATAAAGAATGGGGAATTGCTGAACCTGCATTATTATTATTATTATTATTATTATTGCTGCCCTAATAACATATATTTGTAGCACACATGATGTTCAAAATCACTGGAATTATAGTTGTGTATAGTAATAGTTTTTTCGCATTATGTTTAATTTCAATGGATGAAGCTGATGGTCAATACAATCCATACCATTATTATTAATATTAGATTGTATTTATGGCAAATATTAATAGTGAAGAGCAGGTGAAAATCAGCTTACTTATTGTAAACTGTAAGAATTAAAATTAAGAATTTAAATGAATTGATTTAAATTTAAAAGGAACAGTTAAGCTGAAATTTAAAATGAAAAAATAATATAAAATAGTTGGGTGTATCAAAACGTAAAATTTTTGCAAGGATTAGGATGCCCATTAAAATGCAATTAGGCCAAAATTGTTAATGATTTGTATTTCTCATCAGGAAGAAAATAATAATGTAATCAAAATGGTAATTAATAAATTATCTATAGTGTGAAAATACACAACTCTCCGATCACGTTTTTAACTTGTGATTAAAGAGTAGTTCATTTTCACATTATAGATAATTTATTGAATTATGTGAAATTAACAGTCACTTGCACAACTTTGAGTTTTTGTCTATACGCTTACCCTCTCGTCGATAAATCAAATATTATATAGACTATCTTAGGCAAGCTAGAATGGTTGGTAAAAACCGTTATGGTATATTTTCAATGTTTCTAAAAAAAACCCATGATTAAAATGAATGCTATTTTAAATACATGAGTTATTTGTATTTCTATTTTTTTTTTTAGCTAAGACAAATTTAATAGAAGTAATGGAATTTTAATATTGCTTTGCCAAGAACCAGGCATGTGCAGAAAAGTACACCACATTTTCTATCGGCTTAAAAATAATATATTGTAAGAAAACCATATTTTTTACAAAGATTTTGACATAAAATATTAACATCAGCTTACTTATATAGCTAAACTATACACTATAACATAAAGCAATATCGAACAAGCTTACCAGCTACGTGTGCTAAAATGTTTCTAACATTTCATTGTCGGACTTCCATATTATGCATGATCTATTTTGTCTGCAATTTCGTTTTTCCATTGTTTGACGTAACATATGTTTCGGTATTCAGTTACCATTCTTATTCCAGTTAGTTATTTTTATGTTTAAATAAAGATTTGTTAATTAAATTAAATTTATTAAAATTTCCAGTCCATTAGCTTTTCTTGAAAACCATAAAACTCCTGCCATAGAGTATATAATAGGAAATTATATTAAGTGTCTTGAGAAGATCATATCAGAACCAAAACATTTTAGGAGAACATAATACTGGTCGATGCCGTAAGTTAGGTGTATGTATGTATATGTACCTGAGGTGCTTGATATCATGTATTCCACATTTGAGGTCTCTAGCTGTTAATGTCTTTGATATCCGCTGTTCCAAATCCAGAATATATATCCCTTATGGAGTATATTCGGACATTCTATCCTCTAAAATTTAAAATAAAATTCCACAAAAGTTAGTTATTTAAATATATATATCCTTTTAAATATATACTTTTTACGCCCACCCACAAATATTGCAAATGTTCTTATATCTATCAATCTTGGAGTCATTTACATTTAA
This sequence comes from Drosophila nr. perissopoda 5 BK-2023a, assembly GCA_035044105.1. Lineage (NCBI taxonomy): Eukaryota > Metazoa > Arthropoda > Insecta > Diptera > Drosophilidae > Drosophila > Drosophila nr. perissopoda 5 BK-2023a. The sequence goes on along the minus strand of JAWNMK010000197.1, from coordinate 143,685 downwards.
AATGTACACCATGAACATTAATATTTTACTTTTAATTAAATAATTAAGTGTACCATTTAAATATATATATAAAAATCAATGTCCGTCTGTCTGTCTGTATGTCACTTTCTCAAAAAAGGTTAAACGTTAAACATTACCATAAACAGATCAACAAAATTTCCATGAATTTCAATACAAATTGATTACCAATAATAAAAAAAACCCAGAATTTTCAATATTTATTCGCAAGGAATATATAAGATGATTTTAAGGATCTGTTAAGAAACAGGGACGAAAATAATTTATTAATAAGATCCAAATTGCACACCAGAACAAGTATATCTACATTTTTCAACGTTTAATTATGTGAAAGGTGTTCGACTTATGATATGTGAAGTATATATTAAATATATATATATTACATATACATACATATATATTACAAAATAAATATTAAGAATTACAGAAGAAGAAGAGCTTTCTTTGATAACGAAGAAATTAAATTAATTTGGAATTTTGATTGGGATGATTTTTATTTTACGCTTAGCTATAATATTAAATAATTTACTTATTCTACTGAACTACACTGTATCTATATATTTTTTGGTGCTTGCAATCGGATTTTCGAGAGACCCCCGTAGTAGGCCAGATAATAGCTACTGAGATTTTTAGTAGTGCGATAAAAAACGTGTCGATTGTTGCGCCGCTGAAGTACCCGGTAGTTGTTTCTTATCAGATTTCCATTGGAGTCCTGCATTTGCCACAACTTGACCATATCTGTCAAGGCTATGGGCAGGGGCTGGGCAAACACCGTCCACGTAACAGCCTCGTTGCACTGCGGCGTAGTCAACGATCCCCTGTATGTGAAAAAGTCGCGCGTGTTCAAATCTCCTAGCAATTGACCCAGTGTTATGAAGCCTGGTAGCTTGACTTCGCTGTGATATTCAACCAAATTGGGAAGCTCAGCAAATATCATTTTTAAGCCTGGATAAATTCGATCCGGTATCTGTAAAAAAATGGATTAGATGTACATATTTTTGTCTATAAATGCTTACGCCAGTCAGGGTGTCAAACCGAAACGAATGAGTCTGAAATTTCCAAGATATATTCCGAGAAATATATCTTCCATAATTTGAAAGCGTGAATGCATTAATGTCTTCAAGGGTACGTTATCTAACCATGTCAGTCCGTCTCTCCGTCTTTATAAGCAAACGGATCTCAGAGACCTTGGGAGCTAAAGACATTAAGTTGGGAATATGAGTTTTTGTATACCAGTTTGAACACAGGCAGCAACAGGATAGAAAATATCAGTTCCGGAATTTTTGGTATTTGGATTTTAAACGAATTTTTTACTTAGGTTCTGAATCCGAATCCGGTTTAGGTTTGACACCCTGAAAATATTTACTCACGCTGACAACCTTGAACATAATGCCGAGTACGGCTATGCCATCTGAATAATGTGAAGCTTCAGCGATATCCTTATAACGCACATTCCGATGCACAATATGCATTTCCGCATCGAAGCGTCTCTTATTCACCAAATGCTCGGATCCACCGGAAAGAGGCGATCCCCAATGCAAATGCACGCCTTCGGCCACATATTGTCCCTTGAGCAGGCCGCCTGTAATAAATGGTTTTTGGCCATTGCTTGTGGTTGGTATGGCCATGTCAACTGAACAGTGACAAAATACAAAAATGCAATTATCAAAATGATTTATGCAAATTTTAATTAGATCTTCCACATACCCGTGTATCCTTTGTTAACCAATGTCAGCGGTCTTTCAAACCTTACGTCATAATTTCCAAAGAAGATTCGTGGTAGCGGCGCAATGATAGACTGCGGGAAGATTGAAAACGAAAACTACACTTAGAAAAAAAATCACCATGCTTTTTGGAAATGCGCCATTCTTTTGGCGCCAAGTAAATTTCTAATATCTAACTATTTTCTATTATTAAGATATATATATTTCTAGATTATATATTTAAGGCAAGCCTTTTTAAAATTAAGAAAAATTGTCTTTCTTAATTAAATTAAAAGAAATGAATTCCAAAAACAAGTTTGTTTTTTTTAGAGTGTAAACATTTACCCACAATCAAAGGCAATTTGCACAGATAAGGCGAATAGTGAAAAGCAGCGAAAAATTGCGCCTAGCTTAAAGAAAATTGGGCCGTTCGGAAGCAATTTCGTGAAATGAGCTCTCGAGCAGCATTTATCAAATTAACTGTCATCGCTTGTAACGGAAACAGCGAGTATTGTGTGCTGTAATATATTGCATTACAGTTAACCAGCAGTCTGTTAACTTGTTTCTGAGGCATGTGGTAACACAATTTTAATTTACTGATTGCTGACTTTGGCGCATTTACATAAACGTGCTAAGATATTTTCCATTATAATTTTTCCTCTCTTTTTCCATGTATTTAAGATAAACTTAAATTACGTTAAACTCTAGCCACACATATAGAGCTGAAGACTAAAGAAACATAAACAACCAACTAAGATGTAGGTATAAAATATGACATTAAATTTGCTTACACTATCAATAGACAGTTTAATAGGGCTCTGTCTCATACCAGCCGCACATATCCCTTCCCAATCGGCACCCTTTTCGGCCAAATTCCAGTCGGCATTGTCCGCACTACCATTATCTAAAAGAAGAAGCAATCAACATAATTAATAAGCTGAGAAATGGTTATAAGTTTCACTTTCTTCCACGCGGAATATGGCTTTTGCCTTTTCTTTCTCACATCATAATTTCAAAATTAGGCTTCTTTACGCACATTGAAAAACATAACTAATTTTAAGCGGAATTGGCTGAGAATTGAGATTGATTCTTTTCACAACGTATTGAAAAAAGTCACTTTTCAATACATACTATTTGCGGGTTGCTGATATGCGAGTGGCAGCAATATAAATAGTCTTTGGAAGAGATTTGATGATTGCATTATTGCTTTGTCTTATTCTTTTTATGTTGATAATTATTGGAACTGTCAATATTTTTTCACATTTGAATCGAGACGTTTTTCAAATGTGGCACTACGATTGCATTGGCTGCTGCGGCTACCGCTCAAATACAACTGAGTGGGCCTGAAAATCATCAAACCTTTTATACCACCAAGAGAGCTGCGCGCAGTCGCAAAAGCCACACAACCGTCGCAGTCTCATCCCAATATACGCTTCAAATACATACACTGCTTTAAGGGTACCGAAGACAACAGACAGGTACAAAGCCAGATGGGTATGCCAAAAAAACAAAGCAACCGAAAGAAATTTTACCGCTAAATTTAAAGTTATTTATTAATTAAATTCAAATTTTTTCTAATAGCTTGAGATTATTTTATTACTATATTATATAGATTTGGCTGGTTTTTGTCAATGACAAATATGTTAAAAAGTGAATAATATTTTTATTTGTATACATATATTGTTAAAAATTAAATCAAATAAATCAAAATAAAAAATTAAATAATAAAAATGTAGTCTCATCACAGTGAAAATTTGTTTTATTTATTTTCGTTATTGTACAAATCTGATGCTGTATAAAATGCATTGAAGAACATTTTATTATTTATATTTATGTACATGCGGTGAATATTATATTTTTTTATTATTAAAAAAAAAAATGAAATGTATGTTAAAACGTCTTCAGTTGTGTACTGAAAATATAGGCCCATGAAACTTAATCGATATTTACTTATATGTGTAATCAATTAAAAGATAACAATTTTCGTAGGTGTTGCTCAACGATTTCTAATATATTCCAAATTGGACTTGCTCCACTGACGCGTATGTTGACATTTTCATAAGCATAGAACGCTCTTATATATCTGAACCAGATTGATCGTCTTTACTTTCTCCTTTGTTCTTAAGTCACTTTTGCGATTCAATATATTTTGCACACTTAAGCTTAGTTAAAAAATGGGTTTTTTTTATGCAAATTAAGTGCTTAAGCATATAAACGGTTTTTGGGGGTTCTAAAATAACACAATATTTATTTTTGGAAAAAAGTAATTAGTTGGAATTCGGGTGATACTACAAAGAATACAATTTAAACCATTATAGAACATTTTTAAATTAATAATACAAATATATTTCTTTCCGCCAGGGTATGAAATTTCGGTACATCCAAGGCAGCTGTACAATTTTTTATATCTCAATTTTATTAATTTAAATAATCGATTCAAAATTTCCTGCTTACGTCGTACTGTACAATAATTAGGTCATCGAGTTCTTAATAAAAATGTACATGTGTATACGAAATTTTGTAGGTTACACGAGCTGCAGAACGAATTAATATTTCAGTAACATGAAAGGTTGGTGACAAGGTCTGGATGTTCCAGTTCAGTTATAAACATCGTCAGATATAGTAATTAACTTTTCAGATACTAGACTTAAAATATCCAAAGCAGGAGAACCGATTAATGCCAAACTTATACTTACGACAGGTGACGCTGTGGGCATGAATTTAAAACAACCTGCTTAAAATATTTAAATAAGAATTAAAAATTAAAATCTTAAATAAATAAAGTTTTCTAATTAAATATAAGCCATCTAAATGACGTTTGAGTTCAAATTTTCCTAGAACTACTACTACTACTACTAATATTTCAAAATATCGTGATATGAATCCTGGTAAGTGGCGTTGTACACCAATTCTTACGATTTTAGGAAAACTGTAATTGTGTAAACTATTTTCAAAATGTATTTAATTTTATGGCTATGTTGTTTGTTATATAAACGCAAAAGATTATTTCAATTTTCGATGTGTTACGCCTTAGCTCTGCATTAAATGTTTAATTTAGTCACCTAATTTGAATGTAAATAAAATGTATAATTTGTATTATTATACATGTACAATTTCAATTATTTTGAATTACAACTATTTTGCTTGTTGAGCCACATTTCTTCATTCTTTACACAAATCATCAATTACCAATTTCATTTAAATATTAATTTTTAAGATATTCATTCTTTATGGCAGGGATGTCTGGCTCCTTTTTCCGGTCTTTCTTGATTCCGTGGTAGCCATTAGCTGTGTGATTTAAAAAAAAATGTTTTGAAAACTGGTTTCTTTTATGCATTAAGTCCCATTTCATCATTGATTCTCTACATTTATAATCATTTTAACAGAGAAACGAAACTCGCTCCAGTTAAAAATTTAAAACACAATTTTATTATTTTGAGCAACAGTTTAAACGACGAAGAAACATCAAATTAAGTTCACAGTTGCTTATTTCGCATTCAAAATTAAAATTATATTTATTCTTTTTTTTTTGTGAATAAAATTGCTAACCGCTCCTACAGGGGCGTCACACTTTACGAGATGAATCAAATAAGATGTAATTGGAGAAATTATGTTAAGTATAAGTCCATTTCTTAAGACCAAAGTAAGCAAAATCACAATAAAAAAAATGAAATGAAAAAAGAGCGCCTTTTTAAGTATAAATATCAGCTGTGATTATAACTAAAGAGACAGCTTGTGGTTAATGAATATATATTTTCGAATTAAGCCATCTATCTCTCAGTAAACATTCCTTGCTAAGAGCTATATCCTGATTCTGGATTAAAAATGGGTTAAAGGAATGGATATATTTTTAACTACTATACAAAAATGGATCCCCGATCTCAAATCGGTTATTTAGTTGTAATACTTAGTTCGAGTATGTTGTTTGCTTTTTTGACAACTCTGCCGGATCAGCCCGAATTGGAAATAACTTATCTATTATAGATATAACCTTGAAATTTATTATTAACCACAGCACAGTTTTTGCACGATCTCCGATGTATATACGACTCTGATACACTAAATATAAACTTTATAATAACCACAGAAAGAGTATCTCAGTTGCCAAAATAAAATATGTAAAATAAATGCATATGGAAATTAAGTATATCAAATTCCAACAATGTAGAAAGTTGATTTCGGCGAAAATAAAAAGAAAATATAATAAAAAATTCACATCGTAAACCTAATGAAGAACCATTAACTAAAGTTGTTTTGAAACATATTTTGATATTTGATTTCTTACACTATATCAACATACATGATCATCATCAGACCGCACAACTTAATTGAGAACTAAGCATAATTGTCAATCTTACACAATTATAGAGAATTGAATATATAACAAATGAATCAGTTTGTTGGGTCAAAAATCACCCACGGCATGCGAAATGAACTCGTATTGTCGCTCCACGCTCGCATCCACATCGAGAGTGTCGTCAATGAAATGCATTTCGACATGCTCCTGAAATGCCTTGAACGACACCTGGCAAGAATATAGTTTGCCGCACATGGGGCACGTCTTGTCTATGGAATCAGCGTTAAGTTTCTCTTGAATGATATTGAGGCGGGGCGTGGGAGTAGGCGGATGTGGTGTCGTAATTGCTGTCACATGCCCGTTGAATGTGTCATGGGAGGGGTGCTCACGGTTATCTTCAGTCTCCAAGCTCTTATCAGCCATTTCCGGCTTGTTGGCCGCCTTCTTGGCACACTCTGGACATGGATGCAAGGCTGCAAAGCGATAAGTTAAGCGATAAGAAATAAAAATAAAATAATGCAAATCATCGACTCACCCAGTCGACTCTCTAGCAGTGTCAGCGCCGAGTTGAGCTGTTGCTGCTGTTTCATCGCCTCACGTCGCAAATCCTGCAGTCCGTCCATGCAGTGCTTTGCATCCGCATTGGCATCCAGGTCGCCGCTCACAGTGGCTACGTCGTCCACATTCAGTCCGTAGGGGTAGCCCAGTTTCGTCTCGAATTCGTCCAGGGCCACTTCTTCCAGGCTCACCTCGGTGATCAGTTTCTGGCGCAAGTGCGGATTTGGCGAGTGTTGTGTGAAAGTTTTTGATCGAATCAGGTTCGGATTGCCACCAATTGAAGTTATGCCGGCGCTGCGTATATAGGAAGTGTTCGCCGCATTGTCGTCTCTTGCTAGATGTGTCTGATCTTTCGATATTTTCGAAAGACGTGACCAGAGTCTCCGATTCTCGTTAGCTACCATGTTAATCTGATCTTCGAGCTGTTCCTTTTGCCTTTGCAGCTCATCGACCCGCGAGCGAAGCGATTTATCGCCGTTTGTTGACCCAGTCTCAGTGGCAGTCACAGTCCCAGTCCCTTCCCGCAGACGTTGGTTTTCCTCTTCCATGTTGGACACTCTTCGCTGCAGCTGATTGCATCTTTCCTTCATTGTCTGCAAAGCGACTTGCAATGCGTAATTAATTTTATCGCTGGTCGATGGGCTGCTGCTAGATTGGGATGTGGGAGTGATGTTGCCAGCTTTCGTTTCCATCGTGTCTTCTTGGAGTCGTACTCAATTTTCTAGAATTTAGCTAATGTGTTTTTTTGTAGCGTAGCTGTTTTCATTTTTCTTACTTGCAATGACGAATGACTTTTATCGATAGGACGTATCGATATAGGTATTTTAATTTTTTTTACTTGAATGTATTTTATCGATGGATCGTATCGATATTACAGCTCTGACCACCAGTGCTATCGTTTTGGCTTTTTTCAGAATTATATTAGCAAGCATTCCTTGTCCGCAAATCTATTATTTTGTCAACAATTTCAGCAGCACAAATACGCAAATGAACTAGATTTCTTCTCATATAGCAACCAGATTTAGTACGTAATTTTTTTAACCATAAGAGTGTGATTGCAACATTGCAAGCAATTCGTTGTGTATTTATCTTTGTTGCAACATATCGATAGAAATGCTCGCAAATATCGAACGACTCAAAGACAGGGCTGTTAAATCGTCTCAACAGCTGTGAAGATGTTATGCGGCAAGAGTTTAGTAAATAGTTTTTTTAAATATAAGAGAAAAGTGTGTGGAACCATATGGCAGAGCAGCAGGCGCTGCAAGATAACTCACCAATCGCCAAAAGTTTTGTTCTTCGGCACTGACAACTTCTCGTTGCCAAGTCTAACAAAGTTACATCAAAGTAAAGTCGACGTTGCCGTTGTCACATCCTTCAAAAGCCCGGTAAATTGTGTGCGAAGCTATGCGGATGAGCACAAACTTCCGCTCTATCGTTGGCCCATAACTGCGGAACAATGCACGCACTTTGAGCTGGGCATCGTGGTGTCCTTTGGCCATTTGATACCGCATCATATTATCAACGCCTTACCGCGGGGCATCATCAACGTGCACGCCAGTTTGTTGCCCCGTTGGCGGGGAGCTGCGCCCATCATCTACGCGATCATGAATGGGGATGCGAAGACTGGCATTTCCATAATGCAAATACAGCCTCATCGCTTCGATATTGGTCCCGTGAGTACAGCAAGCTAAAGTAGCAACAGCTAACCCAACTTTTTTGCCCATTGCAGATCCTCGATCAGCGCGAGATTCCCCTGAGAAACGACATTTTCTTGCCGGAGTTGCACTCAACTTTATCGCATTTGGGCGCCGAGCTGCTTGTGGACACAGTGCATCATCTGGAGGAGAGACTCTCAAAGGCCACGCCTCAAGATGAAACACTAGCCACTTATGGCAAGTAGCTTCTTACAATCAATAACTGCAATTATATAATTTCTAAAATTTATATAATTTTTATAGCACCCAAAATAAAGCCACAAATTACGGAGATCGTTTGGGGGCATCAATCAGCGCTGGATATCTTTGCGCGACATCGTGCACTTTATGGCTTCAAGAATCTAAGTACAAGCTTCGAGGAGCGACAAATTCAACTGCTCGAGTTAAAGCAGCCCGAATTGGAGTGGAGCGGAGCAATAACTCCAAGTGCAGCCTTAGCTCCTGGCTGCTTTTGCTTCAATCGCCAGCGAAGGTCGCTGATAATTGGCTGTGCCGGCGGCTCTCTGGTAGAGTTGAAGCAACTGCGCTTGGAGGGCAGGAGACCGATGAGTGCCCAGGATTTCAACAATGGTTACCTCAAACGTGCACAATCCCGGCAATTTACGCAGAATAAACAAATCGCAATTTATTGAGGACTGATGATAAAATTGTTAACCCAAATTTGTGGGCTTAGTTTCATTGGAGGATTGCTGTGTGGATTTTTGCAAAAGATTTTTGGTGAACCACATGGGACGCGGCTTCTTCATTTCCACGATGCGTTTGCCTTGATGTTGCTCCGTTGCCGCTGTTGTTTCGCCCTCGTAGAGGACAATCACCTCCTGCTCGATGGGTTCCAGGCCAAGTTGCGCTTGGATTTTGTCTTGCATAAGCTGCGTTTCCTCGCGAACTTTGGCGTAGCAGTGAGCTGCAGTTGTAGTTATTTAATTTTGTACTTATTTGTTATGATTGCATATGTCTTGACTTACGGCAGAGCACGCCCATTTCGTGGTCATTTCCGCATTGCACGCAGGAGCGAAGATTTCTCTTTTCCTTCAGCGGTTTCCACACATAATCGGGATAGCCAAATTTGCGATTTAAGCGCTTTTCAACACTCCGCCGGTGTTTGGGAACAGCCCACAAAATGCCATCGCCAATTAATTCCTTTAGACTGAAGCTGCTGCTGCTGTGCGGATCGCTGTGTGGCTGCACTATGTAGGCTAGCGCAGGTGCAGGCGGTGCAGCGTTTGGCAGGAACAGTCGCTCCAAGTGTTTTACAATGTTTGTAATTGATAAAAACAAATTACGAGACATTGTACAAATTGATCAAGTTTATGTAAATGCTGGGATGTAATCGGCGTGTATCAAATTATCGATTAATGTGGACTAATAATGCGTGCAATATATCGATATTAATATAGACTGTGCGCGACACATATTTTCATTAAACGATATATCTACAAACATCGTCTTCAGTATCGCTTTTTTACATTCAAAATTCACATGTTTGCCATATATTTAAACATAGATTACATTTCAATATTCGCCATACTGCTTTGTTTGCATACTAAATTCTCATGTTCCCTTATACATGAATAACGAAAGGAAAGCCAACGTTATGCTGTTATCGATATGTATCAGGTGTTGCACAGCTGTTTTGCTGCAAAATGTGAGTTGGCAGCTCCGTCCGTTTTCCAATTTGCGGCCTGCACAGCTGTTTTAGCATTATTACGTCAAAACAAGTCTGCTTGTGTGCCAGGAAATTTTAAAAATCTGTGAAATGAGTAGCCAGTCAAAGGTTAAAATAACTAAAAACAATTAGCATATGATCAGATTCTAGTGCACAGCAATACGCCGAAGTGAAAACATTATGCCTCTGGATGTGCAACAGGCGTCTTAACCAAGGCGTGAAGTGCAGGCAAGCTTAAGCTCCCGTGCAGTGCACGTCAAACTGCACAACGGAAATGCAATTTCTGGTTGCCACCAGCAGCGGTGAAGTCAAGTTCAAATTTAATGCGCGTCGGGCAGCGTCTTCAAGTCGCTTGGCTTTTATTCGCATTCGAACCCACCACAGCTGAGCGCGAATGAACTCACCACGACTTACTGGCGAGCTTGCTGCGCAGACAGCGGCCAAACGGCGAAACACTTCGCTGCAGCTGCTGTAGTCGGACGCAAGCAAAGCGCTCTGTAGTTTGAATTATTTGGCGCGTGTGTCTCAGTCTCATTATCTGAACATCATATATCTTAACTGTATTTGTATCTGTGCCGTTTTTTTCCAATTTGATGCAGTCTTAAGCGAAACCAAAGCCAGCAATAATAATGCTGTTCAAAATTTAACGAGTTGCATTTCTTTCGAATTGAAAATCCTTTAACAGAAGCACAAAAAAAATAAAATAAAATAAAAAAGGAAAATCAAAAGCGAATCAATATCAAATAGAGCGCAGCATAAATAAAACACAATGGCCTGCTTGAGCACTTCCGGTCGCGTCGCGTGCGTTTCGCGTCACCAACAGACGCAAAAATTCATCTGTCGCCTGTTCCTCAATCATCAGCTGAGCTTGCGCCGGCAGAGCAGCCAGCTACCACCAGCAGCAGCAGCTGCCCAAGGACAATATGTGAAAAAGTACTCAAACAATAAGCCACAAGTGGTGCGCAGCTTTCAAGGATTAGGCTGCGGCATTAACCAGGATTACCTCAGCTTGCTGGTGAGTACAAATCGAGAGATAAAATTTTTGTAGCTCACAACGATATGTAAAATGTTTTATTAATATATTTTATGCCATTAAATCCGAGAACTCATTTTAAATGTTTATTTATTATTATTAGTGATTTTATTTTTTAAGCAGTTGTATTTTATGATATGCTTTCTTTTATTTATAATTTTCTTTAGAGCAAACTCAATCAAATTTTTAAATTTGTCTTGACAAATTTAAAAACCAAATTATGATAACAATTCTGCATGAAATAACTGAAGAATGCATATTAAATGCTTTATTTGAATATATAATTTGCTTTGGAGGAATATCAAATACATATATTTATTTAGCTTGATAGATATTTTTTCGTTTGTTTTTAATTGTTAATAAAATTTAAGCATTTAAAAAGTTAAGAATTTATCTTAAACGTTTACTTATTTTTTTCACTTTTTTTTATATTATAAAAGTAGAACTTTAAAGAAGTTGGATTTTATTAAATGCTTTCCTTTAATAATAATTTGCTTTACAGTAAAATCTATTTTTTTTTAATTTCCTGCCATTTTCAAACGAAAGCTGCAAATATTAAATTGCATCGATTGCTTTTTCAAAATTTGTATCAAATCGAAGAACTCATATTAAGAGTTTAAATATTATTATTATTAATGTTTCTTTTATATTCATATGTTATTATGAAATTAGACCTTTAAAGCAAATGATTTCTTTGACTTATATTTAATTCAACACCAAAATCAGTTCATGCATGATTGATTTGATTGATTTGATTTGATGTGTTTTTTTGATTTAATCATTTGCTTCACGCAAGCACGAAGAGAAGAAGATGCATTTAGTCGTAATCGAACTTTTACAGGTTTGGTTGTCGGCATGCTCGATCATGATCGTTGCAGCGTACTCTGGTGCACAGATGCCAAAAATAGAAAAAAATAAAAATAAAATAAAAGAAAAACGGGACGACAATCTCAACAATGACATCGACCGCCAACTAGTTGACAACAACAAGTCGTTGCCTGATATGCAAGTGCAGCAAGTGTTTGCCGCAAATGCGCCTGCGTGACTTTAGTTTTTGTTTTTTTGCTCATTTTTCTTTGCTCTGCTTTGTTGTTTTGTTGCATTCGTTCGCTTTTCATTTCGCTGCAAAAGCAAAAGAAAATGAAAGTGAAATTGGTTGTGGCTTTGACTTCGTTGTTGGTTATTGCTTTTGTGCAGCTAGCGTAAAGAAGACAACGACAACAACAAAAACAACAACTACAGTTTTTTTTTTGCTGTGGGCGCTTTTGCTTCTGTTGGCGGAAGCCGTTGTTATTATATATTTTTTGATTTTTTTTCGGTTTTGCAAATTTTATCATCACATATTTGCCAGATTTTAAATTTTTCTCTTTTTCTGATAATGCTTGCTTGCTTCACATTTATTTTTATATTTTACTTCAATATTTTCTCTATGGCTCATGCGTCTTGTTTTTTTTTGTTATGCAATTTATTTATTTAATTGTTTGTCGTTTGAACTGTTATTGCAAAAGTTGAACTGTTGCTGTTTGTGAACTCTAAGCACGAACCAGTGGCTGCAAAAACCACCAAGTAAATACAAATACTTGTCGAACTGTGAGTTTAATCACATAGCGTTCGATTAATTTTGGCTTTGTTCACAGTTTGAGAATTTTTTATTTATAAATTCAAAGTGCATAACTAAATTTATATAAATGTGACTAGGATAAATACATTGCTTAGTTTTATTTAATTATTTCATTTTTTTTTATTATTTACAGTTATTTGTTACTTTAAGTTATTTATTTATTTCATAAAAACGGTTTAACATTTAAAAAAAGCTATTAAAAAAATAATTTTATATTAAAATTAAAGTTATTGATAAAATTATATAAAATTAAAAGTAAATAACTAAATTGAAATTAAAAAAAAAAACTGTATAATAATTAAAGAATATAATTATTCTGGGGGCTATGAATGTAAAATGGTCCAACATAATTTGCGCGAATTGGGGAGAATGCACAACACACAAATATATCGTGATGTAGTAGAATAAGGCTGTAGTTAAGGAATGGTCAAAAAACCAACTATCTGAATTCTAAAAAGTTGAATCGATGTCAAATCGAATTTTGTTTTAGTTTTAAATAATTCTGGAGACTGAACACAATATAAATTTGTAATTTTCTTGTCATTCCTATATATTATATTTATTTTATTAGCACTGCCTTTAATTGAATTTCGCACATTATCCACACTTAAAAAATGTTCAGCTAATGTTACAAATTTAATTTCTTTTTTCTTTGACGTGTATTTAAAAAGCTAACTTTTATGGAATTTTTTCAATTTTATAAGGAAAAAGTCAAGTGCCTTTAGTCGAATTTCACAGAGTGTACTTATATGTCTACTAGAGGAGATGTTGAAGATATAATCAAGGAATTTAATGAGTGAATTTAAATTACGATTGAACTATAGTATTTTCTTAATAATGGCAATTTTCTGGGCTTCTGCTTAGCTCGTGTGAAAAAATTTTCCTATTGATGGGAAGTTCTGTAATTGGATGTTTTCGGGAAATAAATTCGTTTTGCATTTTCCATTTTACACTCCTATTATTCGCATTGCCATGAAAATGTGCAAGCATTAAGTTTGAACATTAACACATTTTATCGTTTTCATGCACGCAATTTGAGCGGCCCTGGTTGAGAACTTGAGCGCTGGCCTTAATTGCTTTAGCATAGCACTTTTTCGCTCAGTGCATTGTATTTATGCCTTGTAAATAATGTGCTTTAATAATGGCCACTGTTTCAAGGTTTTGTCACCATGCGCTGTGTGTGTGTATGTGAGCTTGGGGTCTTAGATCTGGCAAACACAAACAAAAATAAAAAGGTAAAAAGGCCAAGTGCCCATAAAAATACACTTTTTAATTGACTCGTTTGACACACATTAGGGCCAAATTTAAGTTGCGAAGCACACACAAAAAGCACGCATTAAATAATATATATATTTTGAATCCAATTTTATGAGCTATTGAAGAAAATGAAAATGCAAGAGTCAAATCCAAAACCAAAACCAAAAACAACTTTGTATGCAGTCGACGGCGTTAAATTAGTTATGCATTTTCGCTTGGTGGTTTGAAATTTGGTTAAACTGAATAAAAATTCATTCAATTCAGCGCCAAATGGTTTTATGCCCAGCTCACACATCTATGTATGTGTGTGTGTGTGTGTGTGTGTGTGTAGCTATCATAGGTAAACAATAAACAAAAAGCAAAAAGAAAGCGCACGTCGCAGCAGCAGCGACGCAAGCAGCGCAGCCAAAAACGAGTAAAAGCGCTCAAGTCGCGAGTGCTCGACTATAAAATGCCCTTTTTCCCAATAAACCTATTAGTGTATAAATATTTAAAGCAAAGCAGCGAGCAATACTTATAAAGTGCCATTTTCTTGTCGACAATATATCGAAATTTATTTAAAATAAATAAAATAATTTAATAAAACTTGAACTGCGTATGGTAAACGAGAATCTGTTTCAAATTTGGTGTCTATGAAAAAGAAATAACACCACTAACCACTAAAATCAAACTGAATTTCCGAAAATCATCCGGAAAACTAAAAAATTTTCAATTCGAAATATAAGAAAAAAATCTAAAAATTAGAAATCTTTGCACTTAAAAAAAACCTTTCTGTTCAGAATCAAGTAATGAAATTGACTTTGATAGTAGTTGTCTTAAAAAAATTAAATGATATGAACTATCCAAAAAGTTTGTTTTTGTGAAATCTTAAGAAACAAATGTTTGTCCTTTGTAAGCATTTAAGAAAAGAAAATCGCTGGTTTTAAGAAATATACTTTTTGAATATTAAGGTGCAGTTGCCCTTGGGGTATATACATGCTTATGTATTTGTATATGGCTCTATTTGTAAGCATAACAAACTCAATAGACTTTCTTCTTCATTTCATTTGACGACAGACAACGGCTTCAGCGTCAACGTCGTAGTTGCCACTGCCTCTTATTGATGTTGGCTATGTAAATACTTATTAATCTTTTTCTATTTGGCCACAATACGAAACAAAAAAAAACAATAGCCAAGACTTCAGCTAGAGATGGGTTTGTTATCATGATCGACGCGTATGATTTGCTTCTTT
Organism: Drosophila nr. perissopoda 5 BK-2023a; assembly: GCA_035044105.1. Lineage (NCBI taxonomy): Eukaryota > Metazoa > Arthropoda > Insecta > Diptera > Drosophilidae > Drosophila > Drosophila nr. perissopoda 5 BK-2023a. The sequence continues at coordinate 128,585 of JAWNMK010000197.1, read as the reverse complement.
GTTTATACGAAATTATATGAGTAAATAAAGCTGCCTTCTGGCTTTCGATTCTGCGCTTGTTGTTGTTTGTGTTTGAATTAATATTTTCACTTTCATTACGAACGCGTGAAATTTGCGAAGAGTTTAACGGCTGCGTGTGAATTTGATGAGCTGTTTGATCAGTTTGGGCCATGGCCTGCATATGCGAATTTGCTTAGACCAAGTCTAGAAATTACATTATTAAAGTCGAGAGCTTGTTTTTGTCTGAGTCGACTTAAGACCGTAAGTCTCAAAAGTCTGTGAAAGTGAAATCCCATTCGAGTCGCTTTGATATTGTATTCGTTTGTTATCAATTATAAGCATGTTGCGGCTGATTAGGTCGAATCAAAGAATGTAGATAGAGTCTTTTAAATAGAGTATGATTATTACTACATTTCTAATTAACGATTATTTGCAACATGACTGCTCTGCAGAATGAATTGCTTCTCAGCTTTTGGCTATCCATTTTTAATGAGAACTCTGCTAGAGAACAGGTTTAAAGTTAATGTTTTGCATTTACTGAGTAAGATTTGTTTAAATTCGAAGAGTCATCGAGTGGTTTTTACTTTTGCTTTCTTTGGAGTCGGCTCATAAATTAGCGAAAAATATGTTTAAGAAACAAAAAAAAAGAAGAAAATATAAATAAATACTTTGGCTAAATGTTAAAACTAAAGGGGGGGGAAAAAACAATATCTATGATATGTATGTTGTGGCCATATCGTAAATCTTTGTCTTTGTTACCGTGTCATCATTTACGTGTTATTGTTTTTTTTTATTTTTACTTTTTTTGTTATTTTTGTTTTTGTTTTTGCTGAGCCGGACACTTTCACTGGCAAATGGGATTGCGAGACGAGCCAAAGTGCGAATTGCCAAGTGAATTGGCTGAAAGATATCCAAGGAATGCCATGCCAGAGTATTTACTAAACGTTAAACGATCAACATTCTGCAAATCACTGATATACATACATATATGCAAATCAAATCGAAATCCAAAATAATCGAAAATACGCCGATCGATTGGCAAAGTCAATTTGATTCCGGGCATGCCTAAGCGAAGCGACTTTCATTCACCTGCCGTACACCTGCTTTTAGTTGTTGCCTCACTTGTTGTTGCTGTTGTTGTTGAATTTTTCTCTTATTGTTGATGGCTTGCTTGGTTTGGTTTGGGCTTGCACTGGGTCTTGGTCTTTCTTGGTCTTGTTGCCGTTTGGCTATTTCGCTTCCATTTCTTTAGCTCGTACTTGGTGACCCAATTCCAAAGAAGCATGCGTTTCGTTTGCTGTCGTCCTAAACTGGTTTTACTTTTGGTTTTTGGTTTGGTTTTGCTTTGGTTTCGGGCCGCATTGATTGGCGGCTTTTGCGGCCAACTGTTAACTGTTAACTGTTAATGATTTCGGCGTTGCTGCTGTTGTTGTTGTTGTTGTTTTCCTCTCGGCAACATTTTCGAATTTCGATTTGAAAGCCAAAGAAGCTCGGCCATCGCCATCGTGTAACTGTAAAAAAGCAAGTTTGCAGCTTTTGGACAGCAGTCAGAGTTACATAACCCCGCCAAGCATCATACACGAACCCCAGACGAACTCCAACGAACTCAGAGACCCAGCCCTATCCTCTAGTCTGGAGGCTGGACAGCAGGCCGATCCCATCTGTCTGCTCACATTCCATCAATGTCGGTCAACAAAGTTGACTTTTTTCATGCAATCATCACCCAACATATTCGACGTTTTGTCAGTGCATATAGCACCGTGTTAAGCATACGTAAAAGCATCTACACTCACAAAAAAGATTGGCCAACATTTCACAAAATCGCTGCAAAACTAAATTTTTTTTGCTTTTTTTATTCAAAAAATATTTTTTAATATAAAGACTTTTTCTAATAACAAGTAGAAATGAAAACCTTCTTAATAATAAATATTTTTAAAAATTCAAAATGAGCAATACGTTTTCAAAGCTGAAGTATTTTTTTTAGAAAAGCCTTGTTTTGAACGGGAATAGAAAAAAAGCAGACAACAACTAAACTCTAGCATAGAATTTTATTACTTCCTTATAACTTAAACTTTTTAGAAATTAATTTCTTAATAATAATCTAAAATAATCTAAACATAAAAGAAAACATTTTTTTTTCATTTGTACAGTACATTTAAATTTTGGTTGGTTTATTAGATGTTGGTTTTTTCTGTTATGATATGTATTTCTGCTAAAATAAATACTAGAGACATAAAGTCACATTTATGAGCTTTAAAATTAAACTATTGCAAATGCTCTCTAAATCTTTCTAAACAACGATGATCTAAAATTAATGTCAATTTTTTTCTGAGTGCAAAAAATGCAACCTTTGACTGGTGACCTGACCCTGATGCAGCAACTTGAACTATAAAATTTCTTTTCACCCCATTTGTGTTCAAACATTCTGAGTCTATGACCTGTTTGCTTGCTTTGTACAAAATAATCCAATTGATATTTGTCGCAATTTGGGTGGAAAAAAAGATTTCACTTAATTTACATATAAATTTGGTTAAATGCCTGGCATGAATCGATGGACATGTCAACGTTATGCGTTGACTTCCTGATTAGACAATAACAACAACAGCAACAGCATAATAAATGAATTTGAGCAGCAAGTAAATAAAGTACCCTGATTTGTTGCTTATTACAGTTTGTATTTTGGTGTTTTGGAATTCGGAATTCGGTATTTGGAATTTGGAATTTCGAGCTTGTCAGTTATTTTTTGCGTTTGCTTTAGCTTTTGCTGGTCATTCATTTTCACTGGTGTCGCAGGATAAACTTGAATTTGACTGGTTTTTGGCACTGGTTGCAACTTGTTTTCAAAATGTCTGCATATTTTGGCTGCAATAACGTTTTTTCTTTTCTTTTTTCTTCGTTTCTGTCTGTATTTGATAAATTGCTATTATCACAAGCACTCGTCGACCAGTCTTTAAATTAGTTATTTAAGCCGCAATGCCAGAAATAAAACCAAATATTCAGCCGCACACATGAATGCGTGTGTGCGTGCGTGATTCGGTGTGTGAGTGCGTGTGTGTATGGTGGTGTAGCTGTGCAGGCATTATGCAGTTGTCTGTTTAGCCACAAAAACTTTGAGCACTTGATTAAGAAATGGGATAAACCGATAGCTTTAAAAATAAAAAGCTCAACAACATTTCAGGAAAATTAGCACCAAAATAACAATCAGTGTTTGTTGGGGGATTTTTTTTGGGGCATGATTATTATAATGAATCAATGGAACTCTAAATATCACGTAACGATAATGTTATACAGTTTCTTGCGGCTACTCCCAAAAATCATAAAAAAAAAATAAAAAAAATGATCGAAAGTCTTTTTGAAATGTGATTTTATTAAAAAGGTAAATGTTGAACTTCTTGGTCTATATGTTTGAGTATTTTCCTTTTTCTTGGGCATCGTTTTCATCATTTTCCTTCGTTATTTATTGATTTAGCTTCCGCCGCGCTTTATTAATGTAAGTTTAAGTTTAATTATTATTGTAAATTTATTTATTTATATAAAGTACATAATTTCAAATTTAATTTAGAAGTAAAATTTATATTACAAATTGAATTATTTAAAATAAAAAAAAAAATAATTAAATTTAAACTTAGAAATTTTTAAAAAATGTTATTTTGAAATGGAAAGTAGCTAAACATTAATTGCAAGAATTGGAAAAAAAACACAATATCGGAAAAAAAAAAAATGAAAAAAATATATATACTATACTTAATGAAATTTTTAAAATGTAAGAAATGTGTTGGTATTCAAATGGAAATTGGATAAACACTTATTGCAAGGATTCGGGAAAAACACGCAAAATACAATCAGAAAAAAAAAAATTAAAGTGAAACGTTTGAATTTTTCGTCATTAATTTACAATTTTCCGGGTTCTATTGTGATTCCAAAATCAGTTGGAAATTAAGTTTGAAGCAAAACGTGAAATCACAAAATGTGTTTCTCATTGAAGGCAGCTTACAAATCTTTTAGTTATAAATACATTTTCAGTAAAAATCAATTAACGCAGACCTTGTTCGAATATATAAAACTGAGTTTTTTTCCTTTTGAAATGTGATAAAACTCCAAACCTCACACATAATAAACATTTTTTTTTTGAGTGCTTTTTGTATTGAGAATACTAAAGTGACTATATAATTTTTGCTTTTTGTGTCGATTTCTTAAAGTTTGTGGGTATCAGTTCTCTCTGATTGACATGACTAAAATTGCAATATTTGATGGTACATACTTAGCTTACAATGAGGCCATTTCTGTCGTAATAAAACCGTGATGCATGGCAATTGCGACATTTTTTGAGCATCAGTGTGTATGAGTGTGTGTTTGTCTGTGTCGCCAGTAAACTTAAATACCGTCAATATGCCATTAGTTACGGCCGCTTAAGAAGCGTTCCCAATGCGTAAAGCAGACTCAACTAATAAAATCAAATAAACAAATATGTTCGAATTCAAATATGCAATTCGAATTAAAGTACCGAACAAATACAAATCCTCAAAATTGATACACTCAAAAAAAAAAATCGACCTAAAACTAGAAAAATGTTCTGTTTTTTTTATAAATGTCTTAATATAGGGAAACTAATTCTTAAAATTATAAATACGTTAATAAGAAATAAATTTCTAAAAAGTAGAAACTAAACACTTGATTTTTAAATTGATTTTCAAATCTTAAAATACTTACTATTATAAATAAATATAATATAAATAACAAGTACGCTTATGAATGCAATATGTGTAACAAAGGAAATTAGAAATATTTTATCTAAGTGTTACAAATGTCGAACCTGGAATTAGGAATACAAGACAAGGTGAGCTGCCTTTTTCTAAATTTGAGTTCGAATTTTTTCCTGAGTGTACGAATTCGAATATGGAATTCGAATCCAAATACCAAACAAACCCTCCTCACTTAAAATGCATGCGATGATATCGCCTCGGTATATGTTATGTTCGCACGCATGTTAACGAATCCCAACAGCAAAAGCTGCTTCTGCTGTAGTTGCTGCTGCTGTTGTTGTTGCTGCTGTTGTCAACATTTATAAAATCAATGAGAGAATTTACCGCTAACTGCTATGGCCATGGAGAGCGATTTATGCAGCCAATTGTTGCAGCTTTTGCTCCTCTCCACACCTTAACAACAACTCAAGCGGCATTTTTTATTACGTCAGCGACGTCCACAATGACAACGAAGACAACGATGACGATGACGACAAAAAGGGAAAGTCCAAAGTGTCGCTGGTTTGCCCGTTCGGCTCCCTCTTCGTCTTCGTCTGCGTCTGCGTCTACGTCTCCACCTTCGACTTCGTTTTCGCCTTCGCCTTCGTCTTTATGCGGCCCTCAACAAAATGCTATTCACTTTCTTGGCCGCTTTTGGCCAATACTTTCTTGTTGTATCAATCTGCCCGTTGGTTATTGTTGTTGTTTCTCTTGCTGCTGTTGATGTGTGTAGCTTCCGCTTTTGCAGAGCGTTGGCTGCTTTACCCGTTATACCTGCTTAATTGTACATATTATATGTACCTCTTTTTAAGTGCAATCAAAATCAGCAGCTGAATGATATGTTTTAAGCCATCTTTTGGCTAATCTAAAATTATAAATACATCTACATGTGTTGTATAATATAAAATATACACTCAGAAAAACGTTAGGTCTGCATTTTTAAAATAGTTCACTGTATTATTCAGAAAGTATATTTCAAGCACACAAGGTTGTGTCTTTCTATTCTTAATTTCACGATTAATTTTTCTAAAATTTGGAAGAAAAAAATATGTCTAATTTTCAAGGTGTATACAGAATTCTTAGATTTCCTTTTTTGTTACATAATTTATTGTAATTTCCCACTGAGATTTCGCACCAAATTTGAGGACTTTTTTCTGAAAATGAAAAAATAATAATTTTTTTTAATAAGGGTTTTTAATTTAACTTTTTCGAAATTTATTTCACATTCGTGTAGAAAAAACATTTTTAATTTTAATAAATTTAGAAACTATTTCTAAATTATTGCTAACCAGAAAAATAGGAAAAAATACATATAAAATCAGGGCAAAGAACTTGTTTTTAATCTGTACACTACATGTGAATCGTTTTGTTGGTATTTTAGATGTTTGTTTTATCTATTAAGCTATGCCTGATGTACAAAGTCACATTTCATCAGCTTTAAAATTCAACCGTTTTATATGCTTCCCGCCACTCGCAAATTTTTTATTGTGCACTTAATGGCCAAGGACGTTGAAATACATATGTTTCATGTGGCATCCATAAAAATAGCTAAATGTAATGCTAATTTTAGGCGAAATATGGACACACAAATTGACATACTTCTAGCATACGCATATATATCATTGTGAAAAGAATCCAATTTGATTCAAATTCAAAGCAAACTCGAATCGAGTAATCAATATCTAATGCCAAATGTTGCAATCGCTTGACAGGCTTGTCAATCAAAAGCGCGCCAAGTCAAAATTACATCAATCAGCGCACTTGTCAGCTACTTGAAAATCGTTAACGTCTTTTTGTATTTGTTATTTGTTTGTTTCTTTGTTTTTTTTGTTTTTTTTTTGATTATGTTTTGTTGTCTACGCGTGTGTCACTTACAAGATTTTGCACATTTCAATTGCTTTGTGGCAATTCGGTTCCATCTTCAATCGCAATCGAGCACAGGCCGCTCCAAAATCCTCAAGATTATGTCGTGGGAGCGCCCCGAGGCCCAAAGCAAAAATTTCAAATTCGATTACTTATATATGTATGTGTACGCATGTATACCTGTTTGTGTGTTTAGTGAGTGAGTGTGTGTGTGTGTGCTTTTTGCCTTAACTATCAATTTACATTTCACGCATCGCATTTCAAGTGCTGCAAAAATGTTTTCATACATTTTTTATATTTTTGTTGTTGCAATAATTATAGAAATTGCCAAAGCGCAAATTGTGCAGTAATTTGCTTAATTAGCATGCTTGTAGGGCTCTTAATCATTGATGTATCCGCAAAAGTTCAGAAATGTGCCACAAAAGTTATCTGTAGACTACTACAAAGCAAGGGCAGATTCCAAGCCCACTTTTACAGGCAACAGTTATTTGTTTTTAATCTTAAGCCTTGATTGGTTTATTGTGCACTATAAAAAGGGATCTTTAATGAAGGTTTCCTTCTTAAGACGATACTTAAGTTGTAGGCTCTCATTTAAAACGCTAGGCGCTATTAAGCTGTAATGTTAAGAATTACATATAGAGACCATAACATTAAATCCCTCAGCGATATAATTAATGCAGTCTTAAGTCAACACCTTGACAAACTCACTGGCTAGTAAAAGACTTGAACGAACATCAACTATAATGAGCACGTCGCACAACTGATTTTAGTTTACACAAAAAACTGGTAAAAAAAAAAAACTTTTATTGTCATTAAAAGTGCAAATGTAAGAATTTCAACTTTTTTCAGTTTTTAACCTGTTGCCGGCAACTATACCTGATTGGGTATAAGCAACTAGAAATAAATTGTTCACATTTCTTTTGCACAGTTTCATTATGCACTATATAATGTCACCATTCAACATTGGGGCAACTTTGAGATAACGAATTGCGACCACTGTGAATTCATTCATTTAAATTCCAAAAAATTGCAATAAAACAGAAATTTTTGGAGTTTAAAATGTGAATGTAAATGTCGTTTGGGTGCAACAGCTGAAAATGTATTATTTTTTGTTTTAATCTTGCATATTTTCTCAAGTGGTTTGTATTATTTTCAATCAAACTGAACATAAGAACAAGTATCTTGGCATTTGGTGGGTTAATTCCGACTCTTTTTTATTCTAGTCTCACGTTGTGCATATCTAAATACGATATAGAAAATAACAATAAATGGTCTTCAACAAAAATTATTATTAAAATTGTGTCTACTGACTGACAAATAACACAAGAGAAAATTAACTCTTAGGGGTATTTTTTCTTTATAAATAATTTGCAATTATGATGCTTCAAAGATAGTGTTTGGTACTTGGAACGAATTCAGAAATGTTTAGTTATGCATTTGATATTACTGCATGTCTTTCTCTCCGACTATATATAATAAAATAATAAATTGAAATCAGTCAAAGTCCTCTGCTCGCCAGTGGCAGCCAAGTGCGACGAACGCTTTTCTTCCTATTTGCGAAGCACGCAATGCCAGCAGAAAATTAAAGCAATTTGAGCTAAAAAGATTAACAATTAATGCTCGTTAATTGTTATTGCAATTTAGAATTGACTTTTCTCGATTTCAACTACAAAATATAAAAGTGCTTATCATAGTTGGATAAACACCTTTGAAAGAAATTGATGTTTGATGGTCAGCTATGGGATTGGTTGGCTGGTTGGCTATTTGGACAGTGGCCATAAAACCAATTTAAAAATTTATAAATCATTCAACGTAGTTTGCGAACAAAAAATAGCAACTATTAAATGAATTTTTGCACGTTTCTTAACCAGCAAATGAAGACCAACAAAGAAAGAAGAGAAAAAAGTGAAATTAATGTTGATTTTTGTTTTTGATTTTGATTTTATGTACAAGAAGTAGTCAAACATTTATTGCGGACTTTTGAACTTGTATTATTTTCACGCACATATTGAAACTGAAACTTTTCACGAGCTGAATTTAATTGGCTTTATAATTGTGATGGGTTGATTTTATAACAATCAGTCAAGTTTGGTCGCCAATGCCAGGCGCTTTCTACTTCAAATATTTATATACTTACATATGTATATATATATAGAGATATATATACATACATATATATACATACATATATGTGTATTATATTTATGACACATATGTTTGTCCACTCTTACTTAATATAAAAGTGGGTCATTACAAGTCCAATGTGAACGAGATCTTTTCAATGAACACAAAAGCGAGCGATGGTCAAAATATATGCGTAAATACATGTATGTATTTAAGTATTCATTTTTATGATTCGACCACCAACATCAATGAAAAGTCATCATCACATTCAACCAGTTGGGGCAGTTGGGGCAGTTGGGGCGTCGACTTCGTCTACACGTGCATCAAAGACCATTAATTTTGACTGCTTATGAGATGCTGAGCTACTCTCTCAGACCGACCGGTGTGTTGCCAAGGGCGTTAAACTTTGTGGCCTCTTGATGGGAGCCATTTGGGCAGCAGGATCTGTACACTCAGATAAAAATCACACTGAATTTTTAAAAATCAGCAAGGGCTGGGCTCCTCATCTTATTATTCAGAAAGTTATTTGCTAAAAATTAAAGTGAATTTCTCAATTATAGCGAGGAGTTCTCTATGTTTTTGAGTATATATATTTTTTATTCAGGGTGTTGCTTTCTATGAATCCCTATATTAGCTCTTGTGATAATCACATATAGTAATTAAACATTAGTAATTTAAGATTTAAGTTTATAGATTCATAGTAGCCGTGGTTCGCGAGTTGAGTGAGTTCGCAATGAGCTGCTCTGCCTTTAAGACAGACGAAAGCTAAACTATAATATCAAAGCCGAGTCATCAAATTGCATTCAATTTTTAAAAAAAATTAAGGTGTGCTTTTCTACTTTTTAATCCTTTTCTTAATAATATAAAATCTTACAAACAAAAAGCACCATACTCTTTGGATCGTCGATTTTGCTTTTTCTAATAATTAGAAATTATTTCCAAAAACAGTAAAAAAAAACTTTCTGGTTCTCAGGGTAATTTTCTAAAATTCATACGATCTTTTGATTTTTTTTTTTTGAGTGCATGCATCTGGGTCAACATGTCTGCGATTGTATTGATGCGTAATAGCCACGCCCAGCTCCATCGCATCTTATCTCAACGTATCACATAACCTAACACAAATATTTGCAGCTCAATTGGCTTTGGCTGTAGAAGTTGCCTCCATTTGGCAGCAGCAGTTTAGCGCTCGCTCTGTTGACAGATGGTAACATAAAATTTACATGTTATCGTGCCTACATGCACACCACTTTTATTGACTGACGTACGATATGGCAAATACAAAATACAATATGCACACATATGTATAGCCACATACATTTGCATATACATATGAATACATATTTAGAGTCATGTACAAATGCCAAACAGCAAGTTGCACAATTACACACAAGGGAAGCAACAAGACACAGGCACAAGAGGAAATGTAAGGAAAGATAATTTCTTTATTTATTGCCGACTGAAACACGTATTTTGAACAGGTCTTAAGATACAAATTTTAAAACATAAATAAAATAGTTTAAATTTATTAACAAGGATAATAAATAACTATAGTTTAGCATATTCATACTGCTTAATGTACATAACATGTTACAAACAACCATAATAGTTATCACTATAATATCACCATTCCAACAGTGACTCTGAATTTCTTACTTAAAATCATCATCTGAGTCTAAATTGATTATTCTAACTCTCTTGTCGTGGTTTTGGCAATTAAAAATATATTGATTAGACTTCAATATAACTACCACAGGAACTATAAATTGATGGGCTTTCAGTCTGCAAGGTATTATTGTTTTCAGCTTGGCCAAAATAGCTGCTCTTTCTTATAAATATATTATAATTTTTTGCCATCAGCGCCGAATATATTAGAAAATAGATTTCTAATGGTTATTTGGTTTTAAGCAATACCCGCAGATAAAAAATAAGTCATTGCTAATAAAGGTGTTTTGAAAAAAATATAATTCATCAAAGTCTGAGTATGACATGTCTGCTCATGTTAGTTATCAAAAAATATCAAATACCAAGGCGGAGGTGTCGGTTTTGCTCTTTTGGATAAAGGGCGGCTACTCAAAAAACTCACAAGATAGGAAATAATTAAGAAATCCTAGAGAATTTGTAAATTAGATTAAAATTTTAGAAAGAAAGTGTTATAATTATTTTTCTTTTAATTTAAATATTTCATTTTATTTTCAATTGAATTTAATTTCATATAAACTAATGATGTAAGCGGCATAAGATAAATAAAAGAATTCCAGGACAATTTGTACTACACACTATTTGAAAGCTATCTAAGAAGTGCCATAAATGGTCACTTCAAATTAAGCAAAGTATTTATCAGTATTATCTATTTGGTTAAAAAAAGTATAAAAGTGTACATTCCATTCATCATGGATGTTGTGAAACTACTCAGTCACTTAACCAACACTATTTCCATTTACACACATATATGTAAGCCTCATTTAGAAATTATACCACACGTGGCAGTTGCGCTTTGTTGTGTGCGACAACAAAAGGATTTGCGGGCAAAGTTGAAATGGGCGACAAGGTCAAATGTCGAGGCGTAGGTGCTAACAAATAAACTTCAATTTGTTGACAATTTGCCGCTGCAATTTTAATGTTATTAATCTTGTCAACTAATTTAAGTGTCAAAAAAAACATAAACAAGTTGCTTTTGTTTCCAATTGCTTTGGGGCAGCAAACAAAAACTCGTTAGTGGTGCTGCCAGCAATTGAAAGTTGTTAAGTGACTCAAAAACCGTTTTCGGTTTTTCGTTTTGGTACGTATTTATGTTGTGTTACCGCTGACATTAGGAGCTATGACCGTTTATCCAAGCGCTGCAATTTTCACACTTTATTATTAATTATAGCATTTAAGGAAAATTCGCTAATCACACAGCTCTAATGCTTTATGTTTTTATTTTTTTTTTTAACTCGTAGCAAAACTCACACAGCTGCAGTCACAACTCGCAGTACTCAGGCTGCTTAGCATCAAGTATACGCAAACACAGCTCCGTTCACACACAGCAGCCGGCAGGACCAGTCAGGGAAATCCAAATTGATCCCTATATAATCCTCGACGACGAGCTCAAGTACTTCTACGACGATGTGAGAGACGTAAGTACACTAATTATATATTTATTATTGTTATTATATTTATTTGGTAATTTTGTCAAGAAGGCCAAAAGTAATTTTCCGGAACCAATATTTTCATAATTTATAAATTGTTGGCAGACACACGAAATTTTAACTGTCAACATTTAATGTCGACTTTCAATGAAACAAAATTATCACTAAATATCAATATCAATAAAACATACCGAAGGCACAAAGTGCTAGTCGAAAATCGATATCATATGATAGAGTATTCTGCAGTCAGTTATGACCGACAGCAACGATCTCATTTGCTTGTTTTTAAGCCTCTGAATCATTTGGACTGAATTCCAGACAGAAACCAATGTTTTGTTTTTCTGTTATTATATTGTTATTTTCCATTTATATTATTGTAAGCAAACAAACTTTTACGTCACAATGACATCAGGGTATTTTCCATACATAACTTGATTAGCATTTGTGATTAATTTGGATATCTGTAGTTTAGGGTACTCTTTTTTAATGTTATCCATAGATTTTCTCATATTTTAAAGAATCCGATAAAATTGAGAAATATCCTAGGTTAGGAGGTCAACATAGATAATTTGAGAAATACATATATATAGATATAGCCACGCCCTTCCATTCAAATGATTACCAATCTGAGAGCTGAAGTTAACAGCTTTGTGAGAATTTGATCTCATGACTGAAATTAACTTGATCCGTCTATAAGCACCTGCATAGATCGTACACTGGTCAACTTCATTTCAAATATCAATCCAAATATTCACATCCAAAATGGATCCACAATTTCAAAGGGTATAAGGAAAGTTCTTTATTTGTGTGTTAATTATAAAATATGTGTGGTAAACTTCCGATTGAACTAACAGGTTTTTTGCTACAGGGTATAAGCCCGGCACTCGCACACATTTGTAATTAATTGTTTTTGGTTAAAACGAACAGTGAGAACGTGATCCTTCATCATTCCATCTCCACAGCTGTTGCAGTCGGGAACATCACAGCCAGAACTGGACACCATCGCATGCTACTACTTTGATGGACAGGGCAAGGCGCTGCGTCCTATGGTGACCCTGCTGATGGCTAAGGCCTTAAACTATCATCTGAACAACGAATCACAGTGAGTGGGGTGGGGTGGGACGGATTGGATGACCGACGGATGGTGCATACATTTGTGAGGCAGTGTAATGCAATTGACGGGCCTTTGCGAAATGTGCACGTTCTGCTCTGCGTCTATGAAAAAAAAAATTAAAGCCAAATTATAACCACATACATACTGATTAAGAAATGATATTTACCCGTCGCCTATCGCCTTGACAGCCAATTAGTACACAAACAACGACAGATAGCCCTCTTCTCCGAGATGGTCCACTCGGCCAGCTTAGTCCACGACGATGTCATCGATCAGTCGGATTTTCGACGAGGCAAGCCCAGCGTAAATGCTCTCTGGAACCACAAAAAGGTAAGCGCTTTATGAGTCTCAGATAAGATATGTATGGTTAACTATATTATCATATATACATAAATATATATTTGTATATGTTTATCCCATTCCCAAGTGGAATTAATAACGCCGAAGATCATCAAACGCAAGACAAAACTATTTCACGCATCTCTGACTTGGTCATCAATGCATTGTGTATTCGAAATGAATTGTGTGAAGATTTTGTCAACAAGTTGCTTCATTTGAGAGGCCTTTGAATGAAGGCCTTTTAATAAAAGACTGGGCTTTCCGTTGACAGTTTTAAATTTTTTCATGCGACACTTTCAAATTAATTTCGATCGTCATCTTGAAAAGCCGACGCAAGAAGCATGTTGTGTTTTGATGTTATCGGTGTGTTAATCGTTGGTCCATAAAAATTAGTTGCTCAACAAAATGATTTTTTTTTTCGAAATATTTAACTGTACTCATTTCGATCTCTGTCTGCGTGTGTTTGAGTATGCATCAAACTTTACTTTCAGCCATTTAAAAGTTAATTACGTTTTTCATTATTGTGCTTACAGGTCACAATGGCTGGTGATTACATTCTATCGATTGCCTCGATAATGATATCGCGATTGCGCAGCGATGATGTGACGATCGTGTTGAGTCAGGTAAGCTTGGTCAATTGCTTTTAATATGGGTGATTTGATTACGCCCAAAACGTTGAAATATGGTTACATTAAAATACATTAATAAGCGTACAAATATAATAGAAATAGTAAATTCTACTGCAAGTGTATTAAATGAATCCCAATCAATAGTTCAAGTCGGCCTAACCCCGACAGTTGTCAGAGTGTTGCATATTTGAACTATGCGGAATGTATTTATAGTTTTTTTTTTGGCTTTTGTTTGAGTATTTAACATGTTTTTATGAAATGTGCGAAAAGACATCAATTACACAATTAGTGAAATCTTTCGAATATAATAAAAAGTTCCATTGGAAAAAGAATGTCGGTTTTAATGATTAAACTTTGATTCAGAATGGTAGGGCGTGCTGAAGTTAGTAATTTATTAAATACATTCTGCGTGCTTTAGATAGCTAATATTTATGAAGTTAACAGTTTGGCCAAGTATCAGCTAGTGTAAGTATTTAATGTTTCTCTAGTTTCAAGTTATTTTAAGCCCATATTTGACAAGCCTAGATGATTTTTAAATCAAACACAAACAGTGCCTATGTGTTTGTTTACTGAGATTGTTCAAAAGCAAACCTGCGTCAAGAATTCACCACAAAAAGTCCCGGACGTGTGTGCTGTGTCCGGGTGCATAAATACGATTTCAGTGTCGAAATTCACACGCACGTTGGCTCAACAGAAAGAAAAAAAATCTTCGCGAAATGTAAACAATTTTTTTTTTTTTTTGAATAAGAAATGTCCAGCAGCGTTTTGTATCCATGGGAAAACCTGTTCCGTTAACGATCGCAAATTACGAGGCCTTTTCAGTTGAACTTCCTGGAACCCTGGAATAGTTCAAAGCAAAGGCGAAGGGCATCCGATCGCAAAATTAATTGCAACATGAATTTTTTTGTACTAGACCATAAACCAGCTTGTTTCGCTTGGTTGCAGTTACCACTCACACATTTACAAAATTCCAGAAGAATCGCTTTGACTAGTGCAACGCAAAACGAATTTCGCAGCTTCGTGCAGTTTCTATATACATATTAGTCACCTGATAATTTCACTTTCTGTTGCGAGAGTGAACTTGAAGCTGGCCTCTTTCAGTCATCTCATCTCTATCTTTTGTTATTTGCACAATCGAGCTAATGGACAAAGCAAACCGCAGATCCACTAACACTTTAACAATCCATCTCTGGCATCTAGTGAATCCCAATACCCATTAAATGTGCAGAAGAGTGTTGAATAAACTAGGGAAGACGTAAGAATAATATATACATACCTCAATACGACTAAGAGATACCCAGTACTCTATCATAATATAATAAATCGTACACGTCTTCGATATTTACACCCAAGAAAATGTATACAGTTGATTAATATTAATATTTGATCTGCTGTATACGAGAAATAATATGCAAAATTTGGCTGCTATTTTAATATGGATCAAGAAAATATATAATTTACGCAGTAGAAAATGGTTTCTTCTGCCTGTTTTATGCATTTAAGAAATTCAAAAAACCCTTTAGCCTTTTTTTAATTGGTACAGGGTATGAAACTAAACTCATATGTAACTTTCTGAAGGTTAACTTTTAATTTATTTGATTCTAGTTTTAAAATTGTGGGAAATATATTAGTTTTATCGACTTACTATTCGAACTTCATCGAACTGAACACGTTTTGACGACGATATCTGTGTTTCAGTGAAGTCGATAATGTTATACAAATTTCATATACAAAAACCTATTGTACATTTTTACAATACTAAAAATCATTTTGGCTTTTTAACTGGTCTTAGCAAACCCATCAGTTGTATTTTAAAATGTAACTTTGTCAAAATCAAATCAACATCGGACTACTGTGTGATGATGTAGTTTACATTGGGGTAAGCGAACTGCCGTACATGTACGGAATTGGTAGAAACAAGATCAAACTTGAATTAATTAGCTTGACTGGCTCTTACAACAATTCGTAAGACAAGCCCATCAAACTTAATTTTTTTATTTTTTTTTTTTTGTAACGCTTTGTTGTTTACAGATTTGTCGCCTTATCTATGAAAGACTGTTATATTTGATATGCAAAACACGTGTCAAAAGAATTTCAACGAGCTTACAGACGCTGCCGGCATTAAAATATTAGCAGAATGTTCGCATCCAATGGGATTTTTTTGGTTGTTTCTATATAGTGGGTTAAACCAGCCGGTTAAAGTTTTAAATGTTCAGTTGGCACTATTGTACAAATGGCAAATTATATTTTGAATACAACACATTTATGCAAATATCTAATCAAGGTAAAGCTTAAATACGCTGTACAAATATATATACACATGTTAAATGTTTTTATTCAATTTGCACGAAAAAAAAACTATTTCAAATGGGAATATACAATTTTTTTCTTATTTTTTGTTTTTGATCTGTACTTGCTTCAAATTTCAAGGGACAAATCTGCAATTTAATTAAGAAATATATTTCCCAATCTTTTGTGTTTTTGTACATCGATCTTTTGAGGAGTTCATCAACAATCTACCCGTTAAATTTGGAAGATATGTGGTTGTTATAGAACTTCTCTGCCATCCCCATCGGTACAATCAAAGTCTCCCCCAAAATAAGGCGTTCTGCACTTCAAATGAGAGTTATCATATGTAAACCCTGTACCCATTAAATATTTTATTGATAAAAAAGTTCGACCGGACAATTGTATGGAAATTGCGACATTTTATGGTCAACAATTCAATGTTATAACAATTTAAGACGCCATGAAATACATATTTGTTTAAATTGATTTATTTTGCACGGCATTTCGGAAAGCAAATTGTAAAAATATGCTCCCATTTTGGCAGATAAGTGAAAAATGCTTTCGGCATCGTCAGCAGCTTAAAAGACTTTAGCCAACTACAATTTGTTGCTCGTCTCTTGTTTTATTGTTCTTGTTGTTGTTTTTGCTGTTGTTGCTGGTGCTGGTCGTACGCAATAGTCGCACTTATTTTGGCCGCATGTGTAAATTAGTTAACATTGAAAATCAATATGTTGTTTTTGCTTCTAAGGCGAACTGTAGAGATAAAACAACTTCAAATAACGCAATTTAAACAAGCCAACTCGCTGGGATTTGGCCAAAAATATATTTGTGACCGTATCGGTGTCTGAGCAGTGACTCTGGCTCTCACCTTGGGCTGCTTAAGCTACAACGGACAACCGACAAGCGACAACTACAACTACTGTATATTTGTTATACTGTAGACGACAAAATACTACTCTGCAGTTTGTTTGCTCAACATTTTGACAACTACCTGCGAAATTGTCAGAATGAATGAATGAATGGAAATACTTATGTGGGTAGCATCAACAAAATCAAAATTAAGCGAAGGGCGCGCCAACATTTTTTATGCAAGCAACAATAGCATCCACAGGCACTAGGGTCTTTGGTAAAGTTATGTTTGCAAGCCATAAGTTACAAATTAAATTTTAAAAGTTTCTGATTGGGATTATCAAAACCTTCCTTCCAAATTTGTTAATGCTAGCTCTTATCGACATACTCTAATCAGTGTTATCGATTTCCCAGCCGGTTGCATGATATGCCATGCATATAGAAATTCTTTGGGCGTTCACATTTCTTGCAAGGCCAAAAAAAGATGTCTTAAATTTCAAAATGAACTTGGCCAGACCCATTTTTATTTTTATCAAATTTTTTTTGGTAAGAAAATGTATTCGGTTTTTAGCTTTGGAAATCAATTGGGCTTGAAACAATCAGAAATAAAATGATTCTATCAATAATCTATATGTTCAGTGAAAAAGGTGTTATCTGGAAAATATCAGAATTATGAAAGCTTGATAAGACTTCTGCTCATATACATAGATGGGAGAGGCGGGCAGCCGCCTGGTGATGCTGAACAAAAATATAATTATATATAATTATATGAGTATTAAAAAGTAGCAGATTTTTTCAAGAAGATGAAATTGCCACGTTTTTTGTGATAATAACGAGGTACTTGGGGAACAACCCTTACTTTTGTATGCCGTTATGCTCATTAATTTATCTTTGGTGTATCGGAGTGGTATTATCCATTCTGCTGGATGCGAAACTCTCAATGAAATTTTATTTACCCAAATTATTTGGCACAACTATGTTTACCGTATTCATTTGAACTGCCAGCCATGCGGAAGTTGGCCACATGTCGATCATCATAAGTACCTACATACATATGCATATGTATGCTTATAAGTGTATTGCAAAACTGGGCGTGCTGCACCCAACAACTTAATATTTCTTTAAATCAATTTATTCGCATTTGTCTGTTTTTAGAGTTTCATAATTTAGGACGTTCAAAGCTGAAAACGGTTCATTGTCTAAGTTGCGAACCACTCTGATTTCCGGAAGGAATAGGAAAAGGAACAAAAATATTTGAAATACCGTATCCATTAAAATAAAACATGGTTGATAAGGCAGAAAGAAGCATACGGTATATACAGTGGCGGACACCTTATTTGGGACATTGTCAAAGAAAAACTTTAATTGCCTGCCATAAGCTAATTATTCAATATTTTTCAGAAATTCCAAAGACCGATGGTAGGTACATATATTAACCACCAATATGAATGGATGACCCCAATACACTGGGGTTTCCCCACCTGCTAGGTAGAGTTATGTAAAAAAGTACCCTATTTCGAGGGAAAATTTTATTTGAAGCAGGTACATTGTGGACACCTGGGTGCCATAAAACCCGGATTTTTTACCCAAAGTTGAATATATTTGGTATAAATAGATCAATCCTTCGACGTCAGTTTAGTTATATCCTGCATCTCGAGTGCAACAAGCCAATAAGGACTATGGGCAAACGGACTACCATTGAACTACGGAAACTCATCCTGGAACACCACAAAAGCGGATATTCACTTCGCCAAATAGCTGAAATGGTCAATCTGAGTTACTCAACTGTGTATAACATCATTCGGCGCTTCGTCGACGCAAATCGGATTGAGGATTGCACCAAACAAGATTTTCACCGAAGAGGAGGAGCGAAGGATCACCAGGAAAATAAAGGGAAATCCCAAGCTATCGGCTCCAAAAGTGGCTCAACAGGTGGAGGATGAAATGGGGAAAAAGTGCTGTGCGAAAACCGTGAGCAGGGTTCTGCACAAACATGACTTTAATGCCCGAGTACCACGAAAAAATATCTTTATAAGCGTACAAAATAGAGGGACTTGGATGACGTTCGCCAAAAACCACTTGGACAAGGATTTGGAGATCTGGAACACAGTCATATTTGCATATGAGTCCAAATTAACCGTTTTTGACTCGGACGGACGGAATTATGTGTGGCGACAGTCCAATACTGACCTGAATCCCAAACGCGTAAAGGCAACAGTCAAGCATTGTGGAGGAAGTGACATGGCATGGGTATGTATCTCGTCAGCCGGATTCGGGAATTTTGTGATTTTTGAAACAACAATGGACAAGAATGTGTACTTCAACATACTAAAGGAAAATTTACTAAAAAGTGCCGAGAAGCTAATAATCCGACGTACTTTCCGGTTCAACCAGGACATCGATCCCAAGCATAAGGCCAAGATAGTGCAGTCCTGGCTCATCAGGAACTGCCCCCACATGATAATTCCACCGGCCCAGTCTCAAGATTTAAATGTTATTGAGAATTTGTGGGCTCTGCTGGAAAATAACATCCGGAGGCACAGTATATCCAGCAAACAAGACCTCAAAAATGCTCTGCGGGAAGAGTGGAGCAAAATCAGCCCAGAAACTACCAGGAAGCTGGTATCTTCCATGAATAATAGGTTAAGGGAAGTAGTTAAGGCTAAAGGATATCATACTAAGTATTAACATCCTTATTTAAGTTTTTATTTTCAAAATATATTATTTTATTTAGACTGATCCAAATAAAATTTTCCCTCGAAATAGGGTACTTTTTTACATAACTCTACCTAGCAGGTGGGAAAACCCCAGTGTATTGGGGTCATCCATTCATATTGGTGGTTAATATATGTACCTACCATCGGTCTTTGGAATTTCTGAAAAATATTGAATAATTAGCTTATGGCAGGCAATTAAAGTTTTTCTTTGACAATGTCCCAAATAAGGTGTCCGCCACTGTATATTCTATTTAAAATGAATAGTTACAAGTGCATGCGAAAATATTATTCACGATATTGAGTTCTTAATGTTATAACTAGGGGACTCTGAATTGATTACATGATTAAGTTCATTGTAATCATTGCAAAATACTATGTATTTTTATTTATTATTCTCCTTAATTAAAATTACTTAATCCATTAATAAAACTACATCAATTGCTCTTTTTACTCATGAAGGTATACTCAAATCATAAAAATGGCAGTAAAAATGAGTTTCACTTGGATCACTTTTTTCAGATCTTAACCGATTTAGTTCAAGGCGAATTCATGCAGCTCGGCTCGAGAGAAACGGAGAACGAGCGCTTTGCACACTATCTAACAAAGACATACAGGAAGACCGCTTCGTTGATTGCCAATGCGCTGAAGGCGGTAAGTTGGGGGAACATTAAAAATGCAATTTGAATTGCAATTGCACATTTAATTTGCAATTATTTGCTTGCATTTGGATTTGCACGAATGCGTTTGTCATTGTGCCCATTCGGGTAGGTGATTGGCCAGCAATTGACTTTGAAATCTTTTTATTTTTATTTCGCAGACTGCGGTCATCGCCCAGGCTGATGATAATGTCGCCGAAGTAGCCTTCCAATATGGACGCAACATTGGCCTGGCGTTTCAGCTGGTGGACGACATGCTGGACTTCGTCTCCTCCACAGAGCAAATGGGCAAGCCAACGGCAGCCGACCTAAAGCTAGGCCTGGCCACAGCGCCTGTTCTTTTTGCATGCGAAAAGGTTAGCGACGGAATAACTTCCTTATTGCTCCAACAAGTACATGTATACACTAAGAAAAAAAATCGGCCTGCTTACTGTTCAGAAAAAATATTTCTAAAATCCAAGAGTTTTTTTTCTTAATGTTAGGATAAATTTTTAGAAAATTTATAAAAAATAGGTATGTTTTTCATGTGTACAAAGAAATCTATAACATTAGCTTTTTTGTTGCTTGTATTATTAATAAATATTAAAAATTTTAAGATACACAAACATTTTAGATGGTTCACAAATTCGTACAATTAAATTTGAAAAGGATTCCGATTTTACTGGAGGTTCTCTAAGGTAGACAACTGTTAAGCCTGAACGCAAGAAAAACTTTATAGTTTTCATTGTAGGATGATTTTTTTAAGTGTACAAATATGCGCATATATCAATAAATGTTTATAGAAGTCACAGCATTTGCTATTTGTCCAGCTATATGTTTGCATTGACAGCTATGTGCATTTCCCACTTGCATTTACAAATTACCATCGATCAATGATGTTTATGATATCATTCGGCTTTTGGGTGTGTGCACCGCGTGCCATCAAATGCGTTGCCATTTTACATAAATTTATCATGCGGTGCGCGAAAAGCGCGCGCGTGTAATGCGTTTTAACTAGCAGTCTCAACTGAAACGCTCTCCCAAGTCGCCTAGGAAGTGTCCATATAAATCACGTGAAAAAATAGCCATATATGTATTGTACATTGCACACATACTACTTATGGACTTAACAAGATCTGTGATGTGCTGATGCTAATCTAATTTCAATTTCACATTTCCGTTTCACAGTATCCCGAGCTGAATCCCATGGTGATGCGTCGCTTCAGTGAACCGGGCGACGTGGAGCGTGCCTTTGAACTGGTACATAAGTCACATGGACTCGAGCAGACGCGCTTTCTGGCTAAGAAGCATTGCAATGAGGCGATACGTCTGGCACAGGAGCTGACTGAGTCACCGTATCAAAAGGGTCTGCAAGTTGTTGCCGATTTAGTCATCAATCGAATGAAGTAGAAACCGCAACAAAATATACTAAACTAAAATTATACATATACTAGTAAGCTAGTAGGCAACACTTAATAATGTTAATTAAGTCATTAAATGAGTGCAACAATGAAAAATTTGTAAAAAGGAAACTAGTAAATGGTAAAAACAAGATTTATTATTTAGTTTTTAAGCATTTTCGTTGACACTGTAAATAATTGCATAAAAAGTACACAAAACATTAAGAGAAATTTGCGATAACGATGTACATTGTATGTAAATATGTACATGTAAAATTTGAAAAGAATTTGTTATAAACTTTATTTGCAATGTTTTTGAAATTTGTATATGGATGTATATAAATCGCAATGTAAGATCTTATTTGCGATGCCCAAGCTAAAGCGAAAATTAAGAACAAATTGTACAAATCAAACCAATTCAGCTTAGCTTTAAGGAAGAGTCCGCTCGGAAAAAATTGATTGTAATTACTAACGCTCCTGTTTGATATTTGGATGATTGAAAATACAAAATACTTTAAATACTTTTTTGCGTTTATAAAAAATATTTGCGCTAATATGATAAGCTGATTTTAAACCTTAAAGAAAACCGCTTGAAAATCAATAAGACAAAAGATTATTAGTCAACGCAACAAACGATATTTATATATAATGAGCAGTGTTTAATAATTTAGAACAATATTATCAAAATCGTAACTAAATTTGTGTTTCTAAGACATGCCCGAATGATTTTATGGCCACTACATGCTTTTTGTCCCCATTCAAACATGTTCAAGCTCAAATTTACATATTATTTGTTTTGTTTATTTTTATTTCTTTAAATACAATTTTAATGAGTTTTCAAGCGTTCGTGCATGAAATGCGCAACATACTCATAAATTCACAAAATATTTGCTAGTTAAGTCCATAATGCAAATCAAAGAGATAATATATTGTTTAAGCTACCCCAGTCTTAATTTAAAAAATTAT
Organism: Drosophila nr. perissopoda 5 BK-2023a; assembly: GCA_035044105.1. Taxonomy (NCBI): domain Eukaryota; kingdom Metazoa; phylum Arthropoda; class Insecta; order Diptera; family Drosophilidae; genus Drosophila; species Drosophila nr. perissopoda 5 BK-2023a. The sequence goes on along the minus strand of JAWNMK010000197.1, from coordinate 105,790 downwards.
TTTAATCCCCAGACACAATAAATATAAATCCACAAAAAAAAAGATAATTACAATCTTCATTAAATACCTTGGAAACGAATGTTAAATGATTGTAAATATATTTAAGACTGGTTTGAAAGCAACCATTTCGGGCTTCAGTGTAAATTTAGATAAGCCAAAGGCACCTTTACAGCCGGGTACAACGAAAACTACATAAATAGATCCTCCATATTCTAGCATGTATGTGCAAGTGCAATTGGTCTACTGAATAAATGTGCAAATGTTGACAATGTTTTTGATAATGATAATTATGTAACGATAATAATGATAAATAAAATGCGATTTTTTGAGAAAATATCATTTGAAGACTTGACTAAGAAAGAACGTTGCAGTTAGAGAAGATCCGGCTTGTGAATTTAGGAAGCGGCGATAGTTGATGTGGCCTATGTTCGACCTATGTGTAAGATAGATTACCAGTAACCTACCTTCCTTCTATATATCGGATGACAGGAAAATTTTCATAATCTGTTGAGAAGGTTGTCTACAGAATTGTGACAGATTCATTTTTTTGTGTGGTGTCAACGGTTACCAGTAATCTTCTCTTCTACCTACAGATAAATTATAATCGTTAAGAACACATATTTCCCACAATTTTAAAGCTGGAGTCACCAAATGGGAAATACAAATGCAATACAAATTTCATACAAAACCGCATCCGCGCCACCTCCAGCCCTCCACGAACCGAAAATGCATATTCCTTTCTCAGTTGAATATCTTGAATCACAATATTTGGAACGTATTAGCCGCCTTTGAAGAATTTGCCGTCCTCTGTGAACCCCTTAATTTGAAAGCTAGAGCTAACACCATTCAACAAGCGGTAAAGTCGGTAATTTTGGTGAAAATAGAAGCTATATTGCTACCGGATCGCGCAGAGATCAATGTGTGCGAAGATAGCAGCAACATTCTATCCTTGTCTTTTTGTGTGCGAGCTGGCACTCGATTTTAAATTTTTTAGTTTTTAGGCCTGATGTGTAACCTTTCGTAAGGTGGAGTGGGGTGTAACTGTTCATCAATTTTGTAACCACTGCCCACAAAATGTGTAGTGAAAATTTAAAACGGGATATCATTGTCTCGACATACAAAATTCTTTGTTTCTCGACGGGCACACATATACATACACGCATAAATACAAATTTCGGATTCAACGGGATCATGTCACAAAGCGCAAACGGCTGTTCTAACAAACTATTTGGCATGTCGAGACAATGATACCCCTTTTAAGATTTCCACAGATATGTACGAAAAAAGATGTGTAAGAAAATTTCATTTTTTTTCATCTTCTGCAAATTTAAAGCCAGACTCCTACTGTGAGCCTAGCAATGTTTGTTGTAAATTGTATTAGATAAGCGCGTAGCTTATCGGATTTTAACAAAAGCTGGATATTGTTGAGTTTTTCAAGCGAATTAATTATATAATTTTAAATAGTTAATTTGAATAAATTGAAAATCTTTTGACAGAAATGTTAATATCATTATATTTTATATTGCACTAGATTGTTACTAGACTATTAGTTTAGTACTGCATTTTAGCCTGACTGAGATATAGAGAAAAAATCCGCTCTGAACTTGAGAAAGTGGGTATACTTTTAGCGCAAAAATGTAACTCACCATATTACTCACAAAGTTTATTTCTAAAAGTAGGTAATTTTTCTTAATTCCTAAAATTGTGAAAGAATATGCCTACAATGCAAAGTGATTTTCAATTATGCACCGAACTTTGACATGATCATTTAGTTGATATATTTTATTATTAATAACGATAATATTTTAAGATTGCACATACAGTGTCTCACACTTCAAGTTAACCATCGTCAAAGAAAAAAAGTAATTGCCTGCCATAAACTAATCATTCATTATTTTTCAGAAATTCCAAAGACCGATGGTAGGTATATATATTAACAACCAAAATTAATATATGACCCCAATAAATTGGGGTTTCCCCACCTGCTAGGTAGGATTATAAAAATGTAGCATACTTCCAGGCATAGTTTTCATTTGGATCAGTCTAAATAAAATAATATATTTGGCGTATAAAAACATAAATAAGGATGTTAATACTTAGTATTATATCCTTTAGCCTTAATAACTTCGTTTAACCTATTATTCATGGAAGATACCAGCTTCCTGGTAGCTTCTGGGCTGATTCTGCTCCACTCATCCCGCAGAGCATTTTTGAGGTCTTCTTTGCTGGATATGCTGTGCTTCCGGATGTTATTTTCCAGCACAGCCCACAAATTCTCAATGACATTTAAATCTGGAGACTGGGCCGGCGGAATTATCATGTGGGGGCAGTTCCTCATGAGCCAGGACTGTACTATCTTGGCCTTATGCTTGGGATCGTTGTCCTGGTAGAACCGGAAAGTATCTCGGATTCCTAGCTTCTCGGCACTTTGGAGTAAATTTTCCTTCAGTAAGTCGAGGTATACATTCTTGTCCATTGTTGTCTCAATGAACACCAAATTCCCGACGCCGGCTGCCGAGATACATGCCCAGACCATGACACTTTCTCCACCATGGTTGACTGTTGAATTTACGTGTTTGGGATTCAGGTCAGTATTGGACTGTCGCCACACACAATTCCGTCCGTCCGAGTCAAAAATGGTGAATTTGGACTCATTTGCAAATATGACTGTGTTCCAGAACTCCAAATCCTTGTCCAAGTGGTTTTTGGCGAACGTCATCCAAGTCCCTTTATTTTGTACGCTTATAAAGAGCTTTTTCCGTGGTACTCGGGCATTAAAGTCATGTTTGCGCAGAAACCTGGACACAGTTTCCACACAGCACTTTTTCCCCATTTCATCCTGCACCTGTTGAGCCAATTTGGAGCCGATACCTTGGGATTTCCCCTTATTTTCCTGATGATCCTTCGCTCCTCCTCTTCGGTGAAAATCTTGTTTGGTGCCATTCTGCCCTTGCCCTCAATCCGATTTGCGTCGACGAAGCGCCGAATGATGTTATACACAGTTAAGTTGCTCAGATTAACCATTTCAGCTATTTGGCGATATGAATATCCGATTTTGAAGTGTTCCAGGATGAGTTTCCGTTGTGCAATGGTAGTCTGTGTGTCCATAGTCCTTGTTGGCTTAGTGCACCCAAGATGCAGGATAAAACTAAACTGACTACGAAGGATTGGTCTATTTATACCGAAAATACTCAACTTTAGGTAAAAAATCCGGGTTTTATGGCACCCAGGTGTCCACAATGTACCTGGTCGAAATACAATTTTCCCTAAAAATAGGCAACTTTTTTACATAATCCTACCTGGCAGGTGGGGAAACCCCAATTTATTGGGGTCATATATTAATTTTGGTGGTTAATATATATACCTACCATCGGTCTTTGGAATTTCTGAAAAATAATGAATGATTAGTTTATGGCAGGCAATTACTTTTTTTCTTTGACGATGGTCAACTTGAAGTGTGAGCCACTGTATATAAACATTTAAGTTTGAAAAAAATTGTCACTTAATTTAAACAAAATTACGATTTCTAATTTTAACAAAATTTGTTCTTTTATGGTTGAAGTTAGGGGCGAGCGATCTCACATCCGCCGCATCGGAGCGGGTGTACCGCAGGGTAGTGTCCTTGGACCTGCCCTGTACACATTGTACATCGCGGACTTTCCGTTTCCGGTAGCCAGAAACACGCTGTTTGCCACATACGCAGATGACACTGTGTTCCTTGCTAACTCCTCCACTGCTTTGAGAGCGGCAGCGGTTACGCAAAGGTTCTTAGATGGTTTTAGTAACTGGGGCAACCGGTAGAACATCTGCAACAATGAGAACAAGCACTGTATGTTTGCGCTCAGGAGTGGTAACTGTTCAACCGTCTGAGGCAAATAAATAACCATGTTAACCCATTGGATTCCTCACTAGGGTCAAACACAACCCGTAGACGTTTAAAGCGCCTTCACACCAGCGACCTCTGGACGGTTGGGCAACAAATGTTATATTTAATGTTATATTCGATGTTACTTAATATTGTAATATATTAAAACCAATTATATGTTTATGTTATTTAATTTAAATTCCCTGTTATTATGTATACAATCGTCAAAACAATATTTTATAACCTTTCAATAGGTTGATCAATATTAAATAAAATTGCTACCGTAAAAAAAAAAAAAATTGTTTTACGTATATATTAGATAATTTTTAAAATCTAGAAAATCTTTCTAGTTTTTATTGCGATTTTTGATTTGAGTGTAGGAATGGTTAAAGACTGACATTGAAAATAGGCCACACAAACAATAAGCAACTGCGAGGCTCACTTCACATGAGTTTATATTTTAAGAAATGGAAGTTGCTTCGTCTTCGTCTTCAACTGAATCTTTTTTCATCTTTCACACACTTTCAATAGCTTACAGTTTGGCAAACATCAATAAGTTCGTGAGGGCTGCTTAATTAGGTTAACGTTGGCTATGAAGTGGGGCACGCAATATTGCACCCGTAACTCCCAAGCCCCAATCAAATATTGATAGTTTTGGGAACTTTCCATTTTAATGCAACCACACGAATCAGGTCAAACTGTGCCACATTTTAACCCAAGCAGCATGGCCTGCCATAGCTATAAAATAAATATATTTTATGTCCAAGCCCTGTTAGGCTCGGCAAACGAAACGAAACGTCCCAGAAGCACTTCAGCTCAATTGCAGAGTGTTCAAGCAAACAAACGCGGAAAGTAAAGAGGCAGCGTGCCTAACTGGCAAAATATTTAAATGGCCCGGCCAGGGCAAGTTACGCAAATGAACTGCAATCCTGGCCTGACTTAACAAACAACTTCAAGGACAGAAGCGTTCCCCGCTCACTTGTGCACCTTGTGCACCGTCCTAACCTAGACTATAAATAATTTGCTGGCTGGCGGCGCTGCCTAGACAACCAAAGTGGTTGGGATGGGCCGGTCGAAAGTTGAGCCTAGCCGAACATCCGTGCCAGGCACGGATCAGCGCGGCCAACTCGACTACGACTATATGATTTAGAAGTCGAAGGTTTGGGTTTGTGCACGGCGGGACTGTTTCAGTAGCGCGTTATTTGTTGAACGTGGCGCTACTTCCGCTTTCCAGACACTCTCACTCTGCAAGCGATGACAACCAGCGATGAGATGGGGGCCTTCTGCCACGACCACATCCAACATCCGTTGATGTGGTGTGATGAGAAGAAGCGCCTGGTCGAGCGCAAGAACGCCGAGGAGAGTTTACGGATGTGGCGACGACGCAAAGCTGAGGAATGTGCCCGCAAGGAGAAGGATAAACAGGAGGTAAATATATTTTTAGGCATCGAATATTACTGACAGACTGATATAAACGGATGTCACAGATATCGATTCCAACAAAATTCCAAACGATTTTTAGTATTTCGGTGTTTTAGTTTCTTTCAAATATTTAGTGTTTTGACTAGAGCTTCATTGTCATAATTGACTTTTTTTTATCTTATCGTATCGATAAATTCATTTGTACACTAATAAAGCTGGAAATATTTTTTTGCTTAGCCTAAACTACAACTGGATTTTAACTCAATGCATCTTTAGTGTGTGGATTATGTGTCTATAAAACTTAATTGATTGTAAACTATACAGTTCTTTATTTATTCAGCCTTCACTTGAATAATGAAAGTACTATTCATTGAAATTGTGTTCATATTTATACAAAAAAATGCCCGTGATTTGGTTTATATCAAATGCTCTAACAGATTCTTAAAAATGCAACTGACAAGGCTAATACTCATGCATCGTCAAACCCCGAAAAGAGCAGTATCCAAGGATGCGTGGTTTTCACTGCAATCGGATATTGATTCTTATTCATTTTATGGAAGTTATGGAATCATTGCTGCCAAATCCATATTTATATGAAAACGGTCGGAGATGCTCCCAATAAAAACATGCATACATGTATCAAATATATTTTAGACCTGCATACAGAGTGTTTTCTAGTTAGGTACACCAAACTAAAATACTCTGTCCTGATCACTTTTTTTCATACCTATTTTTCAACTTAGTTTTTCGTTTAATGTCTCTAAAAATAGCGTATGTCGAAGTTTGTAAACATTTTATAACAAGACTTAGACAAGTAAAGTTTTGGACTGTTATGATTTTGAAATGTGTGTTATGCATTAAAAAGCCATATTTCATATACTTAGATGTATGTAATCTTTTATATCTTTAAATTGTGAGCCAGAGCACGGCTCGTTTTGACAGTCGCAGCCTTAGAAACATTGAAAAGATTTTGAAGATGTTACCAATATGTGTTACGCAAAATTATTTACTTAAAGAATCTTTGGTAAGAGTTTCTTAATTTGTTTATTTCTTGATATCCTTTTGGATTTGTTGAAGGTATAAGCATATGTTTAAAGCCATCAACTGCACCAGCACGAGATCCAGCACTTAACTTGAGTTCAAAGACCTATGAGCGATTTTAGTAACTTGGCCAGAAAATGGTTCAACAAACCATTTGACAAGTTTGACTTCACCAATACGTAGTCAAGGCGAGCAATCAACTAGAAGCAACATAGTTCCACTGGGATCAGGTCGCGTGTTTATGATTGCGAATGCGACTCAAATCCGATTGAATTTGAGGAGCAAAAATGGGTGAACGAAAAGCAAAGCGGCCCACATTGCAACTATAACAACAACCTACAAACAATTAACAGGAGAAAACAAACCTGATATGGGGTTGGGCTTGTTCACGGATGGAATATATATATATATATATTTATATATATATATATAGAGCAAAATATAGGCGTTGAAATAGCATGAGTAATAAATGGGTACCATAACTGTTATCATCTCTGAACCTGTATTCGTTGCAGTACTACGATTTGTTTCTGCAGCACTGCCCCTGGGGCAGGCCAGGTGGGGGCGCTCCAAACGTGGAGGTGCGACGCAAGGATATTACCGCAGTCGGACTGCATTCAACGCCAACTGTTGTAAGTGTAGGGTGGGGTGGGTTTTCAGATCATGTTTCTAATGCCTCGACTTTGAATCTAACTACTTCTACGACAGACTACCGCCCATCGCATCAATTCACTGCAGCCTTGTCGCTACAATGACTATTTCTCCATGCAGAAAACTTGCCACAAAAATCCACTGGCCGCTTATCACCACCATCATCATCACCATCCGCCTCCGCCCGGTGGTCGTCTGGCACACGCCCATTCGATACATCATCTGCAGGAGAGTGGACCACGGAGCAGCACCGTGACCATCTGTGAGCGAGAGCATCCTCTGAAGGGTGGCGTCAGTCTGGCTCAGAATGCTCCAAATGGTGAGAGTCTGCAGATCGATCTGAAAGAGCACAACTCAATGTCATTTCGCAATAAAGGGCACGTGGACATTGAGTTGCGCTACAAGCCCTCTCCGCCGTGCAAGGGCAAGGCCATGCTGGATAAGATTGTTGTCAACAGTGAGAGCGAACACCCGTTGCAGGAGAAATTTGCCTGCCAGAAGAAGAAACTGCAGAGCAAGTTGGAAAAGCCGGTGAGCGACAGTTACAATTCACGAGGGGCGTGGCATTTCTAATCTTATTGCTTTCATTCAACCATTTTCAGCCCTTCAAAGAGCCATGGGGCAAAGCTGGTCCCGGAGGCAAGCCCTGGCGCAGTCCAAAAGAAGTAGGCAACACATTTATGAAATCGCTGGTAGGCTTAATTTGAATAAAAGGTCTTATGAGTGTGAAACAAATGTCCAATCACTTGCAGGGCTGGACAAATAAAGAAATGCTAAAGGAGTTGGACCAGGACAATCCCGTGACTCCGGCTGAAAAAAACACATTTCGCAAATCGAAAGGCAGTAAGCCATCCAAGCTGCAGCGCTGTTGCGAGCGTTGCACCTGCACTTGCCCCGCCATGAACAGCTCCAGTCCAACAAAGACGTCCCGAAAGATTGACGCAGTGGTGCCACCTCCACCTCTACCCCCACATCCACACCCACACCCATGTGACAAACGATCGCCGCCCAAAGAATGCAAGCCCGTTAAGCTCTGTCCGCGCCTTCTACGTGGCCACTGCATGGCCAGCACCAACAACAGCAACAGCACTGGTGTCGGTGGCACCCCGGATGCTCTAATCGAGAATGGAGTAGGCGGTGGTGTTGAGCTGGTGCCATTGTTAGCGCGTAGGCGCGGCCTGCATCGCCCAATCAGCCTGTCCAGCACGGATGTGACAAAGAGGACGCCCTCGCATGATAGGTACGCACCACCCAAGCACAAGTCAAAGTCCAACAAAGAGCAGAACATCAACAACATCATCAAGAACATTAGTCACATGAAGCGCCATTCCAAGAACTTGAACTGCAAATTGCAATGCTGCAGTTGCAGCTGCGGCTGTGTAGCAGCCACAGCAACGCCGCCGCAAGCGCCCACCTGCTGCCTCAGGCGACTCACCTTGCACATACGCTAGTCATCTGTCTATCTGTCATGTGTTTGTTGCATCCAAATCTGCATCTGCATCTGTATCTGTTAATGTATCTCTCTTTGAATCGATCTGTGTGTTTGCACCTGCATCCGTTTCCCCCCTTCCGTTTCCGTTTCTGTTTCTGATTCTGTTAACGTTTCTCATTTGCTTGCTCTGCGACAATTTCTTAAATTTGAGTTCAGCTTTTGAAGTTCATAGCAATTGAATAGAAATTTATATGATTGCGCCATCTTTGTGTTTTTAATGGTTTCTCTATCACTTCTTTCGGCTCATTCAGCAACAAAATATCAATTGTAATACAAGTGAAAGTATAGCAACCAAAAGAGTAAACCCAAACACACCAAACTAAAACCTAACTGAACAACCCCAACAATATCCAAATCATAATACAAATCTTCTATGTATCCATCCCCGTGAAAAACCGAAACCTAAAAAAATCAAAACGATACGAAACCAATCGCTAAAAACAAAACAAATGACTTATTACAATACAACAATCAACAATGCTGCTGCTGCCCATCACCCATCACCATACTTGCAACTTGGCATCGCACTGTGGCAATTAAATGGTGTAGGATACAAACAGCCGCCGATATGCGCTACCTGCACGATTTGAACGTGCAAATATCACAGAAACGGCGCTCGGTCAGTGTCTCCAGGCAGATGGAGCGAGACTTGTGTAATCAACATTTCGACACATTCGAAACATTCTGGGGACGGCCCGGACACGGCGCACCCTCTGGTGATAAGATAAACAAATTAAAATTGGATAATTTGCTTTACGGCGACCCCGAGTCATCGTAATCTGTACGGGTCCAAGTCCAGATCCAGGTACAGGTACTCGATTCGCATTGGGCTCGATGTTTGCTCGACGCACATCGTTTGCACAGAAATCAATCGATGCCGCATTTTGGCGCCAAGGCCCAGCAGACGATTTGCTTATCTGCGGAATAGAAGTTGACTTCAGAATTTTGCCAGCTTGCATAGTTCGCAAGTTGCCCAAAGTTTTGCATTGATCAACTAGGTCTGGTGGACACAACAAATTATTCGATTTTATGGTAATTAGATAGTTTTTATATCCCACTTGAATATATCGAAATTGCATTAAAATATGTGAAATTAACAAGAAATTTCTTTTAGCCATACATAGAATATATTTAAAGTAAACATATTGTGTAAATAAAATGTATTATGCGTATTTAAACTTCATACACACAGATTATCGTTTTTACTCCGAGTGTGTGGTCTAAATGTAGCATTGTACAGTGGCACTCAAACCAATCAGACGATTGCTTCTTTTATAGGAACTTAATGTAAGCAATTCATGTCAAACAGGAAGTTTATATGTTATTTTGTTTGCAGATATGATGGTGCAGTCGAGCCCTACATTGTTTAATCTACATACAATGATGTACATATATACAATGATATTCCGCTACACTTCTTTTGGGACTAATAGCATCAGTACATATTCTAGTAAAGTTCATTAAAAACATGTGGTTCCGATTCCGGTTTGGCATCCTGATACACATTTATATACAGTGAGAGACAGCTTATTTAAATCAGTGTCAAAGAAAAAAAGTAATTGCCTGCCATTAACTAATTACACATTATTTTTCAAAAATTCCTAAGACCGATGGTAGGCACATGTATTAACCACCAATATGAATGGATGACCCCAATAAACTGGGGATTCCCCACCCGGCCATGATTACGCTCGGACTGAATTACTTCTTTGCCGAAATGTGGTTTGGTACTGTATTTGCCGTTGTCTTTGAGATTGTGTGCCGTTGCGCGTCCGCTCCTCATCCATTGGCGTCTTCCTCTTTGCCATAAACAACATTGGCGGCAATCTACCCATTTTGGTGGATGCTGTGGCCGAAGTCATCGGTTATTGCGGGTCTATCATGATCTATGCGGGCTTTTATGGCGTCAGTAAGTATCAGATATTACCCGTTACATTTTGTCATCATCCTCAATCCAAACGAGATCCGTTCCACAGTAATCGGAATTCATATTTTAAGGACTTTTATGCGAGTACATAGTCCTTTAGAACCTGTTTCATGCTCGAGGGCAAGCCCAAGCCGAATGCATCGGAGCAGGAGGCACAGAAGACACATCCGGATGCAATTTTAAATGCACGCCACATACACGGACAAGACAACTGCCGTCGAATGGTCGCCCGCCCAGTTGCCGCAACACGTTCAGAAGTCCAGCAACGGATACGAGAAATCACAATCCACTCAGCCACGTCACAATGGCGCCGAGAGCAGCAGACTGTAGTATTAGGAGTAAGAGAAAACCTAAATGTCAACAAAATCTAAACAGATTTTTTAATTAAATATGTGAATGTGTTTCTGACTTATTTTTATTATATAGTTTTATATATACATGTATATATATATATCTGTAGATATATATGCATATATTTTTTGTTTGCTTTGTAATATAATTGAGTTAAGCGAGATCGTACATGTCTCGTTAAGCACAGGGCAAGACGCTGTCATTACTTACATTACCTACCAATAATCCCATATGCCTTGCGTCTGTAATCATACATTATTTCATAAGTAATATCCATCTGTGTGTACATTTAAATCATTAATTTGTTACCTCTAAAAAAGAAAAAACACACACATACACACCGTCACGTCTTCATTTACATAAATTTGTGTGTACAAGTATGCATGTACTTATTCCAAGCTTCATTACGTGGCCAGCTTTGATAGTTCAGCACAGATCCTTTACCCCGCACCAATAGCCAATACCATGCTACACAACTGTAACAGCATTCCAATACACATACACTTTGTGTCTACATTTGTACATATGCATGCATATTCACATATATTTACATACATACATACTTGCAACTGACTGGTGCACTGCGGCCGTACGAAATGTAAGAAGCAGAAGGAGCAAAAGCAACAATAATCGCGATAATTTAGGCGAATTCGTAGCAGTGCGGCGAAGTGTGTTGTTTACTTGTGTCATCATAGGCGTGTCAGGTGACTGGCGTTGCCACACTTCGTTGCAAAATCTGCATAAGGCGTTGGAGGTTAATTATTGTTAATAAAATACACAACTTGAGTTCATTTTTTTTTACAAACAATAACAAAAATTTGAGTTCACATATAAGTACAGTTTAATATTCTTGCAGTGACGTCACACGCATTTTCGTGATAAGTCACCTCTCAGTGTTCAACTCAGACTCGGATGTGTGGACATCGTTCAACTTGTAGTGCAAAGAAAAATACAATTATGAAAATATTAAGTATTTTCTGGTAAGTTACTAAGATACCACAACGTTAAATAATATGAATATGATATATATACGTAGCATGTTTGCGTTCGCTATTTGCTGTTGCGTGTGTACAACTAATACACAGAAATATGTTCAAGTGTGTGTGTGTGTATCCCTCGCTTCTCTTTTTTCGTGATTATTCTTTCAAAGTGATTCTTTTACGCGTTATTCAAGTGATCAGTGTTACGAAACCTACACATCACTAACAAACAGCTAAACGATTTAAAAACTGAAATGTTAAAACCTTTCAGAAAAAGATCGCAGCTCGCTGGCAACCAGAGTGTCAATCCGAAATATTATCCAGAAATGCGGCTATATAACTATACTGACTACGAAGGATTGGTCTATTTATACCGAAAATACTCAACTTTAGGTAAAAAAATCCGGGTTTTATGGCACCCAGGTTTCTACAATGTACCTGATCAAAACCTACCTAGCAGGTGGGAAAACCTCAGTTTATTAGGGTCATCCATTCATATTGGTGGTTAATACATGTACCTACCATCGGTCTTAGGAATTTTTGAAAAATAATGTGTAATTAGTTAATGGCAGGCAATTACTTTTTTTCTTTGACACTGATTTAAATAAGCTGTCTCTCACTGTATATAAATGTGTATCAGGATGCCAAACCGGAATCGGAACCACATGTTTTTAATGAACTTTACTAGAATATGTACTGATGCTATTAGTCCCAAAAGAAGTGTAGCGGAATATCATTGTATATATGTACATCATTGTATGTAGATTAAACAATGTAGGGCTCGACTGCACCATCATATCTGCAAACAAAATAACATATAAACTTCCTGTTTGACATGAATTGCTTACATTAAGTTCCTATAAAAGTAGCAATCGTCTGATTGGTTTGAGTGCCACTGTACAATGCTACATTTAGACCACACACTCGGAGTAAAAACGATAATCTGTGTGTATGAAGTTTAAATACGCATAATACATTTTATTTACACAATATGTTTACTTTAAATATATTCTATGTATGGCTAAAAGAAATTTCTTGTTAATTTCACATATTTTAATGCAATTTCGATATATTCAAGTGGGATATAAAAACTATCTAATTACCATAAAATCGAATAATTTGTTGTGTCCACCAGACCTAGTTGATCAATGCAAAACTTTGGGCAACTTGCGAACTATGCAAGCTGGCAAAATTCTGAAGTCAACTTCTATTCCGCAGATAAGCAAATCGTCTGCTGGGCGCGCAATGACGTTACAAACTACGTTACATTTTTAATCGACATTTTACTTAATTAATTGTTGGCTGCTGCTGCCTCCGACAGGTATTGTATTTGCCATTGTCTTTGACCATTGGCGTCTTCCTCTTTGCCATAAACAACATTGGCGGCAATCTACCCATTTTGGTGGATGCTGTGGCCGAAGTCATCGGTTATTGCGGGTCTATCATGATCTATGCGGGCTTTTATGGCGTCAGTAAGTATCAGATATTACCCGTTACATTTTGTCATCATCCTCATTCCAAACGAGATCCGTTCTACAGTAATCGGAATTCATATTTTAAGGACTTTTATGCGAGTACATAGTCCTTTAGAACCTGTTTCATGCTCGAGGGCAAGCCCAAGCCGAATGCATCGGAGCAGGAGGCACAGAAGACACATCCGGATGCAATTTTAAATGCACGCCACATACACAGACAAGACAACTGCCGTCGAATAGTCGCCCGCCCAGTTGCCGCAACACGTTCAGAAGTCCAGCAACGGATACGAGAAATCACAATCCACTCAGCCACGTCACAATGGCGCCGAGAGCAGCAGACTGTAGTATTAGGAGTAAGAGAAAACCCAAATGTCAACAAAATCTAAACAGATTTTTTAATTAAATATGTGAATGTGTTTCTGACTTATTTTTATTATATAGTTTTATATATACATGTATATATATATATCTGTAGATATATATGCATATATTTTTTGTTTGCTTTGTAATATAATTGAGTTAAGCGAGATCGTACATGTCTCGTTAAGCACAGGGCAAGACGCTGTCATTACTTACATTACCTACCAATAATCCCATATGCCTTGCGTCTGTAATCATACATTATTTCATAAGTAATATCCATCTGTGTGTACATTTAAATCATTAATTTGTTACCTCTAAAAAAGAAAAAACACACACATACACACCGTCACGTCTTCATTTACATAAATTTGTGTGTACAAGTATGCATGTACTTATTCCAAGCTTCATTACGTGGCCAGCTTTGATAGTTCAGCACAGATCCTTTACCCCGCACCAATAGCCAATACCATGCTACACAACTGTAACAGCATTCCAATACACATACACTTTGTGTCTACATTTGTACATATGCATGCATATTCACATATATTTACATACATACATACTTGCAACTGACTGGTGCACTGCGGCCGTACGAAATGTAAGAAGCAGAAGGAGCAAAAGCAACAATAATCGCGATAATTTAGGCGAATTCGTAGCAGTGCGGCGAAGTGTGTTGTTTACTTGTGTCATCATAGGCGTGTCAGGTGACTGGCGTTGCCACACTTCGTTGCAAAATCTGCATAAGGCGTTGGAGGTTAATTATTGTTAATAAAATACACAACTTGAGTTCATTTTTTTTTACAAACAATAACAAAAATTTGAGTTCACATATAAGTACAGTTTAATATTCTTGCAGTGACGTCACACGCATTTTCGTGATAAGTCACCTCTCAGTGTTCAACTCAGACTCGGATGTGTGGACATCGTTCAACTTGTAGTGCAAAGAAAAATACAATTATGAAAATATTAAGTATTTTCTGGTAAGTTACTAAGATACCACAACGTTAAATAATATGAATATGATATATATACGTAGCATGTTTGCGTTCGCTATTTGCTGTTGCGTGTGTACAACTAATACACAGAAATATGTTCAAGTGTGTGTGTGTGTATCCCTCGCTTCTCTTTTTTCGTGATTATTCTTTCAAAGTGATTCTTTTTCGCGTTATTCAAGTGATCAGTGTTACGAAACCTACACATCACTAACAAACAGCTAAACGATTTAAAAACTGAAATGTTAAAACCTTTCAGAAAAAGATCGCAACTCGCTGGCATCCAGAGTGTCAATCCGAAATATTATCCGGAAATGCGGCTATTGAGGTGCAAAACTAGAACCGAAAATCAACATTTATTAAGAACCTATAACCGGAACTTATGATTCTAGTTTCGAAAAAACAGTATTGGAATCAAGTCAAATTGATGTAAACCAATTAAGAAATTTTACGGGAATCCGTTCACTTCACGTACCAGAACATAAATACAACTGCAATAAAATCGTCGCAGCCTGGGCTCTGATTTGACGCCTCCATGTATTGTCTGCTTATTGGTGAACTTACTCTTAGACACGCAAAGAGTAAAATTACGATTGGATATCAACAATAACTGCATCAAACAAGACGTCCTTGTCTCCTAAGATTTTTGAAAATGTCTAATTTCAAAACACATAAAAAACAAAAGCGCTACGCTAAGAAAAACAAAAGAACAATTTTTAATGCTAAACTAAAATATATTTTAAGATTCATATTGGCCTTTTCGGAAAAGCAACGAAATCTAAATTGAAATTACGAAATGGAAAAATAATACATAATACTATACATATTAACTTAATTAGTATATAAATGCTTTGTTTTCCAGCATTTTAAATTGTAAATGTTGCTTAAAATATAAGAATGTGAAAGAAAGAGTATAAACGCAATTTTCGACACTTTTAGAGATAAAGACTTGAAACTTGGAACATATACTAGTCTGAGTCCGCGCCATACAAAGAGTAAAAATTGGAATTCTACGTCCACTAGGGGGCTAGGAAATCGATAAAATCGATAAAGCTACATATCCTCCACAATTATAAGCTACGGTCACTAAGTTTGGTTGGTGAGTTGTTGGCGATGTCCTTCAAAGATCGGCCTACCTCCGCCGCCCTGAAAATGGTGTATGTATTTAACTTCCTCAGTTTTTGAGTTAGAGCCGTAAAATTTGGTAGCTTCCTTACTGGTGGTCGCCTTTAAGAACCGATAATAAATTTGTATGGCTACGCCCAGACGATATTTAGGAAAGTTTAAACCGATAAATCCGCATACCTCCCACAGTTAAAGAAAAAATAAGTGTTTTGACAACTCTGCTTATGATTTTGAGCTGATGCCTCTAGAAATTGGCGTTTTTAATTTATTTATCAGTTTTCTATTTAAATTTGTCCATGCGAGATCATTTTTGCATAAAATAGTAAGATAAAAAATATTGTATTTGAAATCTGCGTTGGTAAAACGGAATTAATGTCTGGACTCGGGTTATAATGTAGCCACATCGTAGTGTAGATATTTGACTCTATGTTATGCATCTCAGATGAGAATATTCAGTCTTATTCATCTCATTAAATGTGAAAGTCTGATTATTGTTTTCTGCCATTTAAGTGGACTTTTTAAAACTATTTAATACAAAATTAACAAGCCCCCAACCTGGGTGCTATAATATACCAACGCGGATTTCAATAGCTTATATTTTTCAAAATTTTACTCTTTTATGCAAAAATTATCTTGCACGGAAAAATTTCAACAGAATATATTTACCAAGGTCAAATGCGAAATGCAAGAGAAAATTGCTCATTTCTAATGGGATCGGTCGAAAAGGGAATTGCAAAATCTTTATTGACATACTGTTTATTTGAATTTTATCATAACAATAATAAAAAATAGTTAGATTTTACAGAAAATTACATTTGTAGTACATGGAACACATACACAAATATATTGTGTATACATATGCACATTAAACCTCGATTCAAAGATATGCATATACATACATATTGTGCATGGGTGTCACAATAGTGTACACACGCACACATGTTGTGACCGTGCTAAACTGTAAGTGCAGAGAAGAAATAAAAATTAATTTGCGCAGTTGAGAAGCAGATCTGTGGTAGGCATAGCAAATTTTGGTATCCTGAGAACGATACGCACACACACGCAAGCGCATCAATCAAACATTAAACGGCTAGCAGTAAACAGCAAACGAATAAACTACAGAAGGGAAATTCCAGCGAATTCGTTATTAGTGCCAGTTGTTATTTCAAGCTTGGTGTGCAATGCAAGCAACATATTCAAAATATTTAAGAGCTGTCTAGTGACTTCATCAGCTCACGTATTGTATATATGCGGCTTAATTCAAATTTGCGCAAATAATATATTTTATATCTGGCACGTAATATTATGCTCATTTTGTGCAAAACAATATGCGTTTAATGTGTAGTTCTACCATTTCGTTATTGTGGTTGATTAAAAAAAAAAGATTGCCACTATGTGGCAACACACGCACATTGCTCGCATTTTCCTCAATTGTAAGTCGCATCTCCGCGAAAAAGCATCGTCGAATGTGCTTCTCGACCGCGTCGTATATTTTACATTTTTTGTTGCTGAAGCAGCAAATGCGTTGCTTCAGGACTCGGCAGTGTGTATTTGTTATTGTTGAAATACGTTTGAATTTAAACGGCAACGATAACTATCGCTACGTCGATTAATGTTATTGCTATGCTCACACATGTATCGTGTGTGGCTGTATGTATTCTATAAGTCAGTTGCTGTAAATCCTTCACAATGTAAAGACGCAGTTGGCGCGAAATAAATCCTCAAAGACAAACTTTCAGCAGTTATTAACTACATTCAAATTATATATTGTTAAATATAAAGATAGACAAACTAAACTTATGTACACATATGTATTTATGCATACATTGTGTATTTGTATGTGTTTCTGTATGTATGAACGTACATACTTTTTTAAATATTCCTTCCAAGCAGGTGGGGAATCCCCAGTTTATTGGAGTCATGTATTAATGTTGGTGGTTAATATATGTACCTACGATCGGTCTTCGGAATTTTTGAAAAATAATGTATAATTAATTTATGGCAGGCAATAACATTATTTACTTGACACTGTTTGCATTGAGCCACTGTATATACAACGATGTTCCGCTACGCTCCTTTAGGGATTAATAGTATCAGTACTGTCTTATATTAGTTCATTAATAAAATTTGTGAATTTGGGTTCCGATTTTGAACTCCACTCGGTAAACATGTGGTTCTGATTGTGGTTCTGATTCCGGTCTGACATCCTGATATACATTTATATATATATATATATATATATATATAGTTTTTTGCGAATTCGAAAAAAAGCTGTAATGTAAATATTGCTTTCGTTTATTTAGTCCGTCTAAGATTATTTACCTATGATAAATGGCTCATAAAACTAATGTGAAAGATGTCGTGAAAGACCATGAGAAGAATGGTGATTCCTCCAAGGTAAAGAAACTGCGCGACTCGGCACCACTCATTAAGTATGTGTTGCGGACCTATGCTCGTCAGTTGGCTAAAGATCGGTATGACAGGCTAGAAATTCTCTTGCAGCTGCTGGAGAGCGAGTAAGTTATCGATAATATATAGCATATATAATAATTCCATTAATTAAATGTTGAAATTTTAGTATGTCCACCTCTGAATTCCTTCGTCGATTTCCCGAGCAAAAGGTCGATAAAATTGAGAGTGTTCTTAATAAACTCCAAACCAAACTCGGAATGGTATGTTAAATATAAATAAGCAATAAAAATGCATTTAAAATAATTATATATCAATTGCAGCGTCTGGTTAACGAGGTTATTGATCTTAGCGACACACCATCCGATCTCCCATCAACCTCCAAGGGAACTGCCGAGGCGATCAGCACAAAACAGCGTGAGGATTCAGTCACGGATTCGTCGTCTCACCTTGTGACTAATTCAAATTCACCGATAGCTAAAGCTAATCCGGATAAACCCAAATTAACAGTGCTTTCAGTGAAAACACCAGCTATATCAGATCAACGGTTGCCAGAGAATTTACGCCAGTCGGATCCACCTGAGCCAGGTTCAGTCGAACCCTTTTCTATGTTTGAACGCAGATCTAATCCACCCAAGTCTAAGCCCATCGCACCAAAGCCTTTGACGGCCGTAGAAACAGTGTTATGCTCAGCAACTAAAATTTCCAAAGCGAGTCCTGAGCGCAAATGTAACCCAAGCCCTTCGGCTGAAATAAGGTTGGATTTAAACTCAATCATTGGTATACGGCGATCTGTCTATGAGCGCAGATCCAATCCACCTCCAACACAATCTCCAAAGTCAACAAATAGCCGCAACAGGCCCGAAGCGAGCTGTCCTTCACCGATATTTGAGCGCAGATTCAATGCACCGCCACCGCCAAATATTGCCGAGGAAGATCACTCCAAGTTAACCTCGCTGGAGGAGGCACGCAAAAAGCTTGCCGCTTTTAGCGCCAGCAAGGATGTTGCTGTATTCAAGCCGAACGCCTCCAATTGCAATGATCCGCGTGGCCACAAATCAACCTATCCAAATCCATCGCAGCCAAACGTGATTGTTCCAGT
This sequence comes from Drosophila nr. perissopoda 5 BK-2023a, assembly GCA_035044105.1. NCBI lineage: Eukaryota > Metazoa > Arthropoda > Insecta > Diptera > Drosophilidae > Drosophila > Drosophila nr. perissopoda 5 BK-2023a. The sequence continues at coordinate 86,592 of JAWNMK010000197.1, read as the reverse complement.
GCCAAATATTGCCGAGGAAGATCACTCCAAGTTAACCTCGCTGGAGGAGGCACGCAGAAAGCTTGCCGCTTTTAGTGCCAGCAAGGATGTTGCTGTATTCAAGCCGAACGCCTCCAATTGCAATGATCCGCGTGGCCACAAATCAACCTATCCAAATCCATCGCAGCCAAAAGTGATTGTTCCAGTGCCAATGCCAGCACCGGCGCCAATGCCAATACAAACTGTGCAATCAAATTGGTTGCCATTGGCACTGTCATCACCGCCGTCGTCGCCACCACCGCCACCACCGTCGCTAATTAACATAACACGTGCTGCCGGCAGCAATACGCATAACATTCCCAATGTGCCAGCGATAAGGCCACATGTTCCACTCAATCGAAATCATAGAACGACAACTTCAGAATTTAAGCTCAATCCCACAGCAGCTGCTGTTGTCAACGAATTCAGTGAGTCCGTTCAGCGGCGATACAACAATTTGCCCAGCAACGCAGAGATGCGTGATCCGCGAATAATGACTTGGATCAACACTAAAGTGTTATTGCAATCTTCAGGATCACCGCAGCAAAAACCGCAGCAACAACAACAACAACAGCAGCAGCAACAACATCAACAGCAGCAGCAGCCAGGAGCACCAGCATTAAATCATCAGCAATTCAGACTTGCACAACGAACAGCGCCCTTCCAGGATGCCTCTTACAATGGATTTGAGGAGGCCAACCAAGAAGGTCTCAACTGGCAATCGTCCAACAATGGCAACAATAACAACAATTATATCTATGTTAACAATAATAACAATAGCAAACTAATATGGTCAAATAACAAGAACAACATCCATATTCCTTTAAACAAGTCCGGCGCTACTTATAGCAACAGAGGTGGCTACAATCGTGGCAGAGGCGGTGGCGGCCATGGTGTCAATCCCCGTTGCCCTCCACCCGTGACTGGCAATGAAAGCCCGCGCACCTATCGCGAGCACCGACTGGCCAAAGCTGCGGCGGCTGCAAAAGAACAAGCAGAGAAGCGACGCAAGCTGGAGGCTACAGAAAAGCTACGTCAACTGGAGAGTCTGCAGAAAATGGACAAAAGCATTGCGGACAATCCCAAACAAAACAAAGAAGACTCGGATGCCAAAAAAATTGATAATGTGGAGAATGAGCCACCGTCACAGCCAGTGGACCCACAGCCGATGATGGATAATCGATTGGTGGCGACGCTGCCGCTCGAGACAGAAGATCAGCAGGCGCCCAGAGGCAGAAGAGCGGCGGTCAATAACAATGACAAAGCAATCAAGAACTTGGACACAAAAGAGCAGGATGAGAATGCTGATGTGGCCAATGAGAATGAGCTGTCCAATCTGTTCAATGTGGAGGAGGAGCAGATCAAAGTAATGCTCAAACCCTCCGCACACATCGTAGCCGTAATACCCACAGACACAATAAGTGACGTCGATGTTGAGGAATCACCGACAAAATTCAGCCGGAAGCTGTCATCGGAACGATTATCGATCAAATTGGCAACGACAAAACTAAAAACAAACCCTAAGACACCAGCAACGTCGACCACAAGTGCGATGACGACGACGATGACAACACCAACTGTCGTGAAGCGCAAACGTGGTCGATTGATCAAGGATGCGGCTAATCAGCAGCACGACAACACCGAGGATGAGGAGTTGTCAGCTGCTAAGAGTCCGTGTCTCGATTTGAATGTGGATGGAAATGATGCAGCTCCACCGAATGACGTCGTGTTGTCACCGCCAAAAATACGACGCAAGCGCAACGAGCTGGAAAAGCTGAACGAGGATATTGCCCAGATGTATTACGCGGATGATGTTGTGCGCGTGACAGGCAGACGCGCCTGCACCGCCCAGCAACGGCGGCATCAATATCTGACAGACGGTGGCAGATACAGCAACAGCAACAGCAGATTGGCCAGTCGCCACAATAGCATTGGCAACAGCAGCAACAGACAAATCTTCGCTATCAACGCCGAGCTGGCGCCCCAAAAAAGTAATGTGCAGCTAGGGGGTAAACAGTTTACCCGATCGGCTGCTGAATTTGAACGTGCCAGTTGCCAGGACAAACAAGAACAGACCACTGTGCTGCATCGCACCAAGCGTTGTTGCGTCAAAATCAAATACTGCAAACAGCTTAAGCAGACGTTGAGTGCAACAGTCCCAATTAGGAACATCAATCCCGATTGGCATTCCAAATCAGATGCGACTGAAGCACCACAAATGTGGTCAGAGCCTGGCGCACATGTGGCACGCTCTTGCATTTGGCCTTATGTGCCCAAGGATAGGCGCTACATGTGCGGCGTCGCCGATTGCCATACTCATTTGGACACTGAGATGGCGATGCGTCTGCACCTCATCCAGATGCATGTGTATGATCAAATCTTTAGATGCTTGCACTGCTCCATCGAGGAGAATATCTTTACGGTCGACAAAGTGCTCGAGCATCTGTCATACCACAAGCGGCACATTTATCAGTGCGGCGAGTGTGCAACGTTTCATCCCAAGCGCTTCTACATCGAACAGCATATTCAAGAAAGGCATTCGGAACTTAATGTCGACATTGTCATAGTGAAGCGCAGCGATGATTCTTCCCTCCGCACCGAGTCGCGTTGGTTCAAGTCATGTGAGTATCCCGAATTAAGCAATCTATATTTTCTTTTTTCTTTTGAGTAGTTTAGAAGTGGAAACCCGGGACAAGTGAAATTTCGAGTTTTTAAATTTCCAACACAATTCCACAAAATATCGTGGCAAATGTTATGTGTCGGAAATTGGTTGAGAATCGAGATTCGATATTCGATATTGATTGTGTAGCGGTGGACATGTTTGGAAAAATCATTGACATTCGCTAAACTCATGAATTTAAATTGGATTTTTGTTTTGTTTTTGTAGATGCAGCGTTGCGCAACGAAAAGTTGGAGTGGTTGTGCAATTTGTGCAACAAATTGCTGGCCAGCCATTCGGACAGTGTGCGGCATGTGGAGCGTGTTCACGGACGCAAGGAGCAGTACAGTTGTGCATTCTGTGACACGGACGAATGTTTGGTAACGAACGTGATAATCCATATGCAACGCAACCATAGCAATCAGCGGATACTGCCAGTCATGAACTTCACTGACATCCAATCGAGGAAGACACAAACGCTCGGCTTTCACTGCAACACGTGCGGCCAGCCAGAACTTTTACAAAAGGGGATACGCACCCATTGTTTTTTCAGCCACAATAACATATTCCAGTTCAACTGCCCCCACTGCCCATTCGGAGTTTTCGAGGAGCGCAATATCGTCGAGCATTTACGGGACAAGCACAAGGGGCAAACGGGACTTGCCGTGCATCAGTATCAGCGTGTGCTCAACGAGCTGCTCGACAGCGATTGCTGGACGATGGCCCATCCAATTGTGGAATCAATGCCCATTAGCACCACAACAACAATCAGCAGCAGCCGTAACACCAGTGCACCGCTGCATGACAACGATGTGTTCGAACTGTCATCGTCGGATGAAGAGACTAAAGATTATGTAAGTAGCTAATTCAAGAATCTTCGTCTTTCCTTAGAATACTACATCGTTTTCTAACCACGGCGATGCAATCTGCTGTGATCATATCATTCCAATCTGGCGAGAGAGAAAGAGAGAGAGAGAGAGAGATAGAGAGAGATCTGGAGCGAGAAAGAGAGATAGCGAGCGAGAGAGAAAGCAAGCGAGAGAGAGAGCGCGAGCGAGAGAGAGAGATAGCGAGCGGGAGAGAAAGCAAGCGAGAGAGAGAGCGCGAGCGAAAGAGATATATATCAATTCCCAGTGCCTTCCCTGCCTGGCCAATTTATGCGCATCGTCCTGTGACCAGGGACCAAGATGAAGTGGATGTCAAACTGTTCCGACAATCATCTGACCATTTTTGTATTACTTATTTTGACTTGCAGGACGATTTGGAATTTGCCTGTTCTCATTGCACTGTGACAAGTCGCGACGTTGTCAAGCTGCGCACCCAGCACTGGGCGAAGAAGCATAAGGATCTGCCGTTCTATTTTAGCGTACAGCCAAAGTTCCGCTGTCCGGAATGCCGGACATTTGCGGGCAGTCCGAAATCGCTGCTGCGGAACCACTTGCCCCAAGCGCACTCCATGCGCGAAATGGTGGCATGCGATCCTTGTCGGCCGGACGAGTGTGCATTCTGCAATTATCGATATAGTAACTTGGATATGCTGAATAATCATATCAAGTTGGAGGGGCACTTGCCCAACGATCTAAAGTATCTAAGGGACAAGCAACTGAATTATCTGCTCAAGCTGGGCACCACGGAGACACAATGCCGCAACGAGTATTATCAGTGTAAAATTTGTCTCATCATAACGCCCACAAATATTGTGATGGTCCAACATGGTCGGATGCAGCACAGCAACTCGCTGGAGAACTTCTGTTTCCGCAAGCTGAAGGAGCTGGTCACGTATCACTGCTCGTTCTGCATGTTCGCCTCGACTGTGGAGCTGGATACGCTGCGTCATATGCTGGATCATTACAAGAAATTTCGATACTGCAACATCTGCGGCATTCACAAGACCAGTTTCGATGACTACATCCAGCACTGCTATACGTGCCATCGTGAGGAGGTGGATCGCTTCAATCAGACGCATCCCTACGCAACTCTCAGGAAGTTCCTCATGCAGGTGCTCTATCAGTTCCCAAATGGCCTAATCATTAGCAAGAATAGTCTGTGCCACACGCACTTCAACGACGGGAGCCCTATCCACCAAGTGTATGACGAGCTCGTCCGTATATCTCAGCAGCCACCAATTCCACGGCTGCTGCTGAGGCGCAGCAATGCACAACAGAATCAGGCCTCAAGTGTTGGCAACATTGTCAGGATTACCAATCAACGCAAAACCCTAAATACCAATTATATAAGCGCGCTCCTTCTTCCCTAGTAACATGTTGCCGCCAATCCAAATCCGAAGATCAATAGCCGCCGCTCTGTCACCACCTGGCATTCATCTAAGACGACTATAAATCTTGCCTCCGTTACGGTTGCCTCAAGTTTGACTAATGCTGGAAAGCAGAAAGCTTCCAATGGTTCTTTAGAATATGACTTTACATTTCCTAAATCAATTTGTGACACATTAAATTCAACGTAATGAATAATATATGGCTAATATATATACATATATCTGTAAATCTGTAGTTTTATGCGGGCTTTCTAAACCCTACACATTTAAAAGTTTCATAATGTCATTGATTTAAAAAAACAAAAATTATAAGGAAATGTATCGCTTAAAATTGAATAAACGTTTATGTTTGCGCCGTCAGCTTTTTGATAGATTTATTTCAATTAATAACACAATTTTAATTCCGAAACGTTTAATGTTTATAGCTATTGAGCTTTTTCAATAGCTATCGAATTTTTCTAAAGTCACACAAATAAATAGAAACGCACCGAAATTTGCTTTTCTATAAATTAAGTTTATTTGCCTTCGTGGCCAAAATTAAAATAGTTACAATTGTTTATTAGAAGCTCCGATTTGAGCTTTACACTTTTAATTGTTCGAATTAATTTGTTGACACTGTCGAATACAGTGCCGCGACTTGAATTCTCGATTGACGAAATAGAACTTGAATTCTCGAATGACGAAATAGAACTGATTAGCTGCCGAATTGCAGCTGCTGCTTGCGCTCAGCCAAGGCAAAGGGCAAGCAAAGCGAAAACGAATGCAATAGAACGAAATGACGATGAGCATATACAAAACAACAGTTATGATCGTTACGTTAATTTGCTCTTTATGCTGCGCAGAGCATAACTTATCAAAGAGAAAAATATTAAGAGAGAAGCTGCTTTAATTGTTGTTTGGCGCGGATACCTGCGTAACCAAACATTCTCCCCCCGTTGAAAGACACGGGCTTTCAACAGCATCCTCTTTCGGAAGCGCACACAACTTGCGCACAGCTCTCTTTATTGTTCCAGTTGACGTCTTGAGAACAGCTACTCGGGAAACGCCGTCAGCACCAGCAACAAGCTCGACCACACGAGCCAGTGGCCATTTAAGGGGTGGCAAGTTTTCATCCTTTACAAGGACAACATCGTTGATGTGAACACCCGGGTAGGATTTTCTCCATTTGGACCGTTGCTGAAGAAGCGTTAAATATTCATCATGCCAACGACTCCAGAAAATTTGCTGATAATAAGCTATACGCTGCCATCGATCCAGGCGGCTAACGTTTAGCTTGGTGACATCCGGCTCCGGATAAAGTGTGAGTGGCGCAGTGCCAAGGAAGTGCGCAGGAGTTAACACATCCAGATCTGCAGGGTGCTCTGAAAGTGGAAAGAGAGGTCGAGAGTTTATTATTGCCCCAATGTGGCAAACCAGTGTGCGCAAATCATCCAGGGGCAAAACCGAGGGTCCGACCGACCGATAGAAATGGTATTTTGCTGTCTTCACCGCCGCCTCCCAAAGTCCACCAAAGTGTGGTGAGCGAGGTGGGATGAATTCCCATTCGATGTCGTCAGAGACACAAAACTGTCGGACAGAGTCGATGTGCTTCTCGCTGAGGAAGAGTCGCTTGAGTTCAGCTAAGTCATTCTTGGCTCCGACGAAATTTGTCGCATTGTCCGACCATATGCGAACAGGTTTACATCTGGTAAGAATGAACCTCTTAAGTGCATTGAGAAAGGCTGCTGTTGACAAATCAGGAACCAGTTCGAGATGCACCGCCTTTGTTGCGAAGCAAATGAAGACCGAGATGTAGCATTTTACTGGTCCTTTGTTACGAATCTCGCTCTTGTAATAAAACGGTCCACAATAGTCCACTCCAGTGACAGCGAAAGGATGCGAGCCACTAACACGATCGCGGGGAAGATCAGCCATGATTGTCTCAGCCAGGACCGGTTTTGCTCGAAAACACATAATGCATTTTGTTGTTACGCTGGAGACAGTCTTACGCCCACCAATAGGCCAATAGTGGAGCCGAATATGAGCAAGCAGAGAACGAGGTCCGGCATGCAGCTGACGCCTGTGAAAATGCATGATGATGGCGCGTGTGACAGGATGATGTCCCGGAAGTATGATGGGATGCTGAGCATCGAAATCCAGGCTCGAGTGTTTTAGACGGCCACCAACACGAAGAAGTCCAACCTCATCAATGAATGGGGTAAGCGAGGCAATAGAGCTGGATGATTTGATAGTCCGTCCGTCTTGAAGAGCCCTATACTCATCACTCAGATTCGCCATCTGGATGCTCCGCAAGAGTAGTTGAGTGCCCTTGTGTATCCAATCTACCGTTAGACTGGCATCCCTGATGCGATTGCGAAATTTATATATATATCCGAAGACACGAACGCAGGTTATGAAAAGAATTTGCAAACTTGCATCCTAAGCTGACATCAGAGCATCTAGAGATGGTAACTAGCACTTTTTGCCGCAGCTCAGGAAGCGTCCGGGCCAGTAAACATGATGCGGGCCAGTCGCACTCTCCTTTGGTTAAGAAATCGGGACCATGAGACCACAACGATGATTCTAAAAGGTCGCTTGGAAGTGCTCCTCTAGAAAGAATGTCTGCCGGGTTGCATTCCGTCGGTACGTAGCGCCATTCCATTCCTGTCGTAAGCTCTTGTATTAAAGATATCCGATTAGCCGTGAACGTTTGGAAGCGCGAAGGCTCATCACGTATCCAGGATAAGACAACTGCCGAATCCGACCAACCATCAGGGATGCCAGACGAAGACACGGCCGAACCATCAAAAACAACTCTAAGCTTAGTTGTTGAGCTATCTTCCTTGAGAACACAATGATGAGGAAGATAATACTTGCAGCGACTTAGCATGTCCGACTCCACAAGAGACATGTGATTCAAATCCAGATACTCCTTGATAAATGCTGAATATTGCGACTTCAAACCAGGATGACGTTCTAATTTGCGTTCCAGGTTGCAAAAACGACGATATGCCTGCTGATACGAATCTCCAATTAGATCCACAGCATGCTTGACTGGAAGGCGAACCGAATATTCGCCAGTGTCCAAACGAGCAAAAGTTTGTTTAAAATGCGCTTCACAGTCAAGTTCCTCCTTGGTAGATTCATTGACTAAACGGGAACACGATTCTACCTCCCAAAACCGACGAGCGATTTCATCAAGCTTGTGATCTGGGCTAGGATTTGGCATCATAACCAAGCTAGTGACCATCAATGAGGCAGGGCTCGCTGAAGAAGTTCCTCCTGTCACTATCCAGCCCAGTTGAGTTTTTTGAAGAATAGGCAAACCAGGAGCGATTTTGATTTGACCGACACACAACAATTCAAAAAACAGGCCAGCTCCAATTAACAAATCAATTTTGTGCGCCTTGAAGAACTCTGGATCAGCCAAGCGAATATTTGAGGGTATATTCCAGAGCTTAGTGTCGACATCGTAGCTAGGCTGATTTCCAGTTATAGATGGAACTACGAGAGCTGAGATGTCGGCAGAGTAGGCAGATGCTCGCGATTGAAAACTTATATCGGCTGAATAGCCTTCTGAGGCAACAGTAGACTCCCCCAATCCTGAGATCAAAGTAGGTGAGCGATGCTTGCGCAGCTGGAGGTGTTGAGCTAAACGAGATGTGATGATGTGCACCTGCGATCCAGAATCCAGTAGCGCTCGGCAAGGGACTAAAACTCCAGCACGACTTCTAATGTTGATTACAGCAGTTGCCAAGAGCACCACGTCTTGACTAAGATTTTGGGCTACAAGTGTTGCCGAAGGGTTTGCAGCAGGCGGATGCGAAGCAAAGATAACTTGAGAGCCGTCAATCTGATTCTCAAAATGCAGAAGCGTATGATGCTTGGCCTTGCAGCGGTTGCAGGTAGTGGAGCTGCACTCCTTTAGCCGATGACCTTTACACAGGCAATTAATGCAAAGGTTGAGCTTCTTTACCTCTCGTAGACGCAGTTGCGGAGACAGATTTCCAAAACGGGAACAGTTATAAATTAAGTGGCCAAAGGTCTCACAGAACACACATTTATTTGTGTTGGAGTCAGTAGCGACAAAGGCCTTTCTGCTAGTGTTAACGATTTTACTACTTTTTCCCACCTTAGAGCTAGGCGTATACGTTGCCATAGCGTGTTCCACATTTTCCAACCTTTGACATCGTCGATCCAGAAATGCCAAGAACTGCTCACAAGTAGGAATAGTATCCATCGGTGCTGTCTCCTCCCAACTGATCTGCGTTGCCTTGTCCACTTTCTGCAGCAAACTGTGCACGATAATGAATCCCGCAATCTGCTCAACGTTGCCCAGGCTTTGTAGAGCGCGCATGTTGGAATTAACCGTATCCGACAGGGTTCGAAGTTTTTACCGCTGACGACGACTCGATGCAATCTAATCCCAATATCTCCGTGATATGTGCTTGGAAAATGAGACGCTTGTTGTTAAACCGTTTGTTAAGGAGCTCCAATGCAACTGGATAGTTAGCGCTGCTGATTTCCAACGAAGAAACACTATCCAAGGCTGATCCTTTCAGACACGATCGCAAGTGCTGAAACTTCTCCACATCCGAAAGTCCTGAGTCCGCATCGATGATTGAAGAGAACATCGCTATGAACTCTGCAAACTTTGTGTATCCTCCACTAAACTCGGGCAGCTTGATCTCAGGCAACCGGATTCGGCTTTGAGACAATGTGTGATTGTCAACACAGGTATCTTGCCTCATAGTCGAGCACAACGGCGACGACAACTTTCGTTTGCCAATTTCGCGTCGCAAGCTAGTTTCCAATAATATTGAGAGGTCATCAAAACATGCCCGTAATTCACTCCCGATTTCATCATAATCCAGCTCCTCCAACGCGTCATGCATGTTGTAAAATGCCTGCTGAGCACTTTGCAACGCCGTGAGCCGAACAGCCAACTCTTCTTCGCTGAGATGCACAATTTGCTCCGGAGCGATTGCTTTGGCCATCCGTTTTACCTGCTCATCAATAGCTTTGGCCTTGGCTTTGTAAAACCGGGGCAGTACGAGACTGAACGGCAGCAGAATTATGCATTTTAATATTCCTTTAGGAATCACGGAATTTTTCACTACAGCTTTAACACACCAGTTCAAACGACGAAATGCCAAACACCTTGTTCATAAGCGCAAGCAAAACGAAACGGGACAAGCAATAACAATGCAGCAACGGCTGCTGCAATTGTTTAAGCAAACGCGATAAGCGAATTGACTGCGCAGGCGCCAATGTCAATTTGAGGTCAAACACTTGAACCGAAAGTGAGCACAAAACGAACCGAGAATATCGACAGCAATGCAAGAGCGCGGGCGCGAGTTTTATTAACTCTTTACTTTAAATAATTTGTATTTATTTAAACAAACAGAGCTAATTAAATCACGTCGGGGTCACCAATGTTGAGCTATTGAGCTTTTTCAATAGCTATCGAATTTTTCCAAAGTCACACAAATAAATAGAAACGCACCGAAATTTGCTTTTCTATAAATTAAGTTTATTTGCCTTCGTGGCCAAAATTAAAATAGTTACAATTGTTTATTAGAAGCTCCGATTTGAGCTTTACACTTTTAATTGTTCGAATTAATTTGTTGACACTGTCGAATACAGTGCCGCGACTTGAATTCTCGATTGACGAAATAGAACTGATTAGCTGCCGAATTGCAGCTGCTGCTTGCGCTCAGCCAAGGCAAAGGGCAAGCAAAGCGAAAACGAATGCAATAGAACGAAATGACGATGAGCATATACAAAACAACAGTTATGATCGTTACGTTAATTTGCTCTTTATGCTGCGCAGAGCATAACTTATCAAAGAGAAAAATATTAAGAGAGAAGCTGCTTTAATTGTTGTTTGGCGCGGATACCTGCGTTCCAATTTGTATTGAGACTAGAAGCCGATGCTTAGCCCTTTATTCAACAATTTGTTTGCATACATGAACGTTTGGAGCCAAATGCTAAGCCTTCTTAACAACGAGAGTAACTCATAAAACGATCGATCAACTAGAGTTATGCTAAACAACTGATTAGCTGCAGCAGCCGGCTATTTATATTAGGCCACTCCAAATTCAGGTTTGTAAACAATTCAATATCATTCAAAGTTCTTTGCTGCTGCCGCCAACAGTTTATTCATTTTGGCAAGCATTATGAGACAATAGCTGAAAGGTGGGTGTGACCTGGTCCTGCCTCTTGGCCACATTGGCGCAGTGCAGCTTATTGAAGAACTCGCAGGGCGTGGGGTAGGTGATCAGCTCATCGTCACGTCTGACACAGACGGGTCGCTAAAAGCGCTGACTGCTATATTAGCAGCTTAACTCAAGTCTAGCCAATAGTTTCAATGTTGTTCTCATCGGATCCATTCACTGCATTTTCCAGCTGCTTCTCTTGCTTATCATCATCATCATCATCATTGTCATCGGTATCCAAGTATTTGTCATCCATATATAACGTCGCTGCCAGCTGATTCAAAGTCGTCCCGAATCGCAGTTGCTGCTTGCAATGCCATCAAATGACGTATGTTGGACGTCGGTTTACTGCACTCCAAGTGTGCTCCTTATATTCGCGTGAGGCCCATTTTATAGACAGTCGTCGTATCTCAAGTCAGTTGTGCAAACAGTCTAAAAATAACAAAGAACCAAACACACATTAAGCCAACCAAATGTCTGCAATTCTTTTTAAGTTCGAGAAGTAGATAAACTGGTTGTTTTGCTTTCGCCCGAATTTTACTCGATAATCCGAGTATTCTGAATACAAAATCAAACATATCATATCGTTACGCTGATCCATAAAATCCATTAACTAGTTTAAGTTTAATCAAAGATTCTTCAAGCCGCTGGCACACTTACTTATTCTGAACAACAACAAAAAATCCTTATGCATTTTCAAAGGACATGATGACCTTCGCTGATCTGCATTCAAGGCCTATGATGGGGTCATCTAAGACTAACACGCTTGTAAGAATTTAAGTCCACAAAATCCCGGATGATTAAGATGTCCTTTGGTAAGTTGACACATGGGACATGACAGGGATATGGGCTGGCTAGGCTTCATTTTCTCCACATTGAAAAGCGAATTCGCCGCAACTGCATCAGGGCCTGATTTTGGCAGTGGAAGACTTCCACTTTCCAACTGAGACGATTGTGCTGCGAATAGATAAATTTGAAACTCTTAGTGTCCCTCCCTTATACTCACCTGTCAGTACTAAGTTATTTTGATTTTCTGTTATTATTTTCCATATACATATATTTGTTATTTTATTGGTGTGGTTTTCTTGATTTCTTTCCATTTATTTTTTCCGGTGCAGAGTTGGCCGCGGTGGCCTGGGCTCTGCGTCGGGACATGAAGTTTCACGCATGAAGGACGGCCGACTCCTGGCCAGATGGGCCGATACCTGTTCCTCTTCTCTTTTATTGCGCACGCCCCTACACTAGTGCAAGCGCTGTTGTTGCCTGTTTTGTCTGGCTTATGCACCTGTAATAGTGTGCGTGACTAACTTACGGCGCATGGGCAAAGGTTGTTGTTGCCCTTTTCGTGCGCAAGCGTGTGGCTGAGCAAAGTTTTTGAACGGTCGTCGAACTTTTTTAATGCACACGCAAGTGCACCAGTGCATGTTTTGTTATTGCCCTTTTCGTGCGAGCGTGTGTTAAGCAAATATGTTTGGACGGCCGTTGAACTTTTTATTGCACATGTAACTCGAGTTGGTTTATGCCCTTGAGTCCTTAGGGCTCCGATTTATGTTTATGTGTTAAACATACTTTTTTTTTATACCCTTTACTGTTGGAAATACGTCTTTTGAATACTCTTTTTTTATAACCTTTCCTTTTGGTTGTTTATTTATTTTTTTTTTATATACGTGTACGAATTTTGTATAACCTTTTTTTATGATTTTATTAATTGGTTGATTTTCCCTCCCTTTTTTAATTTTAACAAAGAGATAAAAATATTGTCATTGTTGTTAATATGTGTTCATGTAGGCAGATGCGGTTAGGTAATACCGATGTTTGGACTCACCCGTCTCTTTCCGGTCGATGCTTGGTTTTATAGGTTTATATCACTCACATGTGCTGTACTTATCCGCTTGTCCGCTAAGCTCCTTAGTTTGCAGATTACGGGTGACGAAAAATCCACAAATTGGGATCCGTCCGTATCTCGGTGCTAGCTTCGCTGTGAATCCTTCTGCTGCAGATTTTACCGTTTATTAAAATTATTATTTTTTTTTAAACCTGCATCCCGCGTCATGACTCTTTCACCCGGTAGCGGCGTCCGTCGCACCACATATTCCAGGAAGTGCAATGGCTTGGTCCGAGGTGTCCGTCGGCTGCCTCTCTGATGAATTGTGGCCAAGCCGTTGGCGAGCACATTTTTTGCATCCACTCATATGATGAGCATGGACTTGTGAGCATTGACAACTGTAGCGGATATTCTTCTCCGGACCAACACTATCATCTTTAAATTCTACACAACTGTCGCGATGCATTTTGCGGGATTCAACTTTAAATATAAATTAAGTATTGTGGAACCCGAGAAATTTTGTCGAAGATTTGTCGCAGTGCATGGTTTATGCTATGAGCCAGCTTTCGCACGTGGTCGGTGATAATTTCTCTTTCATGATAACTCTTTACAGCGACACACACCACCACCAGGAAGAGCTTCCATCGTGGGATGATGTATGTAAGTTGCTCTCATTTATTATGAGTCGCGCTTAAATACAGTACAGTATAATGTGAGTACAAAAATGTGCCACTCTTTAAACCCGAGCAATTATACACTGGACTCTGAAAATATCAGCCACACTGCTCAGCAGACAAATAGGTTCGCTTTGTGTATTTTTGTTTGTTTTATTGTATGCCTGATAGTAATATCAAATACTTAATTATAATAACTATCAATTATAGATAAATAGAATAGGATCATTTTATATTCCTATTATTAGTAGGAACTTATATCAACTTACAATAATAAGCATAATAATTCTTGGCCTTGGTATAGAAACCCGGCATTACACTTGGAAAGCAATAAAATAATTTTTTTTTGTGTTAACTTTTATTAATATATATTTTTTATTATAAGCCTAAAACTACTTACGGATGTTTGCAGATCGATTTGATTTAGAATAAAATTGTGTAAACAAATCACAACAGACAGTGTTCACCCGTTTGAATATTGGCATTTGGCATTTTTGTTAATTATATTGTCAATATTGTTTATGATTCGGAGCCAAATTTATTTAACAGTCTATCTGCAAACATGCGTATAAGCTATAACCACCGCTTCTGTTTTTCCTTTATTTCTATAAATTTCTAATTGTATGAATTTATTAATCGTGTCAAATTATGAATTAAATAAGGCTTTCGTGGTTTGATTTTGAAATGTATTGATTTTTTTATTGTGTGGATGACATGCAACTCCTGATGGAGGTAGGATAGCTGCCGTAGGGCTTCCCAAGGGATTCTGCTTTTTGCAACAGCCCGCAGGATCACGGTAGGGTGGGCGAGTGCACCAACACGGTAGCATCACAAAGAAAAAAGAAAGGATGACCCCATAATTTGAGTTATTTGATCCCTCTATTACTTTTTATCTTTCTTCTTTCTCATGTCTAAGGTTTGTCTTCTTCTACGCGAATGATAAATATATATAACTAATAACTGGGAAGCAATTTTAATACGTCGGTTGTCCAATAATAACTCACCCCTATAGCCGGCGAGCTTCAGCCAAAGTAAGCGCGTACTCCGAATGTTTTAATGGCCCATCAGCCTCACGTTGTTCATTACAACTCCTTGTCGAACTGTCCAAATTACTCCATCCACAACTTCACAACAACAACGTTGAATCGTATTTTTGGATAGACTCCACAACCATCATACACTTGGACAACTTTCGTAGCCAATAGAGTTGCCAAAATAATGCAACCAACTGACACAGGGACTTGGTCACACGTCCGTTTAGAATTCAATCCTGCAGATTTGGCTAGCAGAGAGATCACGCCACAGATGGTGACAAGGGCCAGAACGGTTTCAACTTAATGTTGCGCTTTTGCCGATCACGGTATTGGATTCCAAAGATCAGAAACTTAATAAAGCCTCTGATCAATTCATGTATCATCATCATCATTCATTGTTTACAAGAAACGGCTTCAAACCCAACTCATGGGTGACTTACCCATTGAGAGATCCAGACCCTTAACACACACTGGCGTTGACTTTGCCGGCTCTTTTGATATCAAAATTCTCCCAGGCCGTGCTGGTCGAATTACAAAGGGGTATGTATGTTGTTTTGTATGCTTCAGTGCAAAGGCTATACATTTGGAAGGCACCACCGACTTGACGGCTGAAAGTTTTCTCGCCGTCTTTGCACTTTTTGTTTCACGACTTGGATGTCCTCAACAAATGTATTATGGCAACCGGAAAACGCTTCCAGTGTTTCTAAGGTCCTCGATTATGATTTCCTTGAAGCTACAAGAAAATGCAAACTATCCAATTACATTAAATTTATCATGGCATTACTATGGGAAGCTTGAGTGAAGAGTTTCAAGACACTCTTCTGCAAATCCACATTTAAATCCACGTTCGAAGACATTGAAGCTTGTCTTAATTTGAGTCAGATTTCTCCAATGTCCGACTTGTTAGCCCTCAGTCCAGGGCATTTCTTTTCCGTCTGTGATCCCGACATCACAAAGAATGCCGCATCTATCCTAAACCGCCAGAAGGCTGTTAACAAACAGATTTGTTTCCGTCGGAAGGAAGAGTACTCACAACACGAGGAGTCATCAAAGGATCAATTATTAAACTCGTCCTTTTTCTCCGTGATCCTATAAGCGAAGTACAAAATCTTAGAACTTCGCCAAACTAACAGAACTCCATTAAATTAATAATTAATCCAGTGCGTGTTTTTTGTCCCATCATCGTGCATTTGTTGATTTGAAATTCATCTTCGTTATTATCCAGCTATATTCTAAGAATGGCTACTCGTACGCAGCATCCCCGCAATTTGGAAGACAGACGTGCCCGAGGAATGAACTCCGTCCGATGCCGAGTCTGTCGAGGAATTCACGCCCTCAACAGATGTGAACTCTTCCTGAGGCTAAATGCCGAGAAGCATCTCCGGGCAGTCTTGGCTAGCAACTACTGCCCAAACTGTCTTGCCCACGAGTAATCCGAGCACTTATGTCGCAGCAGCGACACTCTCGTGTTTGCAAAGGCGAAGCGTTGCTTCAAGTCTGATACAATTGAAATAAAGATTATTGTCGGAGGCAGCAGCAGCCAACAATTAATTAAGCAAAACATCGATTAAAAATGTAACGTAGTTTGTAACGTCATTGCGCGCCCATTCCTAATCTTTGTCTTTGCCTTGCACCTGCAAATTTAGCTAATTCACTCTCGCTTTAACACTCGTCGGTTGTGCATTGGCAAAAGAGATACGCGCATCATACGATAAATTAAATATATAAAACATTTAATTTGTCAAACTAAATACAACACACGCACTAATGTAAACTAAACGTGAATATTACAATACATGCAAATAGAGGAAATATTGTATAAAAAAGAAATTAAAATAAATCATACCCCAAAACAAAATGACTCAATTCGCAAATAGGTGACCGCAAAAAAGCGCCTCCTCTAAACATTTGGTGACCCCGACGTGATTTTTTTATTTTAATTCCTTTATGTGTTGTGTCGTTTAAAGTGCTAGTGAAAGGTTATTAACTATCGTGCTAATAATCATTCTAAGCGTCTTCTGCATAATTCGATGCAAAGACCAACAAACACGCTTGCACACACACACACACTCTCATATTTTCGCTCTCGTTTTCATTACGCGCGTTTACTCTTTTTCGACTCCGTTTGCCCGCTCACATTCTTACATTCGCATATGCTTTGTAGTGCGCTTTCCAAGCCAATTGATGTTTATGCCTAAAACTAGGCCACGTGGTTCAATTGCCAAGCCAAGCTTTTCCTGAGCTTTTGCCGATAAATCATCACGTCGAGCCACTCACAGGCTTGGCTAGCCAAGGATTTTAATCGCCACGGCAGTGGAATTCTGTCTTTGAAAGCGATCGGTTTGGCCTGGGGCCACCGTCTTGGACTTCAGTTTTTTTTTCGTTCTCACCTCGTGGAGTTTATGAGAAAAAAAAAATATACGTGACGGTGAAAAATCGGGATTAACCCAAGTTGTCTTCCCAATCAATACATGAATACGGTAAAAAAAAAACTATGCAATTTTTTTTGAAAAAAAAAGTAATAAACTTTTTTTTTGGTGAA
Organism: Drosophila nr. perissopoda 5 BK-2023a; assembly: GCA_035044105.1. NCBI lineage: Eukaryota > Metazoa > Arthropoda > Insecta > Diptera > Drosophilidae > Drosophila > Drosophila nr. perissopoda 5 BK-2023a. The sequence continues at coordinate 69,368 of JAWNMK010000197.1, read as the reverse complement.
GAAATAATATTCACTTTTTTTTGGGGTGAATCGTCGCTATAAGTCAACCTATGGACCCAGTGTACCATAATAAAGTTAAATATTGACTACCAAATCTGGAGCAAAAGTACGGCTGGAGGAGAAATGAGACAGTGCACGGCCTCGCACAGCCCCACGAGTTCGCCGGTTCCGTCGGCGCAGTACAGTCACCGCTGGATCGCGACTCCACTGATTGCACATGAACATATCGCTTGAAGATCACATGATCACAAAAAAAAAATTGACTTAGAAAAAAAACAATAAATGTTTGAAGTTACACATTATAATATAAAAATCACAACAACAACAACAAAATCTGTAAGCCAATAACAACAAAAAATGAAACGCAGAAAAATATTGTATTTTTTATGAAAGCTAAAAGCGTCAATATTGCAAATATTGTTTACCGAAATATTTATATACATACTAGCCCATATTTCCCGTGAATTAATTTTTGTTGTTGTTATAATTAATTAAGAAAAAAAAACTCGCCGAACTTATATTAGTATAATACCTCATGTAAATCTAAAGTAGTCCGCAAACAACATTAAGTGAACAATAACCCAATAACCAATAAAAGAGCTACCGGCATTAAAAATTTTGAAACTAAAACACCCTTCCCAATAATCCAGAGCCGCCACCAACAAAAAATCTTTTGGATGTAGATATAAATCAAGTAAGTGCATCTGCTCCTTAATTTTATAATTGATTAAAATTTTATTGTCGGTGGATTTTTCGACTTTAGAGAGTGCGAAAATTTAAAGTAATTTGCACGTGCACAAACTCTCTTAAAGTAAAAAAGGAAGAGAGTCAAAAACAAATATATATAACTTGCTCAGCTTTAGCCAAGCAGGGAGAGAGAGAGAGCTTATCACTCCCCGATAAGATCATTGAGCGGAAGCTGAACGGGCTTTTGAAAAGCTGAGCGAACATACTAAAAACACCATAAAAGTATGCCGCACGTTAAAGTCGAGAAATCCCTAAATGCCTACTGAAATGATTTGAATGTATAACCATAACCAATAAAAAGAAAGTTTAATTTGAAAATATAAACAAATAAATAATTGAATACATATTAATTTTAATATTATAAAAGAGCTTAATATAAAATGAAATAAAAAGAAAAAAATAGTAATATTAAAATTATATATATAAGTACAGTGGCGGACAGCTTATTAGGCACAGAGTCAAAGAAAACAAGTAATTGCCTGCCATAAACTAATCATTAATTATTTTTCAAAAATTCCAAAGACCGATGGTACAGGTACAGGTATTAACCACCTAAATTAATATATGACCCCAATACACTGGGGTTTCCCCACCTGCTAGGTAGGATTATGTAAAAAAGTAGCCTATTTTCTTTGACTCTCTGCCGAATAAGCTGTCCGCCACTGTAGATAATGAATATCATATGAAAAAAATTTTTTTTTGTTAGCTAAATAATGGAATAATGTTGTTTGCGCGAGTACACATGTTTTTAGTATTTTCTCCGATTAAGGAAACATCGTAAATACACAAAAATATATTTAAACAAATTAAGTATACAATTTAAGAATAAAAAAAAAAAAAATATTATCAGATATATATTATATAAGCAATTAAAATAGGATTTAACATTAATTTTTTTTTATTATTATTTTTTTTTGTACCACACCAGAAGTAACCAATTATAAAATAATGCACACAAGTAAAATATTGAAGTCCATACTAGTTGTAGAAAAATTAAATTAGGAGTTAGAAAATAATTACGCTTAAGCAAAATTGAAAATAAATGAATTTGGTAAATAGTTTATGATGGAAATGAATAAGTGAATCTTTATTTTTGGGGAGTCATGCAACGCACAGTAAATAGAGAAGGACTTGAATAGTCGTTGTGTTAGGGATCCTCTGATAATATTATGATTAGGTGCCGGAGGATCATGGTAGGGTGGGCATCGGCTGCGGCAACTACACCAGCCCAGCACACACAACGACCGGAGAGGAGTGTCGCCTCCATATTTAAGGTGATAGATCGGTCCACTTCCCCCTTCCTCCTTCCTCCTTCCTCCTTCCTCCCTTCCTATTTTCCTCCTTCCAGTAATTGGTCGAATTTATCCCGCACGCGATTTTTTTTAATTATTACTTAGCACAGCGAGCCAGTAGCGCCAGGGAATTTCAATGGAACCCCGACCACCTACCAACCATACAGCCGGAGCCAGCGCGTGCACCCCCTCTGGAACGCTAACCCCAACACCAGCTCGAACACTAGTTAAATGCTAAAGCTTGTACAGTCAACTTCTTATCTGTAAATCGCCCAACAATTTATTGGTTGCGCTGTGCCAAAACTTTCGTTAACGCAGCGGTCAGTCAGCGGTCAACCTGTACTTGCCGTTAATTTCGTCTGCATTTCGTTCGTCCGTTATTTCGCGAACAACATACATTCAAACCTACGTTCATATTCGACAGTGCTGATCGCGTGAGTCAGTCGTGACTAACAATTGAAATGGCTGAAAACGAATCGAATTCAAATGCGGCTCCTCACTCTGACTTGGACTTTTACAAGGCAAAGGCAGAATCAGAAGCTGGCAACTCAATGCATTAAATTCGTTCTTAACCACTGAGCAGCTGATACAGTTCGATGAAGCTGAGTTGCAGGCTAGACTGGATTTAATCAGCGAAATGCGCTCCAACTTTGATGCCGCACAATCCAAACTTGAGAAGCTTAATCTTATGGAGCTGGCCACGGACGCAAGGTGGCAATTGAACCAAGTCAGCTGCGAGGTGACATCCAACTTACTCGTGAACCACAATCTGCGTAAGGCTTCGATTCTCCATTCTACAGCAATCCGGAGTAACCCGAACGAGCTAAATGGTAGCTCAAGAGGCGCAGCGCGTCTCTCTAGATTACCGCAATTCGAACTTCCACGTTTCGGCGGTGCATACATCGACTGGCCCGATTTCTTCGCTATGTTCAACACTGTCGTCGGCCAAAATGAGGAATTAACTAAAGTGGAGAAGTTTCAGCATCTTCGATCATGCCTGGCAGGACCTGCTTTGGAAGCGATTCGCGCTTTCGAACCAACGGAAGACAATTACGACAAAGCCATGGAATTGTTAATAAATCGTTTTGACAATAAATTGTTGCATTTTCAGGCACACGTACGTTCCATATTCAGGCTCTCAGGTGTGGAAAAGGGCTCGGCGACCAGTCTGCGTCAATTGAGTGACAGTGTTAATTCACATCTGCGCGCGTTGCGCGCAGTGGCCTCTGCTGACGGCATTGCAGATGGTTTGCTGATTCACCTGATCACATCCAAATTGGATCAAGCCACGCAGGAGAAGTGGGAGGAAACATTGCCTCTGAAAGGGCTGCCAAAATGGACCGACATGTCTACATTCTTGGAAAGGAGATGCCGCATGATGGAAAACTTAGAATTTGCCATGGTAACGCACACACCTGGCAAGCATGTGGGAAAATCGTATGTACAAAACCGTAATACACTAATTGTTAACACCGCTCAATCTTGTGTCTTATGCGAATCTGCTGATCATCATCTGCTAAAATGTACACGATTTGTAAATTTAACTCCCACTATTCGCTATAGAGAAGCTAAAAGGCTGCACCTCTGCATTAACTGCCTCCGCAAAGGGCATGGTCTACAGCAATGCAAATCCGGTCACTGCAAGCATTGCCAACAGAAGCACCACTCATTGTTGCATATGAACACAAGTTCTACTGCATCTCAGCTGCCCGACACAACGCGTGCATCACCTGTTTCCTCATCCACATCGCCACCTAGAGCCCTGAAACACCACGAGAACGATTACGTGCTGCTCGCAACGGCTATCATACTTGTCAGAAATCGATCTGGCACCTTCGTACCTTGTAGAGCTCTGCTTGATTCAGCATCGCAGCTCAACTTCGTCACCACTCGTCTCATCAACCAGCTTCAGTTGGAAGTACGCCGCTCGAATATGTTGGTATCAGGCATAGGCGAATCCTCTCTCTCGCTCAACAAAGCAGCTGACATTGTTGCACAATCAGCTACTGGCTCATATCAAGGATCATTTTCTGCAGTCGTAACGCAAAAGATAACTGATTATCAGCCTCACTTGACATAAATACCACCGGATGGAGAATACCCAACAACTGCCACCTCGCTGACCCGCTCTTCTACAAAGGTCAAAGGATCGACATGCTAATTGGCGCTGGCATATTTTTCGACTTGCTTTGCGTTGGGCAAATTCGTCTGGCAAATCATTTACCCACGCTTCAGAAGACCAAATTAGGCTGGATAGTTTCTGAAGGCTGTGCTATTCCCAAAAACTCATCTCTAGCTGCAGCGATCAAGCATTCGGAATCGGAACCGTTGTTCGATTTAGTCAAGCAGTTCTGGGAAATCGACAATAATTGCTGCGCTACAGACATGCCGTCGGAAGAGGATACTGTTTGTGAGCAATTATTTCTCCGCAATTATTCGCGTCTTGAATCAGGCGAGTACACAGCTCGGCTCCTTGCCAAGGATCGCTTCGATGCGCTTGGGGATTCATACAATCGTGCCCTACGGCGATTCAATGAACTCGAATCGAAACTGGCCAAAAATGCATCTTTAAAGTCGCAGTATATTGCCTTCATGAACGAATACATTGATTTGAAACACATGTCATTAGCATCCAAGCAATCTGCTGTACCTCAATATTTTTTGTCTCATCATTGCGTGCGGAAGCTTGATAGCACCACGACCAAGTTACGAGTCGTTTTTGATGGCTCCGCAAAAACCACATCTGGACTCTCTCTAAACGATTTATTGTTTGCAGGACCATCCATACAACCAAAGATATTCACCACATTACTTCGATTTCGATTTTATAAGGTTGCCTTGTGCGGGGACATCTGCAAGATGTACCGCTGCGTTCGCGTGACTCATCCAGACCAATACCTTCAATGCATCCTATGGCGCGACAAGGCGAGCGATGAAGTCCAGGTATACACCTTAAACACCGTTACAAACGGAACAAAGCCTGCGGCATTTCTAGCTATTCGAGCCATGCAACAGCTTTCTCACGACGAAGAAAACTCGCTACCCCTTGCGAAGGGGTCCGTTCGAAGGGACTTCTAGGTGCGGACTCCAAAAAAATGGTGAAGTTCGACGATGGAACCGATGTCAAGAAGGCCCTGGGTTTGGCTTGGGAGACTAATTCTGATAATCTTCTATTCAGACCGTCGTCTACTCTCTCCGGCAACATTGTAACAAAGCGTACAATATTAGCCACAATCGCCAAATTCTACGACCCCCTCGGGTTAATATCTCCTATCATCATGAAGCTTAAGATATTCTTACAGACGCTGTGGAAGGACAAACTCAATTGGGACGAAGCCCTTCCTCAGTTTCTACACTCTGCCTGGATTGAGCACATCTCCCAAATAGCCGTAGCTGATACGCTCAAATTTCCTCGCCTTGTTCTACAGCGACACTTATCATGGGAAATACATGCGTTCTGTGATGCAAGCCTAGCCGCATACGGCACCTGTGTTTACGTGCGATCAGAAGCGCAGGGTGCCTACTCCACTCGTCTTCTATCCTCCAAATCAAGAGTTGCACCACTAAAGACGCTTACAATTCCTAAGCTGGAACTAGCCGCTGCGCATCTTCTATCAGAGCTCGTCTCCAACATCGCTCAATGCGCACCGCGCCCTTGTCGGTTCTATTGTTGGTCTGACTCGACTATTGCACTCTCTTGGATTCGCACCAAGGGGATGATTTGGAACCACGTTCCTACCCATTTGAACCCAGCTGACATATTATCGCGTGGCTGCGGAGCACTCGAACTTTTGGAATCAAATCTTTGGCGTGAAGAACCTGCTTTTCTACGCTCATCTACTGATGATTGGCCGCCAGACAATCCTACCCGCTCAGATCTGCCCGAACGTCATCTTCATGCCTTAATTCTAACGGACAAGCTTGACATATCGTTCAGATGCAAGTACCAAAACTCTTTTGGCAAGATGCAACGAGTCTTTGGATACATATACAGGTTCTCTCAGCTCAAGACGAAAGATCAAGATCGTTCCAAAGGCCCACTTACAGTCGAAGACATGCTCACCAAGAAGGCCGTATCATCGAAATCAAAGCTTATATCGTTGAATCCGATTATGGACAGCTTCGGATTAATTCGCGTTGGTGGACGTCTTCAGAATTCGTTTTTGGATTACGAGGCATAGCACCCAATAATTCTGCCAGCTCAGCACCCCGTCACCATCGCCATCATCGATCATTTTCACCGCCAATTCCTACACAGTGGACCACAAAGTTTGCTGGCCGCACTTCGATAGCGATTCTGGCCCATTGGTGGTCGAAAAACCGTGTCAGCAGTCATCGGCAAATGCATTCGTTGTTTTCGAATAAAGCCCAAGCTTCTCGAGCACATCATGGCACCGTTACCAGCAGATCGAGTGCAACCAGGCCGCCCATTCTGCACAACTGGAATTCATTTTTGTGGACCATTCTTTACAAAGTCAGAAGTCAGGAACAGGCCGCCCACAAAGTGCTACATATCCATATTCGTTTGTTTTGCCACCAAGGCAGTACATTTGGAATTGGTTGAGGACTTATCAACCGCATCATTCATCACTTCATTAAAGCGATTCATCGGCACCAAAGGCAAAACCAATTCAATCTGGTCTGACAATGCAACAAATTTTGTTGGAGCGCGGAATGAGCTGAACGAGTTCCGAGGCTACTCTTTTTGAGCGACCCTCATATTAAGGAGCTTTCGAACTCTTGCCTTTCGATTGGAATCAAATGGAATTTCATTCCGCCTCGGTCTCCTCATTTTGGTGGTTTGTGGGAGGCTGCGGTAAAATCTGCCAAACACCACTTCTATCGCGTCGTTGGAAAATCTGTCCTCACATTTCATAAGCTTCGTACCCTTGTATGCGAAATTTCTGCAATGTTAAACTCACGACCTCTTTGTCCCATTTCAGAGAATCCAAGCGATCTAGAAGTTCTCACTCCTGGGCATTTTCTGATTGGAACTCCATACGCCACAATCGAAGAACCCGACATAACGCATGTCGACATCAATCGCCTAAGTCGCTGGCAGCGCGTATGTCAAATGCAGCAGGCATTCTGGCGCAAATGGAGCACCAGCTACTTATCATTACTGCAAGAACGCTCAAAATGGCGCTCAGCGACGCCTAACCTGAAGATCAACTCAATAGTGGTCCTGAAGGACGACAACGTGCCACCCCTGCAATGGCGTCTTGGCCGGGTCGAGAGCACTATTACTGGAAAGGACGGCGTCTCGCGAGTTGCAATAATCAAAACTGCAGCTGGCACCGTCAAAAGAGCCGTTGGCAAGATCGCTGTGCTGCCCCTTGTGACCAATTCGGTTGAAACCTTTGCACTTCCAACTGGGGAGCATGTCGGAGGCAGCAGCAGCCAACAATTAATTAAGCAAAACATCGATTAAAAATGTAACGTAGTTTGTAACGTCATTGCGCGCCCATCCCTAATCTTTGTCTTTGCCTTGCACATGCAAATTTAGCTAATTCACTCTCGCTTTAACACTCGTCGGGTGTGCATTGGCAAAAGAGATACGCGCATCATACGATAAATTAAATATATCAAACATTTAATTTGTCAAACTAAATACAACACACGCACTAATGTAAACTAAACGTGAATATTACAATATATGCAAATAGAGGAAATATTGTGTAAACAAGAAATTAAAATAAATCACACCCCAAAACAAAATAACTCAATTCGCAAATAGGTGACCGCAAAAAAGCGCCTCCTCTAAACAATTTTAATGAAGTGCAAATTACCTTGTAGTATTATTTTGCTGTGTTGGAACTGAAGCTATCAAAAAGCTGATAGCGCAAACCAATTTATTGATATCAAAATGCCTTTTGCCAAGTTTGGTCACTTCTTGACTAGCCATGGAAAAGAAAGATAAAATATTAAAAACAAATTACTGGCGTTGATTAGAACATTATTTTTTCAAACAAGTCTTAAAAATGTGGATAATCGATAAATAATGTGTCTTGTGTGTGCTAAGAGACCTTTATGACCAAATACCTATATGATCAAATATTATGCCTAAGGCTATGCTATAGTTTTCGTATACCAAGCCGAGCAGGGTTATTACGGTGCAATACTCCTTGTTGCCCCATCTCCATCTCGCTCCGTCAATTGCCTTGGCTGCAATATCTACGACCGCCTGGATTGCATCGACGGTAGAGCGGGCTTTTCGAAAGCAATATTTTTTCTTCTATTAACTTCTCCAGGACCTTTCCCGCTGTATCTAGGAGGCAGATAGGCCTATATCCTTCTGGGTCTTCTATCGGCTTATCCCCTTTTGGCAGGAGGATTAGCCGCTGACGTTTCCATTGCTTTCGGAATACTCTGTACGAATACTGCGGGCAATTCGAGTAGGCTACCGCAAATACTTCGGTTATAGTGCGGACCGCCAGCTTCAATGCCATGTTAGGGATTCCATCTGGTCCCGGGGCCTTTTTGTCACCAATTCCTCTGACTGCCACCAATACCTCTTCCGTTGAGACTTCCTGAACAAGCTTGGATCGCAGAGTTGGATTTATTCCCTGTAGCCGTGGGTGCTGGGGGAACTGCGTCGCCACTATGTTGGCTAAAGCCGTAGGGCAAGCCACCCGAACGGTCTCCTGGCTGCGGAACTTTTTCTTGACCACATTATATGCGGTTCCCCATCAGGTGGACTCAGCTTATAATGAATGGCCAAAAGATTAAAAACACAGCTGTACACAGATACCTTGGCCTAAACTTGGGTAGAAGACTTACTTTAAAATGTCATGTATCGTATCTACGGCCAGAGCACATAGTGCTGCCAAGAGTCTTGACTGGATTATTGTCAGACGCAGGAAGATTGACAAATCCTGTAAAATTGTTATTCTCAAACAGCTCGTAATGCCTATCTGGCAATCTATCTGTTGCCTCAGCTACTGAATTCCAAAGATTAAATGACATAACAGAATTGTTAGATTTATTGCTGAGGCTAACAGATACACAACAAATGCGAGTATACGAGAATTATACAATTTAAAGTGTTGTGATGAGTTCTATCAACAAGCGTGTGGAAGATTAGCAAACTCGCTTAGCACCCATTCGAATGAGGAGTCGCAGAAGCTCATCCTGGCTTCGTACAATCCGGTCAGGCTTCTCTGGCCCAGATATTCAGTCCAACTTAAGGGACACGTGGCTCCTCTGCAACAGCAGCTGATATTGCAGAGATGCCCCTTGCAACACTTTGTGCATCAGACACTGCTACCTTCTCTGCTTCGGCTGGAACAGGAGGAACGGGCACGAGCAGAGGAACTCGCCTTCTAATGCAGACGTCAGCGCGCATTAAGCATTATGCAAGAGAATTCAAAAAGGGCAAAATTACCAAATTGAGCCGCTTATCCGGGATCAGCCAATTCAAATCCAGAGAATAATTCTTCCACCTCCAACGCAAGAAGAGTTAAATTGTCCGCTCACTGAAGATCAAACTCTGGACTTGCGTCTTGCTGCACTCCAGCGCCAGTTGATTCAGGACATTGATGAATCGCTATTAGCTGAACAACACCGTTTTGATGAGTAGTGCAGACGTGGTTCTGCTGCCTCACTGGATCATCCATCTTCTCCCTTGCCCCATGTGGAATGGGAGCGAACGGCGCACCCTCTGGCGATAAGATAAACAAATTAAAATTGGATAACTTGCTTTACGGCGACCCCGAGACATCGTAAGCCAGATCCAGATCCACGTACAGGTACTCGATTCGCATTCGGCTCGTTGTTTGCTCGACGCAAATCGTTTGCACAGATATCAATCGATGCCGCATTTTGGCGCCAAGGCCCAGCAGACGATTTGCTTATCTGCGGAATAGAAGTTGACTTCAGAATTTTGCCAACTTGCATAGTTCGCCAGTTGCCCAAAGTTTTGCATTGATCAACTAAGTCTGGTGGACACAACAAATTATTCGATCTTATAGTATGTAATAAGTCGCTTGTCGAGTCCCTAAAATATTTGTTTCCGCCTAAAAAGGGGCAATGATTTGTGGTGTTTCGCCTTTAGCGCCATTTAAGAGCGAGAGGCTTGAGCTTTCAAAAGAAAAATAAATGATTAGCGAAGAAACCCAAAAAAATTGTTGAAAAACGGGGGCAAAGCGAATTTTTGGAAAAACGAGAGTGCTTAAGTTCTTTGGACTTTAAACAGATTCTTTTCTTTTCAAGCCCTTGAACGAACAAGTTGTGCGCGGTCCAAACGAATTAATATATAATAAAAGGAAAATATAAAATAGTGGCAAGTGATTACTTATAAATAATTAGTGCAAATAGGAGAAAACCCTACAACTGCAGTAAGTTGTAATAGTTAATTCATTTTGTTGCCAAACCAGTGGCCAAACAGAAAATTCTTTTTCTATTTTTGGTAATACAGCCTACGCTGCAGCAAGTGCGCCGTAACACGTGTTAACCATCATTGCCTATCCCAGAATTTACTAAGGGTAAATAATTTAATAACCAGTCAAAAAGAAGACACTAGTTAAATAAATGTTTTTTTTTAGAATGGGCAGCTAATTTATAGCTAATTTATAGCTAATTTATAGCTAATTTATAGCTAATTTACAACTAATTTACAATTAATCTGTACTGGATTAATTTGTACTTGGTTAAGTTGGACTAAATTAACTTAATTAATTTGGACTTATCTTTGAATGGGCAAATCTAAGCTGTATTAAGCAACGTGCTTAAGCCTCAGTAAGATCGTCGTTGCATCACCCTAATTGCTAATTACTAAGTTCGCATTGCGCAAAAGAGCCGCTCTTAAAAGCAATCACGGCGAGCGCGTTTTTTGCTTCCACGCATATTTCACCACAAAGTTGGTCGAGCGACGTTGGATGGGCGAACGTGAATTAAGTGCATCAGTGTGCTTGTAACGAATGAGGAGACTGGACGTATAGGAAGGGACGGGCATGGACAGCTGTAGCGGACATTTTACTCTGAACAAACATCATCATCTTTAGCTTCTACCCAACTGTCGGGATTACTAACTGCTGCGGATAATTCTTGTTGGACCAACCTTATTGGCGTCAATAAAAATTTATAGTGGTCCCAAACAATTTCCTTTATTTTTTTTGTGTTCTTTGTCGAATAGTGTAAATTATTTATTTACGCGCAATTCATGCATAGATAAACTGCATGCATGAACTGCCGTTATGTGGTGCTTAATCTTGCCGTTATGCATAGATAAGGAAAACAAATGTGCGATCGGCGAGTTCAAGCAAACTGCTTAAAGTAAATTACACTCAAATTAAAGTTAAATAAATGAAAAAAAGAAAGAAAGGAAATTGAATCGGTACCGTGTGTTTAGGAAGTAATTATATATACCTAATACTAATAAGTAATTTTTATTTAGAAAATGCATGCGGAAATTAAACACCCAAAAATTTGTCGCAGTGCAGAGAATATGCTGTGAGCGAGTTTTCGCCGAGGTCAGGAATAATTGCTCTATTACATGATTACAGCGACACCAATACCAGGAAGTACTTCCAGCGTTGGACAATGTATGTGAGTTGCTCTCTGTTATTATAAGGAGCTTTTAAAAACAAAATGATCATAATGTGAGTAGAGACTAGTAGACATTGGACTAGTAGAATATCAGCCACACTGCGCAGCAAACAAATAGGTGCGCGTGTTTATTTTTGTATGATAACTGCTATCAATTATATCTATTTTTATATTATATATTATATTATATATATTATATATTTTTATTATAAGCCTAACATTATATGCGGGTGTTTGCATATCGATTTGATTTAGGACATTGTATATATTGGCATGCCCTAGTTGAATTGATGAGGCATGTCTCTACTGCTTAACAGTTGCAGAGAAAAAGTGCACTGATCAACCGGCATTTTGGGTCAATTATCCACCGGCATTTTTGGTTAAGTACCAACCGGAATTTTTATAAATTATCTTACCAATATTGTTCCTGATTCGGAACCAAATTTATCTATCAATCTATCTGCAAACATGTGTTTACGATATAACCCTCGCTTCCGTCTTTTGTCATTATATCTATAAATTCTTAATTTAATGAATTTATCTCCCGTTTATAGAAAAAATGAAGATTATGAATTATATATGCCTTTCATGGCTTGAATTAGAAATGCATTGATTTTTCTTAATGTGTGGATGACATGTAACTCCGGATGCAGATAGGATAGCAGGCGTAGGGCTTCCTAAGGGATTCTGCTTTTTGCATAGGGCCGCAGAATCATGGTAGGGTGGGCGAGTGCACCAACATGGTAGCACCACAAAAAGGATGACCCTATAATTCGAATTATTTGATCCCTCTATTACTTCTCCACTTTCTTCTTTCTCACGTCCATGGCTTGTCTTCTACCTTCCTTTGATGTTAAAATATAGTACGCGAATTATAAAATATAATAACTAATGCTAGAAAGCAATTTTAATTCGGCGGTTGTCCAACAATCACCCACCCCAATTGCCGGCGAGCTTCAGCCAAAGCAAGCGCGTACTCCGCACGATTTAATCGCACATCAGCTTCACGTTGTTCATTACAAGTAATTAGTATATAGTAATTAGATAGTTTTTATATCCCACTTGAATATATCGAAATTGCATTAAAATATGTAAAATTAACCAGAAATTTCTTTTAGCCATACATAGAATATATTTAAAGTACACATATTGTGTAAATAAAATGTATTATGCGTATTTAAACTTCATACACACAGATTTTCGTTTTTACTCCGAGTGTGTAGTCTAAATGTTATCATTGTACAGTATCACTCAAACCAATCAGACGATTGCTACTTTTATAGGAAGTTGATGTAAACAATTCAAGTCAAACTGGAAGTTTATATGTTATTTTGTTTGCAGATAGGATGGTGCAGTCGAGCCCTACAGTGTTTAATCTATATACAATGATGTACATATATACAATGATATTCCGCTACACTCCTTTCGGGACTAATAGCATCAGTACTGATTCTAATATTAGTTCATCAAGAACATGTGGTTCCGATTCCGGTTTGACATCCTGATATACATTTATATATATATGTAGTTTTTTTGCGAATTCGAAAAAAAGCTAAAATGTAAATATTGTTTTCGTTTGTTTAGTCCGTCTAAGATTATTTACCTATGATAAATGGCTCATCAAACTAATCTGAAATATGTCATGAAAGACCAGGAGAAGAATGGTGATTCCTGCAAGGTAAAGAAACTGCGCGACTCGGCCTTTCCAGACTCCGCCGAACAATTTCGCACGGACGGTGTTTGGGCTACTTGGCCTGTTCCGCCTGTTCGGCCAAGCTAATTTAAATATAACTGATATTCGTCTTACCAGCCGTTTTTATTGTTTTTATTTATAACTTGTAATGGTTCGCTTCTCGAGCTTATGTCTGTTTCCTCCTAAAAATTGACAATCATTTGTTGCGTTTCTCACTTAGCGACATCTATGAGCGAGAGGTTTGAGCTTTCCAAAAATTGTTGAAAAACGGGGGCAACGCGTTTGGAAAACGTGAGTGCTTAAGTTCTTTGGACTCCAGACAGATTCTTTTCTTTTCAAAGCCCTTGAACGAATAAGTTGAGCAAACGTATTCACATAAAAAAAAAGTAAAATATTAGTTTAAAGTTTTTAAATAATTATTAGTGTAAATAGGCGAAAAACATACAACTGCAGCAAGTTAAAATATTTAATAAAATTTGGTGCCAGCACGTAACACGTTTCAATCATCATTGCCTATTCGCGAATTTATTAAGGGTAAATAATCAAATAAGTAGTTTCATTAATAACCATTCAAAAGAGGACACTATTTTAAATAAATACATTTTTTTTAGAATGGGCACTTAATGTGGAGTTAATCTTGAATTTAGTTGAATCGTTAAAGGCGAATTTTCACTGTACTCAGCAATGTGCTGTGAGGAGCCATATAAGCCTCAACAAATAAATTCATGTGAAATATACATTTATGCTATATGCGCCCCTCACAGTAACTGTATATCAGACGGAGATCCGACCCTGATTGCAGTTGCGGCGAATTCGCTCTCTTTCGCCCTCTCTCTTTCTCACGCAGGTTGTCAGCCATATGTGCGTGTCTGACACACATGTCCATCAGGACATGTCAAAAAAATAGTCAAAAAAAAAATAGTAAAAAAAAATATAAAATTGTAAAACAAAAATATAAAAAAAAAAATTTCACCGTTATGGTTTGAGGAGTATGGCGAGCGCAATATCGCAGACATAAGCTGGCGCCAGCAAATGGTAGTGGAAAATTACCAAAAATCACGCCACCGAGACGATCACGTGATTCTTGGTACAGTCGCGACAAAAGGCTGCGACGCAGGCCTATAAAAAGGGGGTTGCAGCACACTGAAAGGCAGTCAGAACCCATATGAGAAGGGGAAACTCTGTCGAAACAGAGTCAGAGTCAAAAAAAATCAGAGTTCAGAAGCGCGGAAGCTCTGCACAAAACCTTCGCGAGTGCAACCAAAGTAAACAACAAGTGAAGTGTGAATATCGAACAGGACGATACACACCTAAGGAGCATCACAGGACTCGAGGGCAGCCCCGAGGACGAATATCAACACAGGACATTGAGGTCCTGAAATTAGTGAGAAGTGTAAATCCTTGCCACGCTTGGGTTGTAGTGACTGGCGGAATCTGCAAAAACCTACGAACCGAGCGAGACCGAACCTGTGCTTAGGCAGCGCGTACGCAGAAGTCGCAAACTTGCTTAGTTGGTGCGCGAATTTACCTGGAGCAAAACTCTCGCGAACAGGTGAACTCTTCGAAGCTGACCAAGGGCTGCAATGAACTGTTATAACATCCAAGTGCCATCTACACTACAAACCAACCAGTGCAAACCAACCGGTGCAATTGTAAATATAAATAGTAAAATTAAATAAAATCATATTTAATTTAATATATATAAAATCCAATGTGTTGTTAATTATCGCATCGCGATCAAATATAAATTTGTTGCGCGAACCTGCAGCTCGACTGAGTTTAGCTAAGCCGAAAGAATAGGTTCGTTACAGTGCTTAAGCATAGTTACATATATATCGCATTTGCCTCATGTTCCCGGCGGAGATGCCTGTCATAAGCTTTTTGGCAAATTCGCATTTGGCAAATGGGCATTAAAACTCTCACGGCGAGCACATTTTTTTGCATCCACTCATATGATGAGCATGGACTTGTGAGCATTGACAACTGTAGCGGATATTCTTTTCCGGACCAACACTATCATCTTTAAATTCTACTCAACTGTCGCGATGCATTTTGCGGGATTCAACTTTAAATATAAATGAAGTATTGTGGAACCCGAGCAATTTCCTTTTTATGGTTAGTTTGTGAACAGTGTAAAATAAACATTTAAGTGTAATTCTACATGCATAATCTGCCGTTATGTTGTAATGGCCCCATAGACCATCAAATGCCAAATTTAAAATTGCATTTAAATGTTTTGACACGCGCGCCAACGTCAGCTGGGATATAAGAGAATGAAACCATGATCGATTGTTATCAGCTGTTAACAGCAGTGCGGGCTAGAAGCTTTTGCTTCTTAGCTCTGGTTTCCGCCTTTTCTGTTCGAGGTTCCGAAGCAAATAGACGCATCCGTTTTAAGCCGGCGAAATTGAAAATTTAAATCTTGTGGCACAAGTGCAGAAAAAATCAACTCCACATCCTGTGAAGCCATCCACGGCTGAAAGTGTATTGGAGTAATCTAAGTGATAAAAACCGACGAAACCTGTACCTGCAAGGTTATGTTGTGAATAATGTTGCATTCGTAGAAAGTTATCGATAGCGGCAATCGAATACCGCCACATTTTTTTTTTGCGATAGCACGGCTGTTTTTTTTTTGTCTTTGTGGTTAGGCCGAATTTTTCGTACGACACGAGGAGACCGAAACGTTGCGGCAGGTCAAGAAAAATCTTTGGGTGACGGCGAGGATCGTAGAGAAGCGACAACACGTCCTTTTTGTGCTGTGTCCCGTTGGATTGTGGCGTAAGTGGTCTGACAAGTTTAGTGAATGCTTACTAATGCGTGTTATATGTGTAGGTGGCCAACGGCAGTCACACCGGCGTAAATTTTGGGTGTTTTCTTAAATCTGGCGGCACGCAGCTGGCCGCACCAGCAAGAAGAATTGTTTTGGATCGCCGTTGCCGCCGGGCCATCAAACTGCGAATTGCGGTTGGGTTGACCACGGCACCGCCGGGAGTGCTGCCACAAGAGATTGATGTCTGCTCTGGCGGCCACCCAGTGCATTTCTCGACATTCGCCGGAGGGGAAAACTCCTGTGCAGCGGCACGGCCAGTCCTTATTCGATAATTCACGCGGTGAGTGCGTTCCATGAAGGAACGGGGGTCGTCCCGCCCACCACAACCAAAGCCTTCAGCAACGAGAATATAATTATAAATATACATATGTATAAAATCCATGTTAACGCAGACGTAGTGGCAATAAGATTTTTCGCCACTTTGTGAAAAGCAGTGTGTCTGCTCAAAATGTATACACAAATTTTGTTGTATACCTGATTGTATTTATGTGGAAAGTACCACCGAGGATACCTGTCAATATCCTCATTAAGAACAGGTGTAAATGTGAAAACATAGTTTGTACAGTTCCTTTTGTTCCATTGCAGTCTGTAGACGCAACTATTATTTTTTTTTTATATTTAGCTAGCCTAAGCCGATTTTTTTTTGTTTTACCCACTAAGTATAATAGTCAAGAAAAACTGGCAATGCGGATTTTTGCCAAACGATAGAGTAAAGCGTCATCATAAACCCCCCCAAGGAAAATTTTTTATTAGAGCTCTAATAGGGTAGGGTATTAGATAGGGTATTTTTTTCCTTTCTTTTTAAACCTTGTTTGTGTTTGGCAAGCCTCCAAATTCAATCAGAAAGTGAAGGGCCAGAAAAATAAAATAAAAAATATATATATATATTTAAATAGTTGATTTTTCTGTGATAAGAAATTAATCAATAATGAATGTCAATAAAACATAGAAATCAAGAAGAATGAATAGCGAGTAGATTTGTTTGGGAGGGGAGAACCACCGGGAGTATGGAGTAGATCGATCGCGAACTCCATACAGAGGGCGATGAACCCACAAAATCTCATTGGTTCATTGCAGGAAGGGCGGGTACGTCGTGGCCAGAAACACCAGGCCGGTCAGCTGTTTCGTTCATTTGGTGTGTGCATGTAGGGTGATATGTAGTGTTGTGAAGGTCCCGTATGTTTTGAAATTTGTACCGTCTATGGGCAGGGTTGGAGTTACCCACCTCTGAGAAAGCTGAGCTAGCTGAGGTTGCCCACTGTCAACAAATAGACGCGTAACAATATGGCGCCCAATTTAGAAAGGCTTTTTGGGAATCATCAGGATCGCGAGAACGGTGCTAAGCACGAAAGTTCGAACGGTCAGTCTAAACGAGATGATCCCAAAAGCAAAAAAATAAATAATTTGAAACGGCGAGTCCTCGCAGTACGGATGGCTACTCCGTGTGCCGTATGAAACCGCGACTTACAATTGAGATAGTGTTCTGATTGTAATTGCGCGGCGGAGACGACACTAGGAATACCCTGAAGTGTTTTGTTTAGTAGCGTAGGCTTTTGTTAAAATTAATTAGAGGATGCACGTGGTGGTGGCTTGTCCGTTCAGGAATGAGCAGGGCAATCGCATCGCGCACAGGTTGAGGGAGTCGGTCCATGTCGGTATGTCACTCACGCGTTGGTAGAAGGCAGTGAAGTTTGCGACCGGTCGTGACACGGCGTTGAAGATTTTTTTTTATAAAAAGAGTAGGATGCACGTACTGTTAGTGGATTGTTAATATTTTCGTTATGTGTGTTTCCACTCATTTGCGTGTCGACAGCGGGTTCTGTTTGGACAGGGTGACCCATGGTACGACAGTTACGTAGCCATGCGCTGCATCCTGCCAATAGATCTCGAGTTGATAGGCAAATTTGATCGGAAACGTACCAGGTAAGAGTGATTCAACTGGGGACCGTCAGCATAGCTGACGATCGAACCAGTTAATATCATTCAAGTAAATTTTGTAAAAATGTTTGTTAGTTTGAATGTGAACAGTTGGTTAACGACGTAGGTTGGAATGGCGATTGATACCGGCACCGATGATTCTCCCTTACAGTTTAAGTTTGTATCGTGAGAGTATTTATATCTGTTTATTTCGTACTGTGGTGGTTATTTATTAGTAGTTCGTCGATATAGATAAATAGAAAGTAAGACATGACGGGAAAGGGAAAAAAGGAAACGGACGCGAGTCATTCGTATCATTTGCGGTCAGGAGGGGAGAGTTTCGGACAAGACGAATCGTGGGCAAGTGAGGGAGCAGGAGCAATGAGGGGAATAGGCTTGGCGAGGTCTCCAGTAGCTCCCGCCACGAACTTTAATTTGCCACGGGAGGACGGAGATGTGGTCGAACGGCCTGAGGCAGCGATCGATTCGGAGGTAGTGTCCGCGATAAACGTTGCGATCCTCCAGGCCCAAGAGACCTACAGAAAGTCGACGGAGTCTGGGATAGTGCAAGTTTTTCGGGAGGAACTGCGACTCGGGTTCCAGGAAATGATGAAAGCCATCAATGATATCGTTCGACCATTGCCAACTCCCGTGATGCGAAGCCAGACGTCGACGGCAGCAGCTAGTTCTGAATCTGAACAGCGAAAATCAAATCAGGGAGCGGTCCCGAAACAGCACACGACCGCCAAACCAGCTCCAAAGCCACCGTCAAAGTCGGAGAGGCCAAATACCTCGAGTGGACTGAACAGCGGGCGTGAGTGGAATTGGCGCAATCCACGCACGAATGATAGGCCACAACTGAACAGACGGAGTGGCGATTATAGGCAGGCACCCAGGGCTAATGAGAATACCGGGGCTGAGAACCGACGTCGCCCGAACTTTGATAGTCATCTGGGTCGACCATTTGCGAAAATGGATAAGTGGGAAGTGTCGTTCGACGGCTCAAACGACAGAGGGTCCGTGGAGGATTTCGTGTTTAAGATCGAATATCTGAAGACACAATTCCAGTGCCCTTGGGAAGAAATCATCAGGAACTTCCACGTGTTGGTCACCGGGCGAGCCCGTGAGTGGTATTGGCTACATGTCAGGCAGAGACCTATCCGATCGTGGGAGGAACTGCGTAAGGCTCTCCTCACAAGGTTTCGTGGCAGTTGGGACGACGTAGACCGTATACAGGAATTGAGGCAGCGACAACAACTCCCTGGAGAGTCAGTTAATGACTTCATCCAAGCTATGATGAGTATGGCATCTCGTTTGGAAACTCCGCTTCCAGAGTCGAGACTCATTAAGCTAATAAAAAAAGGCCTGAGAGAGACGATAGGGCGGTACATCTATGCCATGGATGTATATTCTGTCGACCATCTCCGGGAGGAATGCAACGAGGTTGAGGCAAACTTAGGGCAACGTAGTTCTACATATAGCAGGCAGACGAAGTATACGGGTCCAAGTAAGAACGTCAGCGCTATGTGCGACGAACCCGGTGAGGAAGTCGAGGTCGAACCGGAGGTCGAAGAGATCCGCGAGAGACCGAAAAACTCGAGAACGGGGTGCTGGAACTGCAGCCAGCAAGGACATTATTGGAGGGATTGCCTGAATGAACAGCGAAAGGTCTTTTGCTACCACTGCGGGCGGCCAAATACCGTTGCTCCCAAATGCCCAGAATGTTTGGGAAACGGCAGAGTGGGCGTGACCAGGCCGGGAGAGGTGCGCCCACGAATAGGTCACACGGAATGATTGAGAACACTTCAGTAGATAGTACGATTAGGATAAATGGCAGCGCTAATAGAGGCATAAGGCACCTACCCTATGAAGAAAGGATAAGGGCATATATAATAGCTAGAAATAAGATTTTTGAAAAACGGATGCTTGAAGGCATGCGTATCGTAACTCGTAGAGTAAAGAAAGCACGCGAACGATTTTGGAAGCGGCGCGTAGTAAGGAAACAAGTAGTGGAATCGGTGAAGAGAGGCGAGTGTCGGGATTCAAGGGTGTTTGCCGAAATCAGCATTGGAGGGCAGACAATCGCTGGGCTTTTGGATACCGGTGCTTCTGTTAGCATTTTAGGGCGTGGCTCTCGTGAGTTCTTAGATGGGATCGAAGCTCCAGTGGAACACTATGTGTCCAATGTAAGGACAGCTTCGGGTGAAGATCGTTCCATCATAGGGCGAATACGCACTAAAGTCAGGTATGGGGAAAAGGAGGAAAACATGATTTTTTACATCTGCCCGTACCTCGAGCAGAAGGCATATCTCGGTATCGATTTCTGGCGAGTTTTCGGATTAGCTCCTGATGTATTAGGACCCGTAGAAGCACACTCCTCGGTTGAATCGATCAGTAAGAAGCCCGAAATAGTGGGGGAAATCGAGCACTATGTAGATGAGAGATCTCAAGAATTAGAGGTAGATGCTTGGGAATTGAATCCGGAACAGCAGAACCAATTAGAAACGGTAAAAGCGGAGTTCTTGGCTTTTGAAAATGTCGGGCTGGGGAAGACGACCGTTCTAACCCACAAGATAGAACTGGTTGAAGGGGCTATTCCGGTGAAAGACCGACACTACCCGTTGTCCCCGGCGATGGAGGAAGTTGTTTGGAGTGAGGTGGACAAGATGTTGGCCTTGGGAGTTATCGAAGAAAGTGATAGCCCGTGGAGTAACCGCACTACAATTGTGCGAAGGCCGGACAAAAACCGTTTTTGCTTGGATGCTCGCAAGCTTAACACTGTCACCGTCAAGGACGCTTATCCACTTCCATCCATCGAGGGGATTCTGTCGCGTATCGACCAGACCTACTATATTTCCAGTGTGGATCTTAAATTCGCATTCTGGCAAATAGAGTTGGATGAAGGCAGCAAAGCATACACGGCTTTTACTGTGCCTGGTCGTCCGCTCTACCAGTTCGTAGTAATGCCCTTTGGATTGTGCAATGCCGCTCAAAGACTTTGCCGTCTTATGGACAAAGTTATACCGTCGCAGCTCAGATCCAACGTATTTGTGTACTTGGATGATCTTTTGATTATAGCTCCGGATTTTGAGACGCACATGAGTTATTTAAAAATCGTGGCACAAAAACTTAAAGAGGCAAACTTAACGATAGGGCTAAAAAAATCTAAGTTCTGCTTTAAGAGCCTGAAATACCTCGGATTTATAATAGGGGGAGGAACTCTGAGGACCGATCCGGGACGCGTTTCCGCTATTCAGAGAATTCCCAATCCCAAATCCGCAAAGGAAGTGCGCAGTTTCTTAGGGACAGCAGGGTGGTACCGTCGGTTCATACAAAACTTTTCAGAAATGGCAACTCCGTTGACCGATGCATTGAAAGGGGGCAAGAAGGGGAAGTTCAAATTGAGCGACGAGGCTTCCGAAGCGGTACGCAGGTTGAAAGAGGCGCTTACCTCTGCTCCCGTACTAGTACATGCGGACTTTTCGCGTAGATTCTACGTCCAGTGCGATGCTTCGGAGTATGGTGTTGGGGCTGTACTGTTCCAAGTTGATTCCGAGGGGAATGAACGACCGATAGCGTTCTTCTCCGCAAAAATGGATAAGCACCAAAGAAATTATTCCGTGACGGAGAAGGAATGCCTCGCCGCGGTTTTAGCTGTCGAACGCTTCAGGCCTTACATCGAGATGATGCCATTCACGGTGATAACAGACCACGCGAGTCTCAAATGGCTTATGTCCTTAAGAGATTTGAATGGGCGCTTGGCAAGGTGGTCGTTACGCCTGCAGCATTTTGATTTTCAAATTGAACATCGGAAAGGGCAAGACAATGTTGTCGCTGACACGTTATCTCGATGCATAGCTGACCTATCGCTTGACCTGAACCAATTGCTAGGCATACAAACGGTAGAATTTGAGTCGGCGGAATACCAGGAGTTAGTGGCAGAAGTTTTGAAAAATCAAGACCAACTAGCAGATTTGCGCGTCGAGGATGGACTACTGTACAAACGAACCGGGTTTGAAAGGATCGAAGATGAAGTCGAAGGCACTCTGTGGAAGTTGTGGGTACCGGAATCCCTGACGTCCACCCTTATAGAACAGGCTCATAGGGACGCGAAAGCTTCTCACGGGGGCATAGCGAAAACGCTGCACTTGTTGCGTAGGCAGTTTTACTGGCCTAAAATGGCGAATCAAGTGAGAGAGTACGTGAGGGATTGTGTGGTGTGCAAGGAAACGAAAGCCCCGAACCACAGGATGCAAGTGTCCATAGGACAGGAGGTGAAGACGGAAAGGCCTTTTCAAAAGTTATATATTGACTTTTTGGGAAAGTACCCGCGTTCAAAGAGAGGTCATGCCTGGGTCTTCGTGGTCGTCGATCACTTTTCGAAATTTACGTTTCTGAAGGCCATGAAGAACGCTACGGCGGACAATGTCGTCGAGTTTCTCGTGCACGAAGTTTTCTTCAAATTTGGCGTCCCCGAAACCATCCATTCGGACAACGGTCGACAATTCGTTTCCAAAAATTTCGAAAATATGGTCGAAGCTTTCGGAATCATCCACATGAGAACGGCCATATATTCACCACAAAGCAATGCAGCCGAGCGGGTGAATCGAACGGTGCTTGCAGCAATCCGCGCATACTTAGAGCAGGATCATAGGGAATGGGATCACTTTTTGCCCGAAATTGAGGTGGCGATGCGTAATGCTGTCCATTCGGCAACCGGGGTGACACCATTTTTTGCGGTGTTTGGACAGCACATGTTCTTGAATGGGGCCTGTTATAAGCTCGCACGGAAGCTGAGATCTATGGGCGAGCACGCCATCTCCGGTTTGGGTACGCAGGACAAGATTCGGGTCGTGCAAGAACAAGTAAAGCTGCATCTGCACAAGGCGTTTGAACGCAGCCAGCAGCAGTACAACAAGCGGGCACGGAAGTTCCACGCTGTAGCCGGACAAGAGGTTTACAGAAGGAATTTCGTGCTCAGCGACTTCAGCAAAGCCTTTAACGCGAAGTTCGCGAGGAAGTTCCGGAAATGCCGAATCGTCAGAGCCGTCGGAAACAACGCCTACGAAGTCGAGGACAAAAACGGGAGGTCTTTAGGCGTCGTCCACGCTAAAGATCTCCGATTTTAAGTAGGGTGTAGCGTGGGTGTGGCCTACGTTGGGCGAGGTTCGCAGAGGGCAACCGCCTAATCCGCAAGGGAATGCGACGACAATTTTTAAAGTTCAAGCCGGCGCATAACTTTAAATTGCCGTGTGTTGTTGCATTCGTAGAAAGTTATCGATAGCGGCAATCGAATACCGCCACATTTTTTTTTTGCGATAGCACGGCTGTTTTTTTTTTGTCTTTGTGGTTAGGCCGAATTTTTCGTACGACACGAGGAGACCGAAACGTTGCGGCAGGTCAAGAAAAAAAAAATCTTTGGGTGACGGCGAGGATCGTAGAGAAGCGACAACACGTCCTTTTTGTGCTGTGTCCCGTTGGATTGTGGCGTAAGTGGTCTGGCAAGTTTAGTGAATGCTTACTAATGCGTGTTATATGTGTAGGTGGCCAACGGCAGTCACGCCGGCGTAAATTTTGGGTGTTTTCTTAAATCTGGCGGCACGCAGCTGGCCGCACCAGCAAGAAGAATTGTTTTGGATCGCCGTTGCCGATAGAGTAAAGCGTCATCATAAACCCCCCCAAGGAAAATTTTTTATTAGAGCTCTAATAGGGTAGGGTATTAGATAGGGTATTTTTTTCCTTTCTTTTTAAACCTTGTTTGTGTTTGGCAAGCCTCCAAATTCAATCAGAAAGTGAAGGGCCAGAAAAATAAAATAAAAAATATATATATATATTTAAATAGTTGATTTTTCTGTGATAAGAAATTAATCAATAATGAATGTCAATAAAACATAGAAATCAAGAAGAATGAATAGCGAGTAGATTTGTTTGGGAGGGGAGAACCACCGGGAGTATGGAGTAGATCGATCGCGAACTCCATACAGAGGGCGATGAACCCACAAAATCTCATTGGTTCATTGCAGGAAGGGCGGGTACGTCGTGGCCGTAAACACCAGGCCTGCCAACTGTTTCGTTTATTTTGTGTGTGCATGTAGGTCAATATGTAGTGTTGTGAAGGTCGAGTTTGTGTTTCGGATCTGTGCCGTCTATGGGCCGGGTCGGAGTTATCCACCCTGAGAAAGCTGAGCTAGCTGAGGTTGCCCACTGCCGTGTTACAATAATGTAGATTTTTTACAAAACTAATTTTTGCCCGAACATGATTTTCTTGTTTTTTTTTTTGTTAAGCTTGAAGACCCCATCCACAGGATTTGGAAGCACCAAGGCGGTGGAAGCCTAGGCTACACGACGATATTCGGACAGTGCAGCATTTTGTGTGTTTGTTCATAAAACCACACAAAAGTTTCCTGTCTTTTCATCAAAATCATCAAAATCACTAATTAAAATGGACATGTAAAATACCTCAAAAAAAAGAAAAAGTTACATATAAAATAGTTATAGAAATGATAAGTAAATCGATAAACAAATAATCCAGTGTGGTGAAAAAAAGGCAAAAGAAAAAAACAGATTTAAAAGTTTTGCCGCTGTAAGCGCAGAATTATTTAGACATCACAATAAGCAACAGTGGTTAAATAATAAGAGTAAATTTTTTTTTATGTTTTGCAAACCAATTCAGTTCGCTGTGAGTGAGTGAAAAACCCGTGGACAAAGTTCACGAAGTGATATACAACTATATGCAACATTACAGTTCAAAATACAAGTCCCTTTCAAATAGCCCATTAATAAACTCTGATCCCAATGTTAAGTAATTTAACCAAAAAAAATAAATAAAAAAACTCAACCATCGAACAAAAACAACGCAGTCTATGAGGAGGCCTTCGTCGTGGAATAATTGGGGTGAGTTTTGTGTTGTTGGTCCTACGGCAAAGACCAGCGCAGGCTTTTGCACGCGGACGAGCAACAAAAAGGGAATAACGGAGAGAGTGAGAGAGAGAAAAAGTGAGAGCGAGCCGCGTCAGCGTTGATCATATTTCAGCTCGAAAGCTCTCGCACTCTCTTGTTTTAATACTGAGATTAGTTGGTCCGTTTAACTGTTGCCATTTAATTTTAATGCTGCTCTCTTTTTTGCTCTGTGCTCAGAGTTTTTGTCTTTTTTGCTTTGACAAACATTTAACGTAATACATTTTCATAATGGTAACTAGAAATTAGATACATGCCTATTACTTTATACATATGTTTATGTGGGATATGTTGAGCCAGGCTTTATCAGCTGGCTTAACATAACCTACGATCCACATCATCTCTCTTTCCAATGCAACCTGCTCTCAGCGCACTCAGCGCTGTTAGCAGCCCCTATACAGCGCACTCAGCGCTGTTATCTTAACATAAAATGCTAGTATGTTAGCGTATGTAATGAGTTGTAATCTCGTGGAACAGCCTGCCAACGCAAGAAGCTTAACTAATAGTGAAATAAACGTGAAATAAACATATATAGTGAATAAACACACCCCGCTGCCTTTTATTGAAGGAAGAGAGAAGCAAAGGAAAAAGACGCCCCCCTACATTTTCATGGTCCTTCGAGCCGGATTTCAGAGCATTTTCCTCAGCTCGCCCCAGCTCGCATCGGTGGATTTTTCCCAGCAACCACTCCAAACACATCCAGATAAGTACATCCAACGTACTTATATCCAAAATACAGTCCGCTGAACTGCCAACTACTGGCCTCCATATTTGCAAATACCAAAGGTATTAACTGTCCGATAATTGCACGTAGAGAAAAGTGCGAAAAGTGTGAAGTGAAAATTGTCTCCTAAGTAGCCATTTTTTGCGACTATCCAAAGTCCAAAGGGCTCACAATTTCACTTTCGCAGACTTATATGTACATACATACATAAAGCCACACACTCTTTTTGATGACACTAGTGCAATTATTTTTCATATACGAATTAAGGTAAACATTAATTCGCACAGCAGACTCCGCATAATTTTGCCTGCTGCATTTTCTAAATTACAGTTAAAAATATATCCAATTGCATACAAACATACATATGTAAGGTTCTTTGCCGTACACTGCACACCATATACATACATACATACACGAAGAAATATAACAATATAACAAAATAAAAGAATAAGATTTGGCCGCATCCACAAACACAAAGAGATTAATAAAATAATAGACGGCATAACACAACAACTAATCACAATTAAATTAATTGCAAACATATGTATGTATGTAAACACTCCCACCAACAGTGACGGCAAAAAATTAATACAATTAACGCGTGATATTTTCTCATTGTTGTTATTCACATTATTGTTATTGTTATTTTGATAATAATCCGTCAAACATATTATTTTGTGTTTTCATTTATGTTATTTTCCGCTGACTTTAAGTGCATTTATTGATTTGTCTCTCCGCGTCAATTGCACAGTCAGCTGTTTTTATAATCACATGCCAGCACATCCAGGGCTGCAGTGATATAAAAAATATTTTTTGCGAGATCACTATTCCGACTCTTCACAGTCACGATCATTATCGCTAAAATAAAAAAATTAATATCACAAATTTCCCGTCCGAGTGTTCCGTTTCCACTCGTTCCAAAATTATAAAAAAAAATATTTTTTTTGTTTTGTGTGTAAAATTTCCTGCTTCATTCTCTGAGTATCTATATCCATACATATGAGCTCAGAGAACAATTCCCAGAACAAGAAGCAATTATCCGTTCCTCCACAACGCGATATCACAAGTTCGGCCAGTCCGCAATCGTGTGCCTCCAAGAGACCATCTCCAAGGTCGTCGGCTATAAAGGTCAAAAGTGACCCAACTTCTACTGGAAATATAAAGCCTGTTAAATCCAAACAGCTCATTCCGAGGAGTCCGACAGGCACACGCGCTCAAGTCCGTACAATCATTAACTCAAGAAAAATGGCTTTGAACGATTTTATTGCAATGTCCGATAGACTTAGCCATTATGAGGCTATGATCAATATGCCATCCTCCACACCTCTAACCGTTTACACACTCGAGATCCGACGAGACCAAATCCGTTCCCTATGGGAAAAGGTCGAGAAGGAATACGAGCTGTGCTCAAAAACTGCGATCCAAGGGGAAAGCAGTGACGAAAGTGCGATCAGGGAGAATAAGTATTTCCATTGCTATTCTGTCTACGAACGCTGTGCAGCTCAACTCAGTGAGCAAATTGCACAAGCTGCGGCTGCAAGCAGGCCGCAGCCAGCTCCACAAGCACCTCCGATAATGCGAGGCTGCAGACTTCCACCAGTCGACACTGAAGTTTTCAGTGGAGACTACCTCCGGTGGCCTACCTTCAGAGATCTGTTCACAGCAGTCTATATAGACAATCCTAGTCTATCCCCGGTCGAAAAGCTGTTCCATTTAAATGCTAAGACCAGCGGTGAGGCGAAAACCATAGTTTCCAAATCCCCGCTTACGAATGATGGCTTTCAGTCAGCGTGGCAAAACCTGACTGAGAGATTCGAAAATAGAAGACTGCTTGTGAACAATCAACTCAAAGTTCTGTTCAATCTTCCATCCATATCCCATGAGACTGGAAGTTCCATCAAGGACCACCAGAGCACCATCCAAGGGTGCCTGACCGCGCTAGAACTAGCCAAGGTCAAGACTGACAATTGGGACTGTTTTCTGGTCTTCCTATGTTCCTCGAAGCTCCCAAAACTGACTCTATCATTATGGGAGCAATCCTTACATAATAAGTCAGAAATTCCGACTTGGGACGAGCTCAACTCATTTCTATTGGAGCGATACCGCACCTTAGAAGCGATCGAGGACATGAAGCCAACCTCAAGCACACAAATGCCACAAAGACCTACCCGCAAAGAGGGTTTCTCCAAGGTCAACTCCTTTGAAAACAAGATTTCGGTCAAGTCCCAATCGTGCAGGCTATGTACCAAAGAGAATCATCCGATTCGCTTATGTCCGCAATTCCTCAAGATGTCTGTCAAGGACAGAGCTGCTTACATAAAGCAGCAAAAATTGTGTTTAAATTGTTTTGCGAGAGGCCATCTTCTCAAAGACTGCACAAGTGCACACAGCTGCTTCACGTGCAAAGGTCGTCACCACACACTCCTTCATCGTGGCGACCCCCCTTCCTCAGCAGCCTCCGCAACAGTTACTATTCCGAGTAACCCTCAAGAAACACAATCATCTCCACCAAGTCCGAGAAATGTTCAAACCTATTTCTCTGCAAACACACAAGGTGTCTTGCTTGGCACTGCCCTTATAAATATCTGCCATGCAGGTATCAAATATAAGGCACGTGCATTGCTTGATTCGGGTTCGGAAGCAACCTTCATCACCAGTAGGTTGTTCAACCTGATCAAGCCTCCATTTCAGCCCGTTCAAGCCCAAGTCAATGGCTTAAACCAAGCTGTCGCAGCCAAGCCTAAGAAGTTATGTCACTTCCATATAGGCTCTCCAACAAGGCCTCGAGTTCAAATTGAGATTTCGGCCTTTGTACTTCCACATTTGGCAGGCAACCTGCCATCGTACTCAATTCCTGAGAACACGTTGAAGGACCTGCCAACTATCCAGTTGGCTGACCCGACTTTTTCGAGGAGTTCGCAGATTGACGTGCTACTAGGCGCAGATATCATCCCGTCCATACTGCTCGGCGGCTCCATTCCAAATATTTGTGGGACACTGCTAGGACAAGAATCAATCTTTGGATGGATTCTCACAGGTCGAATAACACAAGGCAGTACCACATCGATTTCAGCTTTCACAACAAGAATTTCCCGTGATCCGAAACCTCCATTAGAGGATCTTCTCACAAAATTCTGGGAGGTGGAGGATCTTCCTTCGAGTCCTATAAGAGACTCAGATTCTATATGTGAAGAGAATTTTACCCGCACCACTATCCGAGATGAGAATGGTAAATATGTTGTCACCCTACCCTTCCGCAATCCTGAGCACATCCAATTGGGACACTCAAGGTCCATCGCACTTGCTCAGTTTCGAAAGAACGAAAGCCGTTTAAAGAGAAACATTCCCTTAAAGGAGCAGTACGACTCAGTGATTCAGGAGTATATTGATCTCGGTCACATGAGACAAGTCCCTCACGGTGACACAGACAACTATTATTTACCCCATCATGCTGTTCTCAAACCAGACAGCACCACTACAAAGGTCAGGGTCGTATTCAACGCCTCCAGTCCGTCCTCAAACGGCAAAAGCTTGAACGACATCCTACATCCGGGACCCGTCCTTCAATCTGATTTGACTGTGCAGATTTTGAAATGGCGCTATTTCCGCTACTGTTTCAATGCCGATATAACCAAGATGTATCGGCAAATCTTGGTGGACTCAAAGCACACCCCCTACCAAAGAATTCTTTTCCGGAATAAGCAGGGAGAAGTGTGTGACTTTGAGCTCAGTACAGTCACATTTGGTGTCAATTGCGCTCCATTCTTGGCAATCCGAGTACTCCAACAACTCGCCAAGGATGTCCAAGAACAGTATCCTCTTGCAAGTGACATTATTTCACACTTCATGTATGTGGATGATGTACTTGCAGGAGCCCATTCCAAGGAGCAAGCAATCTCTAAGATCCGAGAACTTCGTAAGGCTCTGGCAAGGTCCGGGTTTCCATTACGAAAATGGACATCAAATGACATAGATGTACTCACGGAGATTCCCAAGGATCATTTACTGCGTGAAGATTTTCTGGAAATCGAGGAAGCCAGCGTTGCCAAAACTCTCGGCATCCGATGGCAAGCGAACACTGATGAGTTCTTCTTCTCTCCCTCCATACTCCCATCAAAGCAATCCTTCTCCAAGCGCGAAATCCTTTCGCAGATTGCAAGGCTATTTGATCCAGCTGGATGGTTAGCGCCTGTAATCGTTCGTGCCAAGATACTCATGCAGGAAATTTGGCTCCACGATGTCGGATGGGACGATACACTCCCAGAAGAGCTGCTTCATCGGTGGCATGACTTCCTCACGTGCTATCCAGCTCTGGGAGAAATTCGGATTCCAAGATGGATAAACTTCGAACCCACCGCAAGTGTGCAGTACCACGGCTTCTGTGATGCATCTCAACGTGCATACGGCGCAGCTCTTTATGTCCGGATAGAAGTGAATCAGCAAGTTCACATTCACCTTCTATCATCGAAAACTCGAGTGGCTCCGATTAAAACAGTCTCATTGCCAAGACTAGAATTGTGTGGAGCCGTACTTCTTGCCGACCTGTCCAGGTCACTCCTTCCACAACTTTGCAAGAATGACGTGAAATCGTACTTTTGGACAGACTCCACAATAGTCCTAGCATGGCTTAACAAGCCATCATGTACTTGGACAACTTTCGTTGCCAATAGAGTTACGAGAATAATTCAAGCAACTGATACGGGGACTTGGTCACACGTCCGTTCCGAGTATAATCCAGCAGATTTGGCTAGCAGAGGGGTCACGCCACAAGAGCTACGTGATAGTCAGTTGTGGTGGCAAGGGCCAGAATGGTTACGACTTCCACAAAACCAATGGCCCTCCTCTCATACTACATCCCTAGAAACAGATATTGAGCAACGCCCAATAAAATCAAATCTAGCCAATTTTCCTCAATCCTTCGAACTTCTGGAACGTTTTTCGGACTTCAACAGAGCGTTACGCGTCGTTGCATACGCACTTCGCTTCATCAAGCGCTGTCGGAAAACCCCCTATGATTTCTCCGAGGATCTCAGCACCAAAGAGCTTTCCGATGTTCAGGATCTGCTCATCAAGTCTACTCAGCAATCGCAATACCCAAAGGAGTATAAGCTTTTGACCAACAAGGAACCAATTCCAGGGACTAGTCATATCCTCAATTTGAACCCGTTCCTCGATCAGACGGGAATCATGAGAGCTTGCGGCCGGGTAAGAGCCTCCAATGCACTAAGCTACGATGAAAGGCATCCCATCATCCTCCCATATTCATGCTCATTTACCCGCCTCCTGGTTCACTTCACGCACCGCATATCGCTCCATGGAGGAAACCAATTGATGTTGCGCCTTATCCGATCACGCTATTGGATTCCGAAGATCAAGAACTTAATAAAGTCACTGATCCACTCATGCAAAGTTTGCATAATTTACAAGAAACGGCTTCAAACCCAACTCATGGGTGACCTACCCATGGAGAGGTCCTCATTCTCCAAACCCTTTACCCATACTGGTGTTGACTTTGCCGGCCCCTTTGATATAAAAAGTTTCACAGGGCGTGCCTGTCGAATAACCAAGGGCTATGTATGTGTTTTTGTATGCTTCAGTACAAAAGCTATCCATTTGGAAGCCACGTCCGATTTGACGACCGAAAGGTTTCTCGCTGCCTTCGCACGGTTTGTGGCACGCCGTGGATGTCCTCAACAGATGTACTCTGACAACGGGAAAACGTTTGTCGGAGCCTCGAAGGCCCTCGATCACGATTTCCTTGAAACGACAAGAAAGTGTATACAATCCAAATATACACAACACCAATTGTCATGGCGCTTCAATCCGCCAAGCGCACCGCACATGGGTGGCTTATGGGAAGCTGGAGTGAAGAGTTTCAAGACACTCTTCTACAAATCCGCAGCGACCTGTAAATTCACATTCGAAGAGCTATCAACACTCTTATCCAAGGTTGAAGCTTGTCTTAACTCAAGACCGATTTCTCCAATGTCAGAAGATCCAACTGACCTGCTAGCCCTGAGTCCAGGGCATTTCTTAGTCGGAGCACCTCTCGTGTCCGTCTGTGAGCCCGAAATCACAGAGAATTCCACGTCTATTTTGAACCGATGGCAACGCCTGAAGGCTCTTAACCAACAGCTGTGCTTCCGTTGGAAAGAAGAGTACCTAAAGGAGCTCCACAAACGAGTCAAGTGGCAATATCCATCTCGAAACATCCAAACGGGCGATATGGTGATTGTCAAGGAAGACAATCTTCCTGCCCACGAATGGCGTCTTGGAAGAATTCTGAGTACCCATTCAGGAGATGACCTTCATGTCCGTGTCGTTGACGTCCTTACAACACGAGGGGTCATCAAGAGACCAATTCATAAACTGGTCCTTTTCCTCCCTGATCCTAGAGACGAAGTAAAATCCCCAAACTTCGCCTAATTAAAGGAAATCCTTTCATGTTGTTTTTTTTTTGGTCAAACGAAATAATAAGCTATTTTCCTTTATTCCATTACAGTTTCGTTTTTTTTCTTTCGTTTTATCAAGGAATAACATGCCTTCCCGAAAAAGTGCTACGACGTTAAATCGCCCCACCTCGAACTCTTTCAGGTGTCGAGTCTGCCGAGGTGTCCACGCGCTGCGGAAGTGCCAGCGTTTTCTTCGCCTTTCCGCTGAGAAGCGGTTGAGAGCAGTGCTCATCAACCACTACTGCCCGAACTGCCTGGCCCACAAACACTCCGAGGGTACCTGCCGCAGTGGTGCGACGTGTCAGGTGTGGCCTTCCTCTCGCGCAGAACACGGAGTTTGGCTGGATGCTGACCGGCAACTGCCGATCCTAAGGCAGCATCTACCTTGATTTCAATTTCCAATGCTGCGCATTGTAAGGGGGGGAGAATGTTTATGTGGGATATGTTGAGCCAGGCCTAATCAGCTGGCTTAACATAACCTACGATCCACATCATCTCTCTTCCCAATGCAACCTGCTCTCAGCGCACTCAGCGCTGTTAGCAGCCCCTATACAGCGCACTCAGCGCTGTTATCTTAACATAAAATGCTAGTATATTTAGCGTATGTAATGTAATATGTAAGCTAGTGGAACAGCCTGAAAAAGCAAGAAGCTTAAAAAGTGAAATAAACCTACATATACGTATATAGTGAATAAAACTAAACCCCGCTGCCTTTTATTGAAGGAAGGAAGAATAGCAAAGGAAAAAGACGCCCCCCCACATTTTCACATATGAATAAACTTTGTCCACAGCAGTGTTCTGAATTGGTTTTAAAAAAATATGTGCTGGAAAAAGAAAGCGAGAAATAATAACGCTAAATAAATATGAAGAATAAATACAATTAGAATTAAAATTAGTTTCCGCCAACCACACTGAGAAAAATATATAGATTTATAACCATACAAAAAAAAAATTTTTTTAAACAAAACACAAAAATTTTTAAGTTTAATAAACAATTGTTGTTTTGGAAACAAATTACACTGAAAAAAAAAATAATAAAATAAAGAAAACATATATATAAGCCAAAAACAAAAACAATAATAATAATAATGATTATAACACAATAAGATTAATAATTTTAATCAACCATTTTTTTTTCTACACTGAAGAAAATTATATATATAATAATGAGAAAATTTTTTTTATAATTTTAATCCACAATTTCTTTTATTATTAGTACAATAAGTATACATAAAGAAAATTTTCTTTTAACAGAAAAAAATATACATCTCAAAATGAAGTAAAATGAAATAATTCCAAAAAGTTAAGTAAATGTAACCACTTAAAAATAACCCAAACAAAATTATATATATATACTCCACTAGTAGTTTTAAGCCTGCAGATTAAAAAAAGATAACAACAATCCATATTGGATATTTAGATTAAGCAACCATGTGAACCATTAATGTTAAATTTGACAACCTTTAGGTTTAGTTTTTTTTTGAGATTTTAAGTTTTTGCATTAAAGATTATAATGTTATGCAGTGACAAAATGAAAACATAAATTCTTTCTTCATCTTCCTAGTCATGGGATCGTAGAAAAATGAGTTGAGTGGTCTTGCACAAGGGGACCTGCAGTCACACTTACCCTTGCAGAAGGTGTGTGTCGAATGACACCGCCGTCGTGACTACCGACGTATCCTTGGTTCCCTTCCTCTCTTCCGCCTTCCTTTATCCCATTTTAGTTTTTTTTCTTTTCGAGTTTATTTTTTTTTGTTTTGTTGAATTCGGATTGACCGGAATGGTCAATTCAGTTAAGGATTTCTCAACAGGGCCTTTAGGGACTTTATAAATTAAAATTCGCGTAGTGTGCCGATATAGGTCAACAAAAACCCCGCCCACATTCCCGAACAGAGCTAGTTCGTTGACGGGTCCCGACCAGTTGAATATTTCCGGCGAGTGGAGAATTTACTATGTTCACTCCTCCCAACTGAACAACCTTCCACATTACTGCTACAGTTGGCCACAGAATTTTTTTGGTGCCCAATCGGGGGACTGGAATTTTTGAGTGACCATTAATGCGCTGCTTAATATTGCCGTTATACGTTATACCGTTATATAAAAAAAAACACATACGCATGTGCAGTTTGGCAAGATCAAGAAAATGGTTTAAATTAAATAACACTAAAATTAAAGTTAGTTTAAATGCAAGATAAAAAGGAAATTGAGTCGGTTCTGTGTAATTAGAAAGGAACATACCATATATTTAATACTAATAAGCAATCTTTATTTAGAAGTGCATGCGGAATTAATACATACAAAGATTTGTCGCAGTGCATGGTTTATGCTATGAGCGAGCTTTCGCACGTGGTCGGTGATCATTTCTCTTTCATGATAACTCTTTACAGCAACACACACCACCACCAGGAAGAGCTTCCATCGTGGGATGATGCATGTAAGTTGCTCTCTTTTATTATGAGTCGCGCTTAAATAGAATACAGTATAATGTGAGTACAAAAATGTGCCAAAGTGTTGCATTTGTTGTGGATCGAATACCGCCACAAAATTTTGTTGCCTACTTCCGTTCATTTGCTTTAATATAAATTTAGCTTACGATTCTCAAACGGTTTAAACTTAGCTTACTATTATTAAACGGTTTAAATTTAGCTAAAGATTCTCAAGCGGTTTAAGCACAAACGTAGTGACATGTTAGATGCAGCAAACCAACGAGGTGGCCCTCAAAAAAAAAGAAGAAGAGGAGGGAGGGCGTGGCCAATTACATGGTGGCTAAGTTCAAAGTGTAGCCACATTTTCTCTCGTATTTTTTTTCTTTCATTATTTTTCCAAAATTTTTTTTTCATATTTTTTTTCCAATATCATTTTTTTTTTCTTATATTTTTTTTCGAAAGTTAAGTGATAGATGTTAAGTTAATCATGAATATAAAAACAAAATCTAGAAAATATTCATATGAAACGTGAGTAGATCCGTTTGGAGGGGAGAATCGTCGGGAGTATGGAGTAAATTGATCGCCAATTCCATATAAGGGCGATGTACCTACAAAAACCACACAGGTACATTGCAGGAAGGGCGGGTACGTCGTGGCCAGATACAGCAGGCCGGCCAACTGTTTCATTTATTTTGTGTGTGCATGTAGGTTGATATGTAGTGTTGTGAAGGTCAAGTTTGTGTTTCGATATCTGTACCGTCTATGGGCAGGGTTGGAGCTACCCCACCCGGAGACATCTGAGCTAGCTGGGGTTGCCCACTGCGAACAATAGACGTGTTACAAAAGTCACTCTTTAAACCCGAGCAATTATAGACTGGACTCTTAAAATATCAGTCACACTACTCAGCAGACAAATAGGTTCGCTTTGTGTATTTTTGTTTGTTTTATTGTATGCCTGATAGTAATATTAAATACTTAATTATAATAACTATCAATTATAGATAAATAGAATAGGATAATTTTGTATTCCTATTATTAGTAGGAACTTATATCAACTTACAATAATAAGCATAATAATTCTTGGCCTTGGTATAGAAACCCGGCATTACACTTGGAAAGCAATAAAATAATTTTTTTTTGTGTTAACTTTTCTTAATATATATTTTTTATTATAAGCCTAAAACTACTTACGGATGTTTGCAGATCGATTTGATTTAGAATAAAATTGTGTAAACAAATCACAACAGACAGTGTTCACCCGTTTGAATATTGGCATTTGGCATTTTTGTTAATTATATTGTCAATATTGTTTATGATTCGGAGCCAAATTTATTTAACAGTCTATCTGCAAACATGCGTATAAGCTATAACCACCGCTTCTGTTTTTCCTTTATTTCTATAAATATCTAATTGTATGAATTTATTAATCGTGTCAAATTATGAATTAAATAAGGCTTTCGTGGTTTGATTTTGAAATGTATTGATTTTTTTATTGTGTGGATGACATGCAACTCCTGATGGAGGTAGGATAGCTGCCGTAGGGCTTCCCAAGGGATTCTGCTTTTTGCAACAGCCCGCAGGGTCATGGTAGGGTAGGCGAGTGCACCAACACGGTAGCATTACAAAGAAAAAAGAAAGGATGACCCCATAATTTGAGTTATTTGATCCCTCTATTACTTTTTATCTTTCTTCTTTCTCATGTCTAAGGTTTGTCTTCTTCTACGCGAATTATAAAATATAATAACTAATGCTAGGAAGCAATTTAATTCGGCGGTTGTCCAACAATCACCCACCCCAATTGCCGGCGAGCTTCAGCCAAAGCAAGCGCGTACTCCGCACGATTTAATCGCACATCAGCTTCACGTTGTTCATTACAAGTAATTAGTATATAGAATTAGATAGTTTTTATATCCCACTTGAATATATCGAAATTGCATTAAAATATGTAAAATTAACCAGAAATTTCTTTTAGCCATACATAGAATATATTTAAAGTACACATATTGTGTAAATAAAATGTATTATGCGTATTTAAACTTCATACACACAGATTTTCGTTTTTACTCCGAGTGTGTAGTCTAAATGTTATCATTGTACAGTATCACTCAAACCAATCAGACGATTGCTACTTCTATAGGAACTTAATGTAAACAATTCAAGTCAAACTGGAAGTTTATATGTTATTTTGTTTGCAGATAGGATGGTGCAGTCGAGCCCTACAGTGTTTAATCTATATACAATGATGTACATATATACAATGATATTCCGCTACACTCCTTTCGGGACTAATAGCATCAGTACTGATTCTAATATTAGTTCATTAAAAACATGTGGTTCCGATTCCGGTTTGACATCCTGATATACATTTATATATATATGTAGTTTTTTTGCGAATTCGAAAAAAAGCTAAAATGTTGTGAGGAGCCATATAGCGATGGCAAATAAATATATAGGTTTATATATTTATGTGTGCTATATGCGCCCCTCACAGCAGCTGCACATCAGACCAAAGTCCGGCCCTGATTGCAGTTGCGGCGAATTCGCTCTCTTTCGTCCTCTCCCTTTCGTACGCAGGTTGTCAGCCATATGAGCGTGTCTGACACACATGTCCACTAGGACATGTGCCGTTATGGTGTGAGGAGTATTGCGAGTGCAATATCTCCATCCATACTCACACCAGCGGCAGACATGGGCTGGCACCGGCAAATGGCAGTGGAAAGTTACCAGAAAATCACGCCACCGAGGTGATCGCGTGATTTCTGGTACAGTCCCGAAAAAAGGCGGCGTCGGGACTATAAAAAGAGCGCCGCAACACACAGTGGAGACAGTCGTCGGAACTCAGACAAGAGGCGAAACTCTGCCGAAATAGATCGAGAAAGCAAAGTTCATAAGCGGAGGCTATGAACAGAAACGACGCGAGTGCAGCCACATATAAAAACAATTAAAGTGAACAACTGTGAGGACCCATATAGCGATGGCAAATAAATATATAGGTTTATATATTTATGTGTGCTATATGCGCCCCTCACAGTAAATGTACATCAGACCAAAGTCCGGCCCTGATTGCAGTTGCGGCGAATTCGCTCTCTTTCGTCCTCTTCCTCTCGTACGCAGGTTGTCAGCCATATGAGCGTGTCTGACACACATGTCCGCTAGGACATGTGCCGTTATGGTGTGAGGAGTATTGCGAGTGCAATATCTCCATCCATACTCACACCAGCGGCAGACATGGGCTGGCGCCGGCAAATGGCAGTGGAAAGTTACCAGAAAATCACGCCACCGAGGTGATCGCGTGATTTCTGGTACAGTCCCGAAAAAAGGCGGCGTCGGGACTATAAAAAGAGCGCCGCAACACACAGTGGAGACAGTCGTCGGAACTCAGACAAGAGGCGAAACTCTGCCGAAAAAGATCGAGAAAGCAAAGTTCATAAGCGGAGGCTATGAACAGAAACGACGCGAGTGCAGCCACATATAAAAACAATTAAAGTGAACAACTGTGAGGACCCATATAGCGATGGCAAATAAATATATAGGTTTATATATTTATGTGTGCTATATGCGCCCCTCACAGTAACTGTACATCAGACCAAAGTCCGGCCCTGATTGCAGTTGCGGCGAATTCGCTCTCTTTCGTCCTCTCCCTCTCGTACGCAGGTTGTCAGCCATATGAGCGTGTCTGACACACATGTCCGCTAGGACATGTGCCGTTATGGTGTGAGGAGTATTGCGAGTGCAATATCTCCATCCATACTCACACCAACGGCAGACATGGGCTGGCACCGGCAAATGGCAGTGGAAAGTTACCAGAAAATCACGCCACCGAGATGATCGCGTGATTTCTGGTACAGTCCCGACAAAAGGCGGCGTCGGGACTATAAAAAGAGCGCCGCAACACACAGCAGGGACAGTCAGCACCCACACGGGAAGTGGAAACTCTGCCAAAGCTCAAGCAGAATAGAAATCGAGTGCCGCGAAGAGCATAAAAACGGCAACAGCATAAAGTGCAAGTAATACCAGCGTGTATCAACCAGGACGATACACCGATTAAGGAGCGTCGAAAGGACTTCGACGCGAAGGACGAAACAACATCGCAGGACATTGAAGTCCTTGGGCTGGTAGATAAAGTGAATCCTTGCTACGTTTGAGTCGTGGTATCAGTGCGAAGCCTGCCACAGTCACAATTAAGCGTGCGGAATCAAGCCTGAAATAGACGGTATACGTGCGAAGCCTTTTGGTTGAAAGGTGTGCCGTATGACAACCTGTCGAACAGTGCGAAGCCTGAAATAGACGGGATACGTGCGAAGCCTTTTGGTTGAAAGGTGTGCCGTATGACAACCTGTCGAACAGTGCGAAGCCTGAAATAGACGGGATCGTGCGAAGTCTTTTGGTTGAAAGGCGTGCCGATGACAACCTGTCGACAGTGCGTGCCGGAACTTGTGCAGCTGGGGCACGGGAAGCCTGAACCCGACTCTTCCGAACAGGATCACTTTTAAAGCCAGACTAAGGCTCCAGTGGACTATCGTCAATTAAGTGCAGTCTAGCACATAGACATAAGTGGTACTGTGAAACGAGACATTAACCAAATAAACCAAATAAACTTAATATATATGAAAAGTGTGTGTTCTCAATTGTCGCATCACAACAAATACAAATTTGTTGTACGAATCCACAGCTCGACTGAGCGTTAGCCCGGCAAAGCATTAGGTTCGTTACAACTGGCGCCCAACGTTGCTGGTTGCGATAATTGACACAATATATATATTAAAAGAACAAAAATGGTTCGTGCGTGGGTGTACAACCTCAAAAAGGAGGAAGTGCTAAAGTATGGAGACGAATTCCAAGTGGAGCTGAGTGGCACACTGGACGTTATGCGTCGACAATTTGGAGAGTGGGTGGACACTCACGAATCCAGACTACCACACAGCACGCGGATTGCGGAATTGGCAGCGATTCACGGCAGAACTTCACCGGCCAAAGATGGCGGACAAGTTGCGGGTGCAAGAGAAGCGACGAACGTGGAGTTCGCGCACTTGAGCGTACCGACAACCAGCGCAGCAGCACGTGCGAGAGACAGTCACCACGCAGTATGGGAGACGTCGGCACCGCAACCATCAAAGAGAGTCTCAATACGCGAGAACACGGCGACGACTATGTCCCAGGAATACCCGAGGGTGGCGAAACAGGTTCGAGAATGGAACTTTCGCTTCGACGGCACCACAGAGCCGCTCGAATTCTTGGAGCAGGTCGAATGGTCAGCGGATACATACGGGCTCAACCTGGATCTGGTCCCCAGGGCCATGCCCGAACTCCTTCAGGGAATGGCGCTGAAGTGGTATGTAGCAAACAACCAGCACTGGACAGATTGGGAGACATTCATCCAGAGTTTCCAAAGATACTTTCTCCCGAGGGACTACTTTGAAAACCTAAAGGACGAAGTTAACCACAGACGTCAGGCCTTGAACGAGCCATTTAAGGTATACATGGTTGAAATGCAGACGCTCATGCGGCCACTGCAGTATTCTGCGGACAAACAACTGCAGAAAATTTATAACAACAGCCTCCCAGACCTGCGAGCATACGCCAGGCCAGATCAATTCGGCGACCTAGAGGGATTGATGTTTATGGCCGTTGTGTTCGAGGAACTGGAAGCCGATAGAGAAAAGCTGAGACAGCAGAGCCCCATGGAGCAGCCGAATTATAACACTCCACAGCGAATGCGAGGAGAGCCGCAACAAAGACGAATGGAACACCCAAGGTTAAACCCTCCGCAGGAAAGGCAGGTACAGCCGAGGTACAACGCCGCACAACATAGGCAAGTACAGCACCAACAGAGCTACAGAGAACCACCACGACGACAGATGGAGGCTCCGCAAATGCGTCACTACCGCCAAATAGAGCCAGCGCCAAGGCAAGACGGCCCACGGCTTATGCGTATGGTGGACAGTGGACGGACACACAGAAGCGAAGCCGACGCGAGACCCAGACCAGCCCCGAGGACGAGACGCGACAACATCGAAACGCACATACACAATCCAGCGATGGCCTGCAGACTCTGTGGCCAGGAAGGACACCTAGCGGTAGAGTGTACACACGCTACGCTAGATTACTGTTGGATGTGCGGACGTATTGGAGTTCGCACGCCAGTATGTTGCCCGTCGGGAAACGGTCACCGGCGTCCGCCACTGAGGGGCGAGCGGGAGCCGAACAGGACAGCCCCAAGACACTGATCGGCAGCCTACAGGACGAGGGAGCGCAGCTGACAGCGACCGTGGAAATCGGCAACGGTCAATACAAGGCTACAATAGACACGGGAGCCACGAGTAGTTTCGTTAGCGAGGAACTAGCTCTTGGACTGGTCAACGTAGGCCGACGTTGCGCAACCAACCGGCGAGTCCGCATGGCAGATGGCCGAAACAGCGGAGTCCAAGAACAAGTCGAGGTGAACATTAGGCTCGGACGGAGCA
Source organism: Drosophila nr. perissopoda 5 BK-2023a (assembly GCA_035044105.1). Lineage (NCBI taxonomy): Eukaryota > Metazoa > Arthropoda > Insecta > Diptera > Drosophilidae > Drosophila > Drosophila nr. perissopoda 5 BK-2023a. Next base: position 28,320 of record JAWNMK010000197.1, on the reverse strand, counting down.
ATATGGACATCGCACTGCTAATACTTCCAGGAGTAATAGATGACTTAGTTCTTGGATGGGATTTTCTGTCTGGCATGGGCACGTTTTTGGAGTGCGCCGGGCTGAAGATAAAGATACCCAAAGACGGACCACGAGAGCACCAGGAGGAGAGGCTGTCCGTGGCAAAGACGGTTATACCACCAGCAGATCCGGACGCGGAAATCAAAGACTTTCTGCAACGGGAATTAGCCGCATTCGAGGCCATCGAGGGAACATCGCCCATAACGGAGCATCGAATTGTCATGAGTGACGATCGGCCGATAAAACAGCGATACTTCCCTAAGAACCCCAAGATGCAGGCCGAAATCAACGAACAAGTTGAGGAACTGCTGGCCAAGGGATGCATCGAGCCATCAAAAAGCCCACACAGTGCCCCAATAGTGATGGTGAAAAAGAAGACTGGTAAATGGCGCCTCTGCGTAGACTTCAGGCAATTGAATGCCAAGTCAATAAAGGATGCATACCCGCTGCCAAGAGTCCACCATATCCTGGACCAGCTGAGAGAGGCGAGATACATCTCGAGCTTGGACCTCAAGAACGGCTACTGGCAGATCCCGATGGAAAAAGGGAGTCGAGAGAAGACGGCATTCACAGTCCCTGGGAAAGGACTGTTCCAATGGAAAGTGATGCCATTTGGACTCCATTCGGCACCAGCGACGTTCCAGAGAGCCCTGGATCGCGTGATCGGCCCCGAAATGATGCCACATGCATTCGCATATTTGGATGACATCATCGTGATCGGGAAGACACGCGAGGAACACATGGACAACCTGAGCGAAGTGTTCCGACGGCTGAGGGCAGCAAATCTAAAAATAAACGTGGACAAGTGCGACTTCTTCAAGAAGCAGCTGAAGTATCTCGGTCATCAGGTCACGGAAGATGGAATCCGCACGGACCCAGAGAAGGTAGCTGCTATCGCCGAACTAAAGCCGCCTGGAAACGTGAAAGAACTTCGGCAATACTTGGGAGTGGCATCATGGTATAGGCGTTTTGTACCAGATTTCGCCACAACAGTGCACCCGCTCAACGCACTGCTCAAAAAAGGGACCAAATGGGAATGGACCGAAGAACGGCAGGAAGCCTTCGAGACGGTGAAGTCAAAGCTAACACAATCCCCTGTGTTAGCATGCCCAGATTTCTCAAGGCCATTTTGCTTGCAGACGGATGCTAGCAACTATGGCTTGGGAGCGATACTGACCCAAAACTCAGAGGAGGGTGAACGGGTCATATCGTATGCAAGCAGATCTTTAAATGGTGCGGAGCGCAACTACTCTGCGACCGAGAAAGAGTGCCTTGCAATAATCTGGGGCATAAGGAAGCTGCGACCTTATCTGGAAGGTTATCACTTCACCGTCATCACGGACCATATGGCACTGAAGTGGCTCAACTCCATCGAAAGCCCCTCAGGCAGGATTGCGAGATGGGCACTGGAGCTGCAACAATTTGATTTTGACGTCAAATACAGGAAGGGGAACCTGAACGTTGTTGCAGATGCGCTATCTCGGCAGCCCCTGAAGGATACGTGCCGCAGAATAGCCACGGTGGAAGACGCGATGGAGCAAGCAAATAAAGACTGCCACTGGATCCAGAAGATGCGAACCACCATCGCCAAGAACCCAAGAAAATTCCCGGACTACATGGAGGAGTCGGGAAATTTATACAGGCACATCCCTCACAGAGCCGGAACAGAGGATGTGACAGCCTGGAAGTTGTGCGTGCCAACCGGCAAACGGTCAAAAGTTCTAGACGAGAACCACAACACCGCCGCCGCAGGCCACACGGGAAGCCGGAAAACAATAGCCCGAGTAGCAGCACGCTACTATTGGCCAGGATTATACAGGGATGTTCGAGCATATGTTCAACAGTGCGAAATATGCCAACAGTATAAACCGAGTCAACTGGCCGCGGCGGGACACATGCTGACACAGATACCTGAAGAGCCTTGGAGCACGTATGTGCGGACTTCGTGGGACCATTACCAAGATCCCACCCACGGAAACACGATGCTGTTGGTCTTCATAGACCGCTTTTCGAAGTGGACCGAAATGGTGCCACTTAGAAGCGCTACAACAGCAGCACTGCAGAAGGCCTTCAGAGAGAGGATTCTGGCACGGTTCGGTGTGCCAAAGGTGTTAGTAACCGACAACGGCACACAGTTCACCAGCAGGGCGTTCAAGAAGTTCCTGGAGGATATGGGTGTTAAGCACCAATTTACTGCACCTTATACTCCGCAAGAAAACCCCACGGAACGAGCCAATCGCACTGTTAAAACGATGATCGCGCAGTTCGCGAGGAACAACCAGAGAAGGTGGGATGAGGCGCTACCCGAGCTGACACTGGCGGTCAACACCAGCGTATCAAGCAGTACAGGGTACAGCGCCGCATTCATCACACAAGGTCGGGAGCCGAGGCTACCAAAGGCGTTGTTCGACGAAGTGGCGATCGGTACGGGCCAAGTAGCGCAAACGCCGACCGAAAATGAAATAAGAGCAAAGAAATTTTCGAGATCGTTCGGCGGAGCTTGGAAAAGGCCTCTCAGGACCAAGCAAGGCACTACAACCTTCGTCGCAGCAATGGAACCCCAAAATGGAGACAGGGTGTGGGTGAAGGTTCACCACCTGTCAAATGCGGCGGAGGGATTCGCAGCCAAACTGGCAAGATACGGCGGCCCGTACCAAATCGTGGATTTCACGTCGCCGGTAATCTGTAAGCTGAAGAGCTCGGCGGATAAGCGCATAAGGACGGCACATGTGAGCGACTTAAAGCCGCATAGCAAGGAGGCAGGTGAGTCCCTAAATCCCCAAAATAAAAGGGGGGAAGATAAGTGAGACTCCAAGACAGAAATTGGACTCCCACTTATACACCTAGAATAACAACAAAATAAATATATATATATATATAATAAAACAAACGCCCAATAGGAAAGGGTAAGAATAAAAAAAAGAAAGGGTATACAAAGGTCGTATACACCTATAGATATAAAATAATAAAATAAATACGGAGAAATTTAAATATAAAAAAATAACGCCCAAAGGAAAGGGTAAGAATAAAATAAAAGGAAGGGTATACAAAGGTCGTATACACCTACATATAACAAGAATAATAATAAATAAACATATATATATATATATATACATAAATAAAATAAAACAACAAGCATAACAAAATAAATATAAACAATAATTGGAGCCCTAAGGCGGGTCCAAACTAGGTGAACAGCCCTGAACGCGGCGAATAGCCAACAAGCCACAGCTATGGCAAAGAGTGGACAACAGCTATTGCAGAAGGAGAGGATGGCCATGACCTGCTTTAGAGTTCACTCGGATGAAGTGCAACGGCCGTCGAAAGCGTTATGCTTACGGCTGACAAAGGACGGCAACAACGCTTGCGCTTCAAAAGAATAAGTGCAACGACCGCCGAAAGCAGATTAAATGCTCACACACCAAAGAGCGCAAGCATACGCTAGAGAGCGTAAGCGCTCCAAAACGGCGCTCCAAGCAACGAAAACGTCCGCTCGCCGCTTTGGCGGAAAGTTACAACAACACTGCTCACACACCAAAGAGCGCAAGCATACGCTAGAGAGCGTAAGCGCTCCAAAACGGCGCTCCAAGCAACGAAAACGTCCGCTCGCCGCTTTGGCGGAAATTTACAACAACACTGCTTGCACTGTAAAGAGCGCAAGCGCAGCAAGCGACGAAAACGTCGCGCTCACCGCTGTTGACGAATCGGACAACAACAATGCTTGCACTGTAAAGAGCGCAAGCGCAGCAAGCGACGAAAACGTCGCCTCACCGCTGTTGACGAATCGACAACAACAATGCTTAGCGACAGCGGATGTAAAGAGCGCAAGCGCAGCAAGCGACGAAAACGCTTCGCTCACCGCTATGTACGAAATAGACAACAACAATGCTTGCCCGATGGAGAGCGCAAGTGCATAGACAAACGAAGAAAAAAAAAACGTTTGGCTCGACACTTAGCAACAGCGGATTTCTATGCTATTGTGGAGACGTGCGCAAAAACCAAAGTGGGAACCAACAACAATTACACTGGTGCGGGTGCGTGAGTGACAAAACCATGCACCGTTGGTTAGTCACCAGCACTAACGCAGGTGCATGTATACAAGGACACCGTTGGTTAGTCACCCACACTAGTGTAAGGAAGCACCGCTAGAAAAGAGCACAAACTCAACCCGAGAGAGAGTTATAAGTTAGGGACACGAGTGCCCAAACTATATAACCAGGCTGCATGCACGCGCCCAGCCTCTTTTAGAATCAGAAGGAAAATTATAGTCATGGAGACGACCGTTGGCGGAAAATTCCGTTACTGGACCCAGCGGAGCTGGGATCCAGGGTGAAGGAGACGCTCGCCCAACAGTGCGTTTGCCTGCTGGACAGCGATCTCGGCGACCACGCGGACGCGTGTTTCGCATAGTGCGTGTGCTGCGCGTGAGGCGGTTAGTGCGGGTGGTGCGTGTGCCCACACCGCGGCTGCCGCCTCAAGTTCAGCGAGACGAGGAGGAGGAACTGGAGCTGTGGGCGTCGCCACTGCACGACACAAGCGACGAGGAGAGAAACATGGATGAAGGGGAGCGGGAGCCCCCGAGCCCCGCGATTGCGGAGGACGGCATGCCTAGGCGCCGACGATACCCCAGCGACCTGGATGACATAGATCCAGAGTGGGTGCCGAGGCTCTTCCCGGAGCTGCCGCCAACCCCCAGCCGAGACGAGTCCGCGGTGCGGTTCGCAGGACTGCGGCCACGCGCAAATGAAATTAACCAAATCGAACGGGCCCCGGCGGAGGCCGAAGGCGAGGCGCAACAACGGAATCGACGAGGGAAATCCATGGAGCGACGGCGACGAGGAACCGGGAAGCCCGTACAATCCGGTCTCCGAGGTCGACGAAGGGGAGCCGATGCACGAGGACGAAGCGGGGCATGGCGAGTCATCGGGTGATGACGACGACACCATGCTCCCTAGTCCTTGTGTTGTCGAAACCGTAATCGTCCCCTCAGACAGCGGGGACGACAATAGTGAGTCCGACACCGACTCGGATCCCGAGGACGACAGCCCGGCACCGGGAACACCAACAAACCCGGAAGACGAGGCCACCATGCCTTACATGCCGCAGACACGGACAGAGGACATCATCGTGATCTCATCGGACGAGGAGGGCGAAGAAGCACCTCAACCGGGGCCACAGGCCGGACCCGGGACGGCACCACGTCGTGAACCGCCCACGGTGACCAGAAGCTACCGACGTACGTATGGCGCTGGACAGTGGCACCATACCTACACCGTGGTGTGTAGCTGGCAGGAAGATGTGCGACCGCCACCCGAGTGGCAACTGGAGGAAGAAGCTCCAACGGTCCGGCCCGTACAGCAACCGGTGCCAAGGCCAGCCACCCAGAGGCCAGCCACACCACCACCCCCACCGCCGGTATGCCCCCGGCCAACCTTCCATCGCCAGACGTCGTGCCCGGAAACGACGCCCAGGCCACCGCGACCAACCCTGCAGCGGCAACGATCCGCTCCAGATCCAGTCGCGGAGTGGAGAGAGCTGCCATCGACGGAGTGGCCTACGGAGGTCGTCGAGGCCATAGCCAGGCAACCGAGCGACAACCGACGGACGTCATGGCTGGTGTGGTGCGCGGAGCGGCGCTACCGCATCAAGCAAACGGTGAGCCATGGAACACGGGTATTCCAGTGCCAGACCAACGGCTAAATTGAAAAAAAAAGAGACACACAATAACAAGCACACAATAATAAATAAAGAATTAAAAATGATCGCTGGTGTCATACGGGAAAAAGGGGAAGGGGCAATTAACCATTTTCAAATCCATTCCCCCCACAGGAACGCACCGTTTGGACCGTGGAAGTTTTCCACTGCCGAAGAAAGAGGGGAGTGTGAGGAGCCATATAGCGATGGCAAATAAATATATAGGTTTATATATTTATGTGTGCTATATGCGCCCCCATACGTAGCTGTACATCAGACCAAAGTCCGGCCCTGATTGCAGTTGCGGCGAATTCGCTCTCTTTCGTCCTCTCCCTCTCGTACGCAGGTTGTCAGCCATATGAGCGTGTCTGACACACATGTCCGCTAGGACATGTGCCGTTATGGTGTGAGGAGTATTGCGAGTGCAATATCTCCATCCATACTCACACCAACGGCAGACATGGGCTGGCACCGGCAAATGGCAGTGGAAAGTTACCAGAAAATCACGCCACCGAGATGATCGCGTGATTTCTGGTACAGTCCCGACAAAAGGCGGCGTCGGGACTATAAAAAGAGCGCCGCAACACACAGCAGAGACAGTCAACACCCACACGGGAAGTGGAAACTCTGCCAAAGCTCAAGCAGAATAGAAATCGAGTGCCGCGAAGAGTATAAAAACGGCAACAGCATAAAGTGAAAGTAATACCAGCGTGTATCAACCAGGACGATACACCGATTAAGGAGCGTCGAAAGGACTTCGACGCGAAGGACGAAACAACATCGCAGGACATTGAAGTCCTTGGGCTGGTAGATAAAGTGAATCCTTGCTACGTTTGAGTCGTGGTATCAGTGCGAAGCCTGCCACAGTCACAATTAAGCGTGCGGAATCAAGCCTGAATAGACGGTATACGTGCGAACCTTTTGGGTGCCGTATGACAACCTGTCGAACAGTGCGAAGCCTGAAATAGACGGTATACGTGCGAAGCCTTTTGGTTGAAAGGTGTGCCGTATGACAACCTGTCGAACAGTGCGAAGCCTGAAATAGACGGGATACGTGCGAAGTCTTTTGGTTGAAAGGCGTGCCGTATGACAACCTGTCGATCAGTGCGTGGCCGTGAACTTGTGCAGCTGGGGCACGGGAAGCCTGAACCCGACTCTTCCGAACAGGATCACTCTTAAAGCCAGACTAAGGCTCCAGTGGACTATCGTCAATTAAGTGCAGTCTAGCACATAGACATAAGTGGTACTGTGAAACGAGACATTAACCAAATAAACCAAATAAACTTAATATATATGAAAAGTGTGTGTTCTCAATTGTCGCATCACAACAAATACAAATTTGTTGTACGAATCCACAGCTCGACTGAGCGTTAGCCCGGCAAAGCATTAGGTTCGTTACAACTGGCGCCCAACGTTGCTGGTTGCGATAATTGACACAATATATATATTAAAAGAACAAAAATGGTTCGTGCGTGGGTGTACAACCTCAAAAAGGAGGAAGTGCTAAAGTATGGAGACGAATTCCAGTTGGAGCTCAGTGGCACACTGGATGTAATGCGTCGACAATTTGGAGAGTGGGTGGACACCCACGAATCCAGGCTACCACACAGCACGCGGATTGCAGAATTAGCAGCGATTCACGGCAGAGCGTCACCGGCCAAAGATGGCGGACAAGTTGCGTGTGCAAGAGAAGCGACGAACATGGATGTCGCGCATTTGAGCATACCGGCAACCAGCGCAGCAGCGCGTGCGAGAGACAACCACCACACAGTATGGGAAACGTCCGCACCACAGCCATCAAAGAGGGTATCAATACGCGGGCACACGGCGACGACTATGTCCCAAGAATACCCGAGGGTAGCGAAGCAAGTTCGAGAGTGGAATTTTCGCTTCGACGGCACAACGGAGCCGTTAGAATTCTTGGAGCAAGTCGAGTGGTCAGCCGATACCTATGGGCTCGACCTGGATCTGGTTCCCAGGGCCATGCCCGAACTCCTGCAGGGGATGGCGTTGAAATGGTACGTCGCTAATAACCAGCACTGGACGAGCTGGGAAACTTTCATTCAGAGTTTCCAAAGATATTTTCTCCCAAGAGATTACTTTGAAAACCTCAAGGAGAAAGTTCATCACAGACGGCAGGCTATGAACGAGCCTTTCAAAGCATACATGGTGGACATGCAGACGCTCATGCGGCCACTCCAATACCCGGCAGCCAAACAACTGCTCAAAATTTACAATAACAGCCTTCCAGACCTGCGAGCATACGCACGGCCAGATCAATTCGGCGATTTAGAAGAATTGATGTATTTGGCCGTCGTGTTTGAGGAACTCGAGTCGGACAGAGAAAAATTGAGACAGCAAAGCCGCACGGAGCAGCCAAGGTACAACGCTCCACAGGAACGGCAAGTACAGACGAGGTACAACGCTCCACAGGAGAGGCAAGGACAGCCGCATCAGAGACACAGAGACCCACCACGGCGATATACGGAGGCCCCACAAATGAGTCGCTACCGCCAGATAGAACCAGCGCCGAGGCAAGACGGCTCACGGCTTATGCGGTATGGTGGACAGTGGCCGGACACAGAGAGCTGAAGCCGACGCGAGACCCAGACCAGCCCCGAGGACGAGACGCGACAACATCCAAACGCACATACACAATCCAGCGATGGCCTGCAGACTCTGTGGCCAGGAAGGACACCTAGCGGTAGAGTGTACACACGCTACGCTAGATTATTGTTGGATGTGCGGCCGTATTGGAGTTCGCACGCCAGTATGTTGCCCGTCGGGAAACGGACACCGGCATCCGCCACTGAGGGGCGAGCGGGAGCCGAACAGGACAGCCCCAAGACGCTAATTGGCAGCCTGCAGGACGAGGGAGCGCAGCTGACAGCGGTCGTAGAGATCGGCAACTGCCAGTACAAGGCTACAATAGACACAGGTGCCACGAGTAGTTTCGTTAGCGAGGAACTAGCTCGTGGACTGGTCAACGTAGGCCGACGATGCGCAACCGACCGGCGAGTCCGCATGGCAGATGGCCGACACAGCGGAGTCCAAGAACAAGTCGAGGTGAACATTAGGCTCGGACGGAGCAATATGGACATCGCACTACTAATACTTCCAGGAGTAATAGATGACTTAGTTCTTGGATGGGATTTTCTGTCTGGCATGGGCACGTTTTTGGAGTGCGCAGGCCTGAAGATAAAGATACCCAAAGACGGACCACGAGAGCACCAGGAGGAGAAGCTGTCCGTGGCAAAGACGATTATACCGCCCGAAGATCCGGACGCGGAAATCAACGACTTCCTGCAACGGGAAGTAGCCGCATTCGAGGCTATGGAGGGAACATCGCCCATAACAGAGCATCGAATTGTCATGAGTGACGACCGGCCGATAAAACAGAGATACTTCCCTAAGAACCCCAAGATGCAGGCCGAAATCAACGAACAAGTTGATGAACTGCTGGCCAAGGGATGCATCGAGCCATCAAAAAGCCCACACAGTGCCCCAATAGTGATGGTGAAAAAGAAGACTGGTAAATGGCGCCTCTGCGTAGACTTCAGGCAATTGAATGCCAAGTCGATAAAGGATGCATACCCGCTGCCAAGAGTCCACCATATCCTGGACCAGCTGAGAGAGGCGAGATACATCTCGAGCTTGGACCTCAAGAACGGCTACTGGCAGATCCCGATGGAGAAAGGGAGTCGAGAGAAGACGGCATTCACAGTCCCTGGGAAAGGACTGTTCCAATGGAAAGTGATGCCATTTGGACTCCATTCGGCACCAGCGACGTTCCAGAGAGCCCTGGATCGCGTGATCGGCCCCGAAATGATGCCACATGCATTCGCATATTTGGATGACATCATTGTGATCGGGAAGACACGCGAGGAACACATGGATAACCTGAGCGAAGTGTTCCGACGGCTGAGGGCAGCAAATTTAAAAATAAACGTGGACAAGTGCGACTTCTTCAAGAAGCAACTGAAGTATCTCGGTCATCAGGTCACGGAAGATGGAATCCGCACGGACCCAGAGAAGGTAGCTGCTATCGCCGAACTAAAGCCTCCTGGAAACGTGAAAGAACTTCGGCAATACTTGGGAGTGGCATCATGGTATAGGCGTTTTGTACCAGATTTCGCCACAACAGTACACCCGCTCAACGCACTGCTCAAAAAAGGGACCAAATGGGAATGGACCGAAGAACGGCAGGAAGCCTTCGAGACGGTGAAGTCAAAGCTAACACAATCCCCTGTGTTAGCGTGCCCAGATTTCTCAAGGCCATTTTGCTTGCAGACGGATGCTAGCAACTATGGCTTGGGAGCGATACTGACCCAAAACTCAGAGGAGGGTGAAAGGGTCATATCGTATGCAAGCAGATCTTTAAATGGTGCGGAGCGCAACTACTCTGCGACCGAGAAAGAGTGCCTTGCAATAATCTGGGGCATAAGGAAGCTGCGACCTTATCTGGAAGGTTATCACTTCACCGTCATCACGGACCATATGGCACTGAAGTGGCTCAACTCCATCGAAAGCCCCTCAGGCAGGATTGCGAGATGGGCACTGGAGCTGCAACAATTTGATTTTTGACGTCAAATACAGGAAGGGGAACCTGAACGTTGTTGCAGATGCGCTATCTCGGCAGCCCCTGAAGGATACGTGCCGCAGAATAGCCACGGTGGAAGACGCGATGGAGCAAGCGAATAAAGACTGCCACTGGATCCAGAAGATGCGAACCACCATCGCCAAGAACCCAAGAAAATTCCCGGACTACATGGAGGAGTCGGGAAACTTATACAGGCACATCCCTCACAGAGCCGGAACAGAGGATGTGACAGCCTGGAAGTTGTGCGTGCCAACCGGCAAACGGTCAAAAGTTCTAGACGAGAACCACAACACCGCCGCCGCAGGCCACACGGGAAGCCGGAAGACAATAGCCCGAGTAGCAGCACGCTACTATTGGCCAGGATTATACAGGGATGTTCGAGCATATGTTCAACAGTGCGAAATATGCCAACAGTATAAACCGAGTCAACTGGCCGCGGCGGGACACATGCTGACACAGATACCTGAAGAGCCTTGGAGCACAGTATGTGCGGACTTCGTGGGACCATTACCAAGATCCACCCACGGAAACACGATGCTGTTGGTCTTCATAGACCGCTTTTCGAAGTGGACCGAAATGGTGCCACTTAGAAGCGCTACAACAGCATCACTGCAGAAGGCCTTCAGAGAGAGGATTCTGGCACGATTCGGTGTGCCAAAGGTGTTAGTTACCGACAACGGCACACAGTTCACCAGCAGGGCGTTCAAGAAGTTCCTGGAGGATATGGGTGTTAAGCACCAATTTACTGCACCTTATACTCCGCAAGAAAACCCCACGGAACGAGCCAATCGCACTGTTAAAACGATGATCGCGCAGTTCGCGAGGAACAACCAGAGAAGGTGGGATGAGGCGCTACCCGAGCTGACACTGGCGGTCAACACCAGCGTATCAAGCAGTACAGGGTACAGCGCCGCATTCATCACACAAGGTCGGGAGCCGAGGCTACCAAAGGCGTTGTTCGACGAGGTGGCGATCGGTACGGGCCAAGTAGCGCAAACGCCGACCGAAAATGAAATTAAAAGCAAAGAAATTTTCGAGATCGTTCGGCGGAGCTTGGAAAAGGCCTCTCAGGACCAAGCAAGGCACTACAACCTTCGTCGCAGACAATGGAACCCCAAAATTGGAGACAGGGTGTGGGTGAAGGTTCACCACCTGTCAAATGCGGCGGAGGGATTCGCAGCCAAACTGGCACCAAGATACGGCGGCCCGTACCAAATCGTGGATTTCACGTCGCCGGTAATCTGTAAGCTGAAGAGCTCGGCGGATAAGCGCATAAGGACGGCACATGTGAGCGACTTAAAGCCGCATAGCAAGGAGGCAGGTGAGTCCCTAAATCCCCAAAAGTAAAAGGGGGGGGAAGATAAGTGAGACTCCAAGACAGAAATTGGACTCCCACTTATACACCTAGAATAACAACAAAATAAATATATATATATATATAATAAAACAAACGCCCAATAGGAAAGGGTAAGAATAAAAAAAGAAAGGGTATACAAAGGGAGGTCGTATACACCTATAGATATAAAATAATAAAATAAATGCGGAGAAATTTAAATATAAAAAAATAACGCCCAAAGGAAAGGGTAAGAATAAAATAAAAGGAAGGGTATACAAAGGTCGTATACACCTACATATAACAAGAATAATAATAAATAAACATATATATATATATATATACATAAATAAAATAAAACAACAAGCATAACAAAATAAATATAAACAATAATTGGAGCCCTAAGGCGGGTCCAAACTAGGTGAACAGCCCTGAACGCGGCGAATAGCCAACAAGCCACAGCTATGGCAAAGAGTGGACAACAGCTATTGCAGAAGGAGAGGATGGCCATGACCTGCTTTAGAGTTCACTCGGATGAAGTGCAACGGCCGTCGAAAGCGTTATGCTTACGGCTGACAAAGGACGGCAACAACGCTTGCGCTTCAAAAGAATAAGTGCAACGACCGCCGAAAGCAGATTAAATGCTCACACACCAAAGAGCGCAAGCATACGCTAGAGAGCGTAAGCGCTCCAAAAACGGCGCTCCAAGCAACGAAAACGTCCGCTCGCCGCTTTGGCGGAAATTTACAACAACACTGCTCACACGCCAAAGAGCGCAAGCGCAGCAAGCGACGAAAACGTCTCGCTCACCGCTGTTGACGAATCGGACAACAACAATGCTTGCACTGTAAAGAGCGCAAGCGCAGCAAGCGACGAAAACGTCGCGCTCACCGCTGTTGACGAATCGAACAACAACAATGCTTGCACTGTAAAGAGCGCAAGCGCAGCAAGCGACGAAAACGTCGCGCTCACCGCTGTTGACGAATCGAACAACAACAATGCTTGCACTGTAAAGAGCGCAAGCGCAGCAAGCGACGAAAACGTCGCGCTCACCGCTGTTGACGAATCGAACAACAACAATGCTTGCACTGTAAAGAGCGCAAGCGCAGCAAGCGACGAAAACGTCGCGCTCACCGCTGTTGACGAATCGGACAACAACAATGCTTGCACTGTAAAGAGCGCAAGCGCAGCAAGCGACGAAAACGTCCGCTATGTACGAAATAGACAACAACAATGCTTGCCCGATGGAGAGCGCAAGTGCATAGACCAACGAAGAAAAAAAAAACGTTTGGCTCGACACTTAGCAACAGCGGATTTCTATGCTATTGTGGAGACGTGCGCAAAAACCAAAGTGGGAACCAACAACAATTACACTGGTGCGGGTGCGTGAGTGACAAAACCATGCACCGTTGGTTAGTCACCAGCACTAACGCAGGTGCATGTATACAAGGACACCGTTGGTTAGTCACCCACACTAGTGTAAGGAAGCACCGCTAGAAAAGAGCACAAACTCAACCCGAGAGAGAGTTATAAGTTAGGGACACGAGTGCCCAAACTATATAACCAGGCTGCATGCACGCGCCCAGCCTCTTTTAGAATCAAAAGAAAAATTATCATCATGGAGAATCGACGCAACATTCACGCAGCCTCAAACGGTCAACGCCGGTTGGCGGAAAATTCCGTTACTGGACCCAGCGGAGCTGGGATCCAGGGTGAAGGAGACGCTCGCCCAACAGTGCGTTTGCCTGCTGGACAGCGATCTCGGCGACCACGCGGACGCGTGTTTCGCATAGTGCGTGTGCTGCGCGTGAGGCGGTTAGTGCGGGTGGTGCGTGTGCCCACACCGCGGCTGCCGCCTCAAGTTCAGCGAGACGAGGAGGAGGAACTGGAGCTGTGGGCGTCGCCACTGCACGACACAAGCGACGAGGAGAGAAACATGGATGAAGGGGAGCGGGAGCCCCCGAGCCCCGCGATTGCGGAGGACGGCATGCCTAGGCGCCGACGATACCCCAGCGACCTGGATGACATAGATCCAGAGTGGGTGCCGAGGCTCTTCCCGGAGCTGCCACCAACCCCCAGCCGAGACGAGTCCGCGGTGCGGTTCGCAGGACTGCGGCCACGCGCAGATGAAGTTAACCAAATCGAACGGGCCCCGGCGGAGGCCGAAGGCGAGGCCAACAACGGAATCGACGAGGGAAATCCATGGAGCGACGGCGACGAGGAACCGGGAAGCCCGTACAATCCGGTCTCCGAGGTCGACGAAGGGGAGCCGATGCACGAGGACGAAGCGGGGCATGGCGAGTCATCGGGTGATGACGACGACACCATGCTCCCTAGTCCTTGTGTTGTCGAAACCGTAATCGTCCCCTCAGACAGCGGGGACGACAATAGTGAGTCCGACACCGACTCGGACCCCGAGGACGACAGCCCGGCACCGGGAACACCAACAAACCCGGAAGACGAGGCCACCATGCCTTACATACCGCAGACACGGACGGAGGACACCATCGTGATCTCATCGGACGAGGAGGGCGAAGAAGCACCTCAACCGGGGCCACAGGCCGGACCCGGGACGGCACCACGTCGTGAACCGCCCACGGTGACCAGAAGCTACCGACGTACGTATGGCGCTGGACAGTGGCACCATACCTACACCGTGGTGTGTAGCTGGCAGGAAGATGTGCGACCGCCACCCGAGTGGCAACTGGAGGAAGAAGCTCCAACGGTCCGGCCCGTACAGCAACCGGTGCCAAGGCCAGCCACCCAGAGGCCAGCCACACCACCACCCCCACCGCCGGTATACCCCCGGCCAACCTTCCATCGCCAGACGTCGTGCCCGGAAACGACGCCCAGGCCACCGCGACCAACCCTGCAGCGGCAACGATCCGCTCCAGATCCAGTCGCGGAGTGGAGAGAGCTGCCATCGACGGAGTGGCCTACGGAGGTCGTCGAGGCCATAGCCAGGCAACCGAGCGACAACCGAAGGACGTCATGGCTGGTGTGGTGCGCGGAGCGGCGCTACCGCATCAAGCAAACGGTGAGCCATGGTACACGGGTATTCCAGTGCCAGACCAGCGGCTAAATTGAAAAAAAAAGAGACACACAATAACAAGCACACAATAATAAATAAAGAATTAAAAATGATCGCTGGTGTCATACGGGGAAAAGGGGAAGGGGCAATTAACCGTTTTCAAATCCATTCCCCCCCACAGGAACGCATCGTTTGGACCGTGGAAGTTTTCCACTGCCGAAGAAAGAGGGGAGTGTGAGGAGCCATATAGCGATGGCAAATAAATATATAGGTTTATATATTTATGTGTGCTATATGCGCCCCTCACAGTAGCTGTACATCAGACCAAAGTCCGGCCCTGATTGCAGTTGCGGCGAATTCGCTCTCTTTCGTCCTCTCCCTCTCGTACGCAGGTTGTCAGCCATATGAGCGTGTCTGACACACATGTCCGCTAGGACATGTGCCGTTATGGTGTGAGGAGTATTGCGAGTGCAATATCTCCATCCATACTCACACCAACGGCAGACATGGGCTGGCACCGGCAAATGGCAGTGGAAAGTTACCAGAAAATCACGCCACCGAGATGATCGCGTGATTTCTGGTACAGTCCCGACAAAAGGCGGCGTCGGGACTATAAAAAGAGCGCCGCAACACACAGCAGGGACAGTCAACACCCACACGGGAAGTGGAAACTCTGCCAAAGCTCAAGCAGAATAGAAATCGAGTGCCGCGAAGAGTATAAAAACGGCAACAGCATAAAGTGAAAGTAATACCAGCGTGTATCAACCAGGACGATACACCGATTAAGGAGCGTCGAAAGGACTTCGACGCGAAGGACGAAACAACATCGCAGGACATTGAAGTCCTTGGGCTGGTAGATAAAGTGAATCCTTGCTACGTTTGAGTCGTGGTATCAGTGCGAAGCCTGCCACAGTCACAATTAAGCGTGCGGAATCAAGCCTGAAATAGACGGTATACGTGCGAAACCTTTTGGTTGAAAGGTGTGCCGTATGACAACCTGTCGAACAGTGCGAAGCCTGAAATAGACGAGGATACGTGCGAAGCCTTTTGGTTGAAAGGTGTGCCGTATGACAACCTGTCGAACAGTGCGAAGCCTGAAATAGACGGGATACGTGCGAAGTCTTTTGGTTGAAAGGCGTGCCGTATGACAACCTGTCGATCAGTGCGTGGCCGTGAACTTGTGCAGCTGGGGCACGGGAAGCCTGAACCCGACTCTTCCGAACAGGATCACTCTTAAAGCCAGACTAAGGCTCCAGTGGACTATCGTCAATTAAGTGCAGTCTAGCACATAGACATAAGTGGAACTGTGAAACGAGACATTAACCAAATAAACCAAATAAACTTAATATATATAAAAGTGTGTGTTCTCAATTGTCGCATCACAACAAATACAAATTTGTTGTACGAATCCACAGCTCGACTGAGCGTTAGCCCGGCAAAGCATTAGGTTCGTTACAATATATAAAATCCAATGTGTTGTTAATTATCGCATCGCGATCAAATATAAATTTGTTGCGCGAACCCGCAGCTCGACTGAGTTTAGCTAAGCCGAAAGAATAGGTTCGATACAGTGCTTAAGCATAGTTACATAAATATCGCCGTTGCCTCATGTTCCCGGCGGAGATGCCTGTCATAAGCTTTTTGGCAAATTCGCATTTGGCAAATGGGCATTAAAACTCTCACGGCGAGCACATTTTTTTGCATCCACTCATATGATGAGCATGGACTTGTGAGCATTGACAACTGTAGCGGATATTCTTTTCCGGACCAACACTATCATCTTTAAATTCTACTCAACTGTCGCGATGCATTTTGCGGGATTCAACTTTAAATATAAATCAAGTATTGTGGAACCCGAGCAATTTCCTTTTTATTGTTAGTTTGTGAACAGTGTAAAATAAACATTTAAGTGTAATTCTACATGCATAATCTGCCGTTATGCTGTAATGGCCCCATAGACCATTAAATGCCAAATTTAAAATTGCATTTAAATGTTTTGACACGCGCGCCAAGGTCAGCTGGGATATAAGAGAATGCAACCATGATCGATTGTTATCAGCTGTTAACAGCAGTGCGGGCTAGAAGCTTTTGCTTCTTAGCTCTGGTTTCCGCCTTTTCTGTTCGAGGTTCCGAAGCAAATAGACGCATCCGTTTTAAGCCGGCGAAATTGAAAATTTAAATCTTGTGGCACAAGTGCAGAAAAAATCAACTCCACATCCTGTGAAGCCATCCACGGCTGAAAGTGTATTGGAGTAATCTAAGTGATTAAAACCGACGAAACCTGTACCTGCAAGGTTATTTTGTGAATAATGTTGCATTCGTAGAAAGTTATCGATATCGGCAATCGAATACCGCCACATTTTTTTTTTGTCTTTGTGGTTAGGCCGAATTTTTCGTACGACACGAGGAGACCGAAACGTTGCGGCAGGTCAAGAAAAAAAAAATCTTTGGGTGACGGCGAGGATCGTAGAGAAGCGACAACACGTCCTTTTTGTGCTGTGTCCCGTTGGATTGTGGCGTAAGTGGTCTGGCAAGTTTAGTGAATGCTTACTAATGCGTGTTATATGTGTAGGTGGCCAACGGCAGTCACGCCGGCGTAAATTTTGGGTGTTTTCTTAAATCTGGCGGCACGCAGCTGGCCGCACCAGCAAGAAGAATTGTTTTGGATCGCCGTTGCCGCCGGGCCATCAAACTGCGAATTGCGGTTGGGTTGACCACGGCACCGCCGGGAGTGCTGCCACAAGAGATTGATGTCTGCTCTGGCGGCCACCCAGTGCATTTCTCGACATTCGCCGGAGGGGAAAACTCCTGTGCAGCGGCACGGCCAGTCCTTATTCGATAATTCACGCGGTGAGTGCGTTCCATGAAGGAACGGGGGTCGTCCCGCCCACCACAACCAAAGCCTTCAGCAACGAGAATATAATTATAAATATACATATGTATAAAATCCATGTTAACGCAGACGTAGTGGCAATAAGATTTTTCGCCACTTTGTGAAAAGCAGTGTGTCTGCTCAAAACGTATACACAAATTTTGTTGTATACCTGATTGTATTTATGTGGAAAGTACCACCGAGGATACCTGTCAATATCCTCATTAAGAACAGGTGTAAATGTGAAAACATAGTTTGTACAGTTCTTTTTGTTCCATTGCAGTCTGTAGACGCAACTATTATTTTTTTTTTATATTTAGCTAGCCTAAGCCGATTTTTTTTTGTTTTACCCACTAAGTATAATAGTCAAGAAAAACTGGCAATGCGGATTTTTGCCAAACGATAGAGTAAAGCGTCATCATAAACCCCCCCAAGGAAAAACTTTTATTAGAGCTCTAATAGGGTAGGATAGGGATTGAGGGTTATTTTTTTCCTTTCTTTTTAAACCTTGTTTGTGTTTGGCAAGCCTCCAAATTCAATCAGAAAGTGAAGGGCCAGAAAAATAAAATAAAAAATATATATATATATTTAAATAGTTGATTTTTCTGTGATAAGAAATTAATCAATAATGAATGTCAATAAAACATAGAAATCAAGAAGAATGAATAGCGAGTAGATTTGTTTGGGAGGGGAGAACCACCGGGAGTATGGAGTAGATCGATCGCGAACTCCATACAGAGGGCGATGAACCCACAAAATCTCATTGGTTCATTGCAGGAAGGGCGGGTACGTCGTGGCCGTAAACACCAGGCCTGCCAACTGTTTCGTTTATTTTGTGTGTGCATGTAGGTCAATATGTAGTGTTGTGAAGGTCGAGTTTGTGTTTCGGATCTGTGCCGTCTATGGGCCGGGTCGGAGTTATCCACCCTGAGAAAGCTGAGCTAGCTGAGGTTGCCCACTGCCGTGTTACAATAATGTAGATTTTTTACAAAACTAATTTTTGCCCGAACATGATTTTCTTGTTTTTTTTTTTGTTAAGCTTGAAGACCCCATCCACAGGATTTGGAAGCACCAAGGCGGTGGAAGCCTAGGCTACACGACGATATTCGGACAGTGCAGCATTTTGTGTGTTTGTTCATAAAACCACACAAAAGTTTCCTGTCTTTTCATCAAAATCATCAAAATCACTAATTAAAATGGACATGTAAAATACCTCAAAAAAAAGAAAAAGTTACATATAAAATAGTTATAGAAATGATAAGTAAATCGATAAACAAATAATCCAGTGTGGTGAAAAAAAGGCAAAAGAAAAAAACAGATTTAAAAGTTTTGCCGCTGTAAGCGCAGAATTATTTAGACATCACAATAAGCAACAGTGGTTAAATAATAAGAGTAAATTTTTTTTTATGTTTTGCAAACCAATTCAGTTCGCTGTGAGTGAGTGAAAAACCCGTGGACAAAGTTCACGAAGTGATATACAACTATATGCAACATTACAGTTCAAAATACAAGTCCCTTTCAAATAGCCCATTAATAAACTCTGATCCCAATGTTAAGTAATTTAACCAAAAAAAATAAATAAAAAAACTCAACCATCGAACAAAAACAACGCAGTCTATGAGGAGGCCTTCGTCGTGGAATAATTGGGGTGAGTTTTGTGTTGTTGGTCCTACGGCAAAGACCAGCGCAGGCTTTTGCACGCGGACGAGCAACAAAAAGGGAATAACGGAGAGAGTGAGAGAGAGAAAAAGTGAGAGCGAGCCGCGTCAGCGTTGATCATATTTCAGCTCGAAAGCTCTCGCACTCTCTTGTTTTAATACTGAGATTAGTTGGTCCGTTTAACTGTTGCCATTTAATTTTAATGCTGCTCTCTTTTTTGCTCTGTGCTCAGAGTTTTTGTCTTTTTTGCTTTGACAAACATTTAACGTAATACATTTTCATAATGGTAACTAGAAATTAGATACATGCCTATTACTTTATACATATGAATAAACTTTGTCCACAGCAGTGTTCTGAATTGGTTTTAAAAAAATATGTGCTAGAAAAAGAAAGCGAGAAATAATAACGCTAAATAAATATGAAGAATAAATACAATTAGAATTAAAATTAGTTTCCGCCAACCACACTGAGAAAAATATATAGATTTATAACCATACAAAAAAAAATTTTTTTTAAACAAAACACAAAAATTTTTAAGTTTAATAAACAATTGTTGTTTTGGAAACAAATTACACTGAAAAAAATAAAATAAAATGAAGAAAACATATATATAAGCCAAAAACATCTAATAATAATAATGATTATAACACAATAAGATTAATAATTTTAATCAACCATTTTTTTTTCTACACTGAAGAAAATTATATATATAATAATGATAAAATTTTTTTTATAATTTCAATCCACAATTTCTTTTATTATTAGTACAATAAGTATACATAAAGAAAATTTCTTTTAACAGAAAAAATATATGTATCGAAATAAAGTAAAATGAAACAACTCAAAAAGTTAAGTAAATGTAAACACAAAAAAAAAAAACCCCCCAAACAAAATTATATATATATACTCCACTAGTAGTTTTAAGCCTGCAGATTAAAGAAAGATAACAACAATCCATATTGGATATTTAGATTAAGCAACAATGTGAACCATTAATGTCAAATTTGACAAACTTTAGGTTTACTTTTTTTGGAGATTTTAAGTTTTTGCATTAAAGATTATAATGTTATGCAGTGACAAAATGAAAACATAAATTCTTTCTTCATCTTCCTAGTCATGGGATCGTAGAAAAATGAGTTGAGTGGTCTTGCACAAGGGGACCTGCAGTCACTCTTACCCTTGCAGGTCATGGTCGGGTTGGGTGCAGAAGTTGTGTGTCGAATGACACCGAGACCACACCGCCGTCGTGACTACCGACGTATCCTTGGTTCCCTCCCTCTCTTCCGTCTTCCTTTATCCCATTTTAGTTTTTTTTCTTTTTGAGTTTATTTTTTTTTTTGTTTTGTTGAATTCGGATTGACCGGAATGGTCAATTCAGTTAAGGATTTCTCAACAGGGCCTTTAGGGACTCTATAAATTAAAATTCGCGTAGTGTGCCGAGATAGGTCAACAAAAACCCCGCCCACATTCCCGAACAGAGCTAGTTCATTGACGGGTCCCGACCAGAGCTAGTTCATTGACGGGTCCCGACCAGTTGAATATTTCCGGCGAGTGGAGGATTTACTATGTTCACTCCTCCCAACTGAACAACCTTCCACATTACTGCTACAGTTTGCCACAGAATTTTTTGGTGCCCAATCGGGGGACTGGAATTTTTGAGTGACCATTATAATGCGCTGCTTAATATTGCCGTTATACGTTATACCGTTATATAAAAAAAAAACACATACGCATGTGCGGATCGGCAAGATCAAGAAAATGGTTTAAATTAAATAACACTAAAATTAAAGTTAGTTTAAATGAAAGATAAAAAGGAAATTGAGTCGGTTCTGTATAATTAGAAAGGAACATACCATATATTTAATACTAATAAGCAATCTTTATTTAGAAGTGCATGCGGAATTAATACATACAAAGATTTGTCGCAGTGCATGGTTTATGCTATGAGCGAGCTTTCGCACGTGGTCGGTGATCATTTCTTTTTCATGATAACTCTTTACAGCGACACACACCACCACCAGGAAGAGCTTCCATCGTGGGATGATGTATGTAAGTTGCTCTCTTTTATTATGATTCGCGCTTAAATAGAATACAGTATAATGTGAGTGCAAAAATGTGCCAAAGTCACTCTTTAAACCCGAGCAATTATACACTGGACTCTTAAAATATCAGCCACACTACTCAGCAGACAAATAGGTTCGCTTCGTGTATTTTTGTTTGTTTTATTGTATGCCTGATAGTAATATTAAATACTTAATTATAATAACTATCAATTATAGATAAATAGAATAGGATCTTGCTGCACTCCAGCGCCAGTTGATTCAGGACATTGATGAATCGCTATCAGCTGAACAACACCGTTTTGATGAGTACTGCAGACGTGGTTCTGCTGCCTCGCTGGATCATCCATCTTCTCCCTTGCCCCATGTGGAATGGGAGCGAACGGCGCACCCTCTGGCGATAAGATAAACAAATTAAAATTGAATAATTTGCTTTACGGCGACCCCGAGACATCGCAAGCCAGATCCAGATCCACGTACAGGTACTCGATTCGCATTCGGCTCGTTGTTTGCTCGACGCAAATCGTTTGCACAGATATCAATCGATGCCGCATTTTGGCGCCAAGGCCCAGCAGACGATTTGCTTATCTGCGGAATAGAAGTTGACTTCAGAATTTTGCCAACTTGCATAGTTCGCCAGTTGCCCAAAGTTTTGCATTGGTCAACTAAGTCTGGTGGACACAACAAATTATTCGATCTTATAGTATGTAATAAGTCGCTTGTCGAGTCCCTAAAATTTTGTTTTGCTTCCGCCTAAAAAGGGGCAATGATTTGTGGTGTCTCACCTTTAGCGCCATCTAGGAGCGAGAGGCTCGAGCTTTCAAAAGAAAAATAAATGATTAGCCAGAAACCCAAAAAAATTGTTGAAAAACGGGGGTAAAGCAAATTTTTGGAAAAACGAGAGTGCTTAAGTTCTTTAGACCCCAGACCGATTCTTTTTCGTTTCAAGCCCTTGAACGAGCAAGTTGTGCGCGGTCCAACCGAAATTAAGATATAAAGAAAAAAAAAGGAAAAATTCAAATCGTGCCAAGTGATTACTTATTAGTGCAAATAGAAAAAAAAACCTACAACGACCGTAAGTTAAAATAGTTAAATCATTTTGTTGCCAAACCAGTGGCCAAACAGAAAATTCTTTTTATATTTTTGGTACTACAGACTACGCTGCAGCAAGTGCGCCGTAACACGTGTCCACTATCATTACCTAGCCCAGAATTTACTAAGGGTAAATAGATTAATAGACATTCAAAAAGAAGACATCTGTTAAATAAATGTTTTTTTTTAGAATGGGCAGCTAATGTATAGCTAATTTATAGCTAATTTAGAGCTAAGCTATAGCTAATTTATAGCTAACTTACAGCTAAGTTGCAATTAATCCGTACGGAATTAAATAGTACTTGGTTGAGTTGGACTAAAATTAACTTAATTAATTGGGACTTGGCTTTGAATGGGCAAATCTAAGCTGAATTAAGCAACGTGCTTAAGCTTCGGCAAGATCGCCGTTGTATCACCCAAATTGCTAATGGCGCAAGAGAGCCGCTCTTAAAAGCAAACACGAAGAGCGCATTTTTTTTGGCTCCCACGCAAATATCACCACTAAGTTGGTCAAGCGACGGTGGATGAGCGAAGGTGAATTAAGCGCATCAGTGTGCTTGCACCGAATGAGGAGGCTGGACGCATAGGAAGGGACGGGCATGGACAGCGATAGCGGATTTTTTTTTACTCTGAACATACATCTTCATCTTTGGCTTCTGCCCAACTGTCGGGATTAATAACTGCTGCGGACAATTCTTGGAGGACCAACCTTATTGGATTCGTTACAAAGTTATAGTGGTCCCAAAACAATTTCCTTTGTTTTTTTTTGTTATAGTGTGAATTATTTATTTGCGCACAATTCAGGCATGCATAACCTGAATGCTTGAACTGCCGTTATGTGGTGTTTGATCTTGCCGTTATGCGTAGATAAGGAGAGCAAATGTGCGATCGGCGAGTTCAAGCAAATCGCTTAAAATGAGTTACACTCGAATTAAATTAGATAAATACCAAGTGAAAATAAAGGAAATTGGCTCGGTACCGTTTGTTTAGGAAATAATTATATCTATATCTAATACTAATAAGTAACTTTTATTTAGAAAATGCATGCGGAAATTAAACACCCAAGAAAATTTGTCGCAGTGCAGAAAATATGATGTGCGCGATTGTTCGCCGAGGTCAGGAATAATTGTTCTATTGCATGATTACAGCGACACCAACACCAGGAAGTACTTCCAGCGTGGGACAGTGTATGTGAGTTGCTCTCCGTTATTTTAAGGAGCATTTAAAAACAAATGAAAACCTAATGTGAGTAGAGAACTAATGTTTAAATTTCTCTGTGGACATGAACAATTATTCGTTGAACTAGTAGAATGTCTACCACACTGCGCAGCAAACGAAAAGGTGGTTTATTTTTGTTTGTTTAGTTTATTTTTTTTGTGCATGAAGCAGCTATCAATTATATCTAGTTTTATATCATATATTATATTATATAACTTATATATTATCTATTTTTACTATAAGCCTAACCTTGTATGCGGGTGTTTGCATATCGATTTGATTTAGGACATTGTATATATAGGCATGCCCGAGTTGAATTGATGAGGCATGTCTCTTCTGCTTAACAGTTGCAGAGAAAAAGTGCACTGATCGACCGGCATTTTTTTATTAAATATATTTCCAATATTGTTCCTGAATCGGAACCAATCTATCTGCAAACATGCGTATGAGATATAACCCTCGCTTCCGTCTTTTGTCTTTATCTTTATAAATTCTTAATTATCTGAAGTTATCTACCATTTATAAAATATGAAAAATATGAATTATATATGCCTTTCGTGGCTTGAAGTAGAAATGCATTAATTTCTTTTAAGGTGTGGATGCCAGGTACTCCTGATGGAGATAGGATAGCAGGCGTAGGGCTTCCTAAGGGATTCTGTTTTTTGCATAGGCCCGCAGAATCATGGTAGGGTGGGCGAGTGCACCAATATGGTAGCACCACAAAAAGGATGACCCTATAATTCGAGGTATTTGATCCCTCTCTTACTTTTCCTCTTTCTTCCTTCCTCACGTCCATGGCTTGTCGTCTACCTTCCTTTCATGTTAAAAATATAGTACGCGAATTATAAAATATACTAACTAATGCTAGGAAGCAAATTTAATTCGGCGGTTGACCAACAAACACCCACCCCAATTGCCGGCGAGCCTCAGCCCAAAGCAAGCGCGTACTCCGCCTGATTTAAACGCACATCAGCTTCCCGTTGTTCATTACAAGTAATTAGTATATAGTAATTAGATAGTTTTTATATCCCACTTGAATATATCGAAATTGCATTAAAATATGTAAAATTAACCAGAAATTTCTTTTAGCCATACATAGAATATATTTAAAGTACACATATTGTGTAAATAAAATGTATTATGCGTATTTAAACTTCATACACACAGATTTTCGTTTTTACTCCGAGTGTGTAGTCTAAATGTTATCATTGTACAGGATCACTCAAACCAATCAGACGATTGCTACTTTTATAGGAAGTTGATGTAAACAATTCAAGTCAAACTGGAAGTTTATATGTTATTTTGTTTGCAGATAGGATGGTGCAGTCGAGCCCTACAGTGTTTAATCTATATACAATGATGTACATATATACAATGATATTCCGCTACACTCCTTTCGGGACTAATAGCATCAGTACTGATTCTAATATTAGTTCATCAAGAACATGTGGTTCCGATTCCGGTTTGACATCCTGATATACATTTATATATATATGTAGTTTTTTTGCGAATTCGAAAAAAAGCTAAAATGTAAATATTGTTTTCGTTTGTTTAGTCCGTCTAAGATTATTTACCTATGATAAATGGCTCATCAAACTAATCTGAAATATGTCATGAAAGACCAGGAGAAGAATGGTGATTCCTGCAAGGTAAAGAAACTGCGCGACTCGGCCTTTCCAGACTCCGCCGAACAATTTCGCACGGACGGTGTTTGGGCTACTTGGCCTGTTCCGCCTGTTCGGCCAAGCTAATTTAAATATAACTGATATTCGTCTTACCAGCCGTTTTTATTGTTTTTATTTATAACTTGTAATGGTTCGCTTCTCGAGCTTATGTCTGTTTCCTCCTAAAAATTGACAATCATTTGTTGCGTTTCTCACTTAGCGCCATCTATGAGCGAGAGGTTTGAGCTTTCCAAAAATTGTTGAAAAACAGGGGCAACGCGTTTGGAAAACGTGAGTGCTTAAGTTCTTTGGACTCCAGACAGATTCTTTTCTTTTCAAAGCCCTTGAACGAATAAGTTGAGCAAACGTATTCACATAAAAAAAAGTTAAATATTAGTTTAAAGTTTTTAAATAATTATTAGTGTAAATAGGAGAAAAACATCCAACTGCAGCGAGTTAAAATATTTAATAAAATTTGGTGCCAGCACCGTGGCCAACCAGAAAATTCTTTGTCTATTTTCGGTAATACAGCCTACGCTGCAGCAAGCCGCTCCGTAACACGTTGCAATCATCATTGCCTATTCGCGAATTTATTAAGGGTAAATAAACAAATAAGTAGTTTCATTAATAACCATTCAAAAGAGGACACTATTTTAAATAAATGCATTTTTTTTAGAATGGGCACTTAATGTGGAGTTAATCTTGAATTTAGTTGAATCGTTAAAGGCGAATTTTCACTGTACTCAGCAATGTGCTGTGAGGAGCCATATAAGCCTCAACAAATAAATGCATGTGAAATATACATTTATGCTATATGCGCCCCTCACAGTAACTGTATATCAGACGGAGATCCGACCCTGATTGCAGTTGCGGCGAATTCGCTCTCTTTCTCACGCAGGTTGTCAGCCATATGAGCGTGTCTGACACACATGTCCAACAGGACATGTGCCGTTATGGTGTGAGGAGTACGGCGAGCGCAATATCGCCATCCATACTCGCACTAACGGCAGACATAGGCTGGCGCCAGCAAATGGTAGTGGAAAATTACCAAAAATCACGCCACCGAGACGATCACGTGATTCTTGGTACAGTCGCGACAAAAGGCTGCGACACGGGCTATAAAAAGAGCAGCCCATACGAGAAGGGGAAACTCTGTCGAAACAGAGTCAGTAAGAACCCACACGGGAAGTGGAAACTCTGCCAAAACGCAAGCAGAAAAGTAAACCGAGTGCCGCGGAAAACACAAAACGGCAACAACACAAGCATTAAGTGAAGAAAAGCATAAAGTGCAAATAATACAAGTGTGTATCAAACAGGACGATACACCGAATGAGGAGCGTCGAAAGGATTTTGACGCGAAAAGGACAAAATAATAGCGCAGGACATTGAGGTCCTTGAGGTTGGTCGTGGTATCAGCGCGAAGCCCGACATAGCCACAAGTGAAGCGTGCGAAATCAAGCCTGTAATAGACGGCATACGTGCAAACCCTTTTTGGTTAAAAGGAGTGCCGTATGATAACCTGTCGAACAGTGCGAAGCCGTAGACTTGTGTAGCTGGTGTACGGGAAGCCTGGACCCGACTCTCCCGAACAGGATCACTTTTGAAGCCAGACCAAGGCTCCAGTGAATTGCCACCACCCAAGCGCCGTCTAGAATATAGGCATAAGTGCTATTGTAAAACGAAACATACTACAATAAACCAATTTAATTTAATATATACTAAAAGTGTGTGTCGTCAATTATCGCATCGCGATCAAATACAAATTTGTTGCGCGAACCCACAGCTCGACTGAGCGTTAGACCGGATAAGCAAACGGTTCGTTACAACGAAAAAAGAAAAACTTACGAAGTAGATACAAACTATAGAGAAATGCCACTTATCAAATCAAAAACAACAAATCCATTCAGGAAAACAGGCATAATATTCAGATCACGCAGATCTCTCATGTCCACTCTCACTGCAACCGCAACAGCAGCGCACAAGAATTTCTCATAAACATAAACAAATCCAACAGAACCAGCGATCACAACCAAAAGCGCATGGTGTAATACCACACGCGACTTCGTCAGCTTATCTTACAAGAAGTCCATCGTGGGACCCAAACGGACAACCGACACCATCATTAGACTCCGTCAGTGCATCCTACAAGTGGGCAAGCATGAAACTCAAGTGGGCCATCCGAATTAGACTCCGTCAGCGCATTTTACAAGTGGGCCATTGCGAGATCCAAGCGGGCCACATAATTAAAACGCCGTCTCAGCATAAACATAAACAAATCCACCAGAGCCAGCGCACAATAATTAAAAGCAAGCTCAGCACAAAAACAATAACACTCCGTCAACGCAATTGATTAAAGCAACGGATCTTGCAGATCGAAGAATCAAACGCCGTAAGCATAAACAAATCCACCAGAGCCAGCGCACAAGAATTAAAACGTCGTCTCATCATAAACATATTGCACTCAGTCAACGCATTTAATTAAAGCAATTTCAATCCGTCAGCATATTTTATATAAACAAACAAAATCCAATCCAACTAAAGACGCAGCGACAAAGCTACAGCGACTCAGCTACAAAACCGCAGAAAAGGCAAATCTGAGCCTTCTTAATAGATCAGACCATAAGCATAAGTTAGAGTTATTTTGTACCCGAAACCGAGAAGACGTGTTTTTTAAAATAAAGATTTGTATTTTTATTAATAAACCGTTGTCGGACTTTCAATTGTTAGGATTTTCAATCCTCAGTACAATAATCGACGCAGCTAATAGTATTCCTGAATACATAATTGGCGCAGTCGGTTTAACCCTCAAAAACATAATTATATATATTAAAAAAATAATAAAATATGGTTCGTGCGTGGGTGTACAACCTCAAAAAAGAGGATGTCTTAAAGTATGGAGACGAATTCCAGGTGGAGCTGAGTGGCACACTGGATGGAGTTGGGAGAGTGGGTAGACACTCACGAATGCAAACTGCCATACAGCACACGGATTGCGGAATTAGCAGCGATTCATGGCAGAGCATCACCGGCGAGGGAA